>CP025658.1:0-493554 GCA_003576665.1 Ipomoea trifida | reverse complement strand
AAAAAAAAAAAAACTGAACTTTTCAGATAAATAAAAAAAAAAAAAAAAACTTTGCAAATGAATCAAGATGAATAAAATAAAAAAATTAAAAAAAAAAACTGTTCTAAGAACCCAACTTTGCAGATGAATCAAATCCCTTCTCTCAGCATTTATTTTTTCTTGGTTTTAGTGTCAGTCCATTACTGTTCCAAGAACCCAACTTTGCAGATGAATCAAATCCATTCTCTCAGCATTTATTTTTCTTGGCTTTAGTGTAACCCAACTTTGCAGATGAATCAAATCCCTTCTCTCAACATTTATTTTTTCTTGGCTTTAGTGTCAGTCCATTACTGTTCCAAGAACCCAACTTTGCAGATGAATCAAATCCCTTCTCTCAGCATTTATTTTTTGTTGGCTTTAGTGTCAGTCCATTACTGTTCCAAGAACCCAACTTTGCAGATGAATCAAATCCCTTCTCTTAGCATTTATTTTTTCTTGGCTTTAGTGTCAGACCATTACTGTTCCAAGAACCCAACTTTGCAGATGAATCAAATCCCTTCTCTCAGCATTTATTTTTTCTTGACTTTAGTGTCAGTCCATTACTGTTCCAAGAACCCAACTTTGCAGATGAATCAAATCCCTTCTCTTTCCTCTACATCACTAATTACCATTCCAAAAACATATTAAAACCATTGGTATAGATGCTAAACACTTAACTTATGTTTGGGGTGCATAAATTAAATATTATACGGTATATTTCAAAAAAAAAAAAAAAAGAAGAAGAAGAAGAAGAAGATTATAGGGAGGGAGTGTGTGACCAATGGTGAGCATATGGATAGAATCTCCCCCCTTTTTTTTTTCTGCCATTGACAAAGACGAGGAAAAGCATTGATTGATGAGCAAATAGAGAAAGGGACATATATACATACATTATTGCCATATGGGAGACGGTTGAGGGCCACCACCAGCGGCAGTACAGTCCAGTCCGCCACCACCTCTCCCTACTTGTTCAGTCATATATGTCAGCACATAGATCGCCGAGACACAAGAAAATTCAACGCAATCCAATTTCCCACCAATGTATTCCTTGGCGAATTATACGATTGATCAGGATCTACTTTATATTGTGAATCATGATCCAATATAACTTTCAAATTATTTGTCTATAATTAATATGTTATGTACCTTACTAGAAACTTTATCGTTCACTGTGACTCCCGAGAGGTCGTTGACTGGATTAATGGCTCAACTAACACTAGAGGTTCGGTACTTAACGTGGTAGAAGTATGTCAAAGTTGGCTGAGGAAGGAGTGAAGGACTAGGAGATTCATGTGTGCCATGTCTTCAGGGAACAAAATAAGGTGGTTGACATCCTTGTGAAAATGGGAGGACGTAATAAGGTTAATTGGGACAATCTTGAGTCCCCCGAATGAGGTGTTTCAAATCCTGATAGAAGATAAAGTCGCAGCTGGTGGTCCAGAAGTGTCATGGAGAGGAACCTCTTTTAAGGTTCTAGGGCTTTCTCCCTTCATTTCTAATCCCTAACAAAAACTGTTATGCACTCTTAATTTATACAAACTGTTAATTACATGTGTAAATTTTTACTTAGAATCCACGATACAAGATGGACTCTGGTACATGGCACACCCCAAAAGGTATTTGGAAATGGTGGTTTGCTCAACATCTCACCCTAAAGACTTGCTACAATATCATGCATCATATAATAGTGAGAGCATCTGGTGTGCCTGAGCTTTGATCATACAATTACATTAACAATTTATTTATCAAGTATTTATCAAGTTAAGTAGTTCGGTTTGAGGCACTAAGATTGATTTTTTACCCTACTAAATGCTATTTCATCGGTATCCAAGTAAAGAATTGTTTACAATAATGTATGGATGGAACATTTTCTTATGCTAGTTTCCGTACTAATGTTAATTGGAAAATTACGAAAATAATAAATAATCTCAACATATAGTGTTACAACTATGAATTAAAATATAAAATTGTCAAAGATTTAATACTAGTAATATTTGCCTCAACGCATTTAATTAATTCTTAATTGGAGCTAATATCATTTTCAAAAATTTCTTGGTGTCAGCTGGAATGTCATTGTTAAATTTGGTGAGAAAGGGAAAGAATTTCTCTGTTCTCTCAACACGTGTCAATTTTAGGCTCTTCCCTTTTCTTATACTTGCGCTAGTAATTAAAAAAAAAAAAAAAAAATTCCTTATACGTCTGTAAGGCATTTTACCCAAATGGAAAACTTTACAATTTGTATCTATAATGGTCTATGCTATCTATTTAAGAAATTAGAGGCTTGGTCCAAGCCCAATTGTCTTTGTCTTGGTACCGAGTTATTCATGTCCTTTCTAATGCCGTTCATCTATTATGGGCTTGATTTCTTTGGCCATTGTTGTGTTCTCTGGGTCTCTTCTGTTAGGGCTAGCCTGGCATTTTGGATGTGGACCACGTATCCAAAATACAATTGTTATATGTTGAATCGAGATCCATCCTCTCATTTGTTTTTAATATATTATATCACAGATTGTTTTTAGTATATTATATTACAAGTTTATTTTGATCTATAATACAATATAGTTATTAAAAACAAACATATCAGAATCAATCCACATTGCAAGATACGCAGTCCACGATAAGATTTGTCTCCAAAATAGATATAGAATATTAGCATAACCAAGTAGTCAAGTGCGCAAGACCAAAATAGGCACGCTTATATTAGATAAGACAATAAAACTCTGCATTTCCAGTTCAAAAATCAAGTCAAAAATGAGCGCACACGCTCATAGCCTAACATTTCCACTTGGGCATATTGTTTAAACATCAAAACAAAAACTTCAAAGACATAATTATTACTACTCTAAAGAAAAAGGATTGCGCATAGTTTATTCCCATCAAGTACACACAGAGTTTGGTATGGAATCAGGCTTCACTGTTGCTCTAGTAGGGCTCAACTGGTGCCCTGAAGCTTGCTCCAGCATAAATAGCATCTGATCCAAGTTCCTCCTCAATTCTCAAGAGCTGCATTCACAGAGGATATTAGAATTAAGGAACATTTGACAGGCAGGAAATGAAGGGCTTAAAATCAGTTGTATACCTGATTGTACTTGGCAAGACGCTCAGATCTGCATGGTGCTCCAGTCTTGATTTGTCCCTATAAGTTGCAGTAAATTGCAATTTAAAACCAATATCTCTGATAGAATTTTTATAAATCATAAGCCTGATTCATAATTAAGAAATTACCGTTGACAAACCAACAGCAAGATCAGCAATGAAGGTATCCTCAGTCTCTCCACTGCACCGAATAAGCACCAGTTATTTAGTTAAGGTAAAAGGCACATTCAATACATTTTGCAGTAACCAAGCCAAGAGGTCTCAAATTCTACCTGCGGTGACTGGTCATTACACCCCAACCAGCCTTCTTAGACATTTTAACAGCTTCAATACTCTCAGTGACGGAACCAATTTGGTTAACCTATATATAAATCAAAACAATCATAACCATGAAGTCCCTAAAAGATCAAGGGTAAGAAACAATGAATTGCCTTGGCAACCCTCTGCAAGAAGAGCATTGCAAGTTAATTGTAAAGTACTCTACCTTGAGAAGAAGAGCATTGCATGTTTTACCCTCAATTGCCTTGGCAACCCTCTGCAAAATAGGAGTTTAAGTCAGTGTCAAGTTGCTTGGAGAGATGAACAAAAGCAGGGAAGCACCCCCATAGGTTACCCATCTTATTGGTCAAATATAAATGGAGCCTAACCTTAGGGTTAGTGACCAGGAGGTCATCTCCCACAATCTGCACTTTCTCCCCAATTTCAGTAGTGAGCTTAGCATAGGTTTCCCAGTCATCTTGGTCAAATGGATCTTCAATTGATACAATAGGGTACTCAGAAACAAATGACTTGTAAAGATCCTTGAGCTGGTCACCTGAGATCTTTTGTTTGCCATCATTGTTCTGCAAAAGATAATCATGGAGAAGCATCAGTAAATAATGGGAGAGAGTTAAATTCTAAATACAATGTGTTTACAAAAGTACTTAAGCACAGTAAAGAGGCCAAGCCTTGACTACAAGCTGATCAAGATTACAAATTAATTCTTAATGTATATAATTAAGGCAGTAATTTGACCAGACGTAAATGTGTCCAGGATGAGAATCAAACTCAAAGTGGCAGCCTTTACCTCCTCTTTAAAGTTCAAATCATAAGTTTTATCCTTTCCATAAAATTCAGATGCAGCAACATCCATTCCAATAACAACCTGTATGAAAAATGAGTTCAGCATCAAATTTACTCAGAAACTTAACTAACAGGAAAAGAAAAGCATACAGATAACCAAAACTCACTTTTCCGGTGTATCCAGCCTTTTCAATAGCTGTCTTAAGTAATTCAAGACCTTCCTTGTTCTCCTGAAGGTTCACACAGCACAGGAGTGTGAGAAGCTAGTAAGCTACTATTAAGAGCAGAGAAGTAAGGCAGAAACAAGCATAAATACTAATCTTTCACCTGGATATTAGGAGCAAAGCCACCCTCATCACCAACATTTGTGGCATCTTGCCCATATTTCTTCTTGATCACAGCCTGTACACCCAATAAAATTTGGGGTTAATAATATATTTTAAACAAAGACATTTGACAAGTCTCTTTCAATAGCCTCTAACAAGGCATAACAAATAAACTCTATTTCCTGGCAATATGTATGATGCATTTGTTGGAGTATAATGACAGTGATATGGGATTCAAGAATCACCTTCAAATGGTGGTATACTTCACAGCCCATCTTCATGGACTCCTTGAAACTAGAAGCTCCAACAGGAAGAATCATAAATTCCTGTAAATGAAAACAACTATTAGATCAACCATTCTAGGAGAATCATAAGCACTGGCTGCACTGAAGTGTGCATGAGCAGTGAGCACAAACAAAGACATGCCTGCATTGCAAGTTTGTTTCCAGCGTGGGATCCACCATTAATGACATTGAAGGCAGGAACAGGCAACACCAATTTCTTGTTACCAGCAAGGTTGGCAATGTGCTGTACAAGGAATAGAAGATTCAAACCATCAGAATACAAGAGGCATAACAATCCATTTCAGACATTGAGGTAATGACAACAGCACAATACCTTGTACAGAGGAATATTTTTGACAGCTGCACCAGCTTTGCAAACAGCAAGAGACACAGCAAGGATAGCATTTGCACCAAGCTGAAAACCAACACAATCAGCAGTTTTGATGAGTAACAAGTTAAAAACAAGAATGTGTAAGTAAATAAAATAAAATACCCTGATACCTTTTGCTTGCACCATCCCCACTCATTTTGAGTGCCATCTAGTTGTTGAACCATGAAGTTGTCAATACCAGTCTGATCAGTTGGATCCTGTGGAGGGCATTTGAAAGCAAAGTACAGAAATCAGTAATATTAGCACATATTAACCAATACAGTACCACAAGCCAAATTCTCAAAAAACATTTCATTAAAAATTGAAGATAGTGTTTCAAAGAATAAAGACCTTGCCAACTAGAGCTGGGCCAATAATGGAGTTCACATTGTTAACAGCCTTTGAAACACCCTTTCCAAGGTATTCTGAGCCTCCATCCCTCAGTTCAAGGGCTTCATAAATTCCTACAGAATCACAACAATGAGATCAGTTGACCAGAAGTATCTGAGTTTATCAACTATTTATAAGTTAAAATCCAGCCATCCAGTACAGATATAAATCCAATTAACAGTTTGTAAGTACAATACTAGGCGATGAGAACATACACTACTCTATTAAACCAACAAACTTATAGGCAATCAAGCTATGTGGACAGAAGGTCACTACTCACCAAACGATAAAAAGAAATCCATGCATCTATATCAACAAAATGGTCCTTAAGCAATTTCGGATCTATTTATAGAGATGCAATACTAGATTTGCAAACGAAACATCCGATAACATCTATGCAACAATAAAAACATATAGAAACGATTTTTACCAGTCGATGCTCCACTAGGGACAGCAGCTCTAGCCAAGTGACCATTTGACAGACACACATCAACCTGCACACACGCATACGTACGCACGAATCAACACCAAAATAAATCCTTACAATCCAGTCAGAAACAAGTATCCGTCGTAGAGAAGCTAAACAGCATATAATCAATCCAATAGGTAAAATCTAAGCTATGAAAATAACGATCTAGAACAGATCGGAGATTGAACATAGGCAGGAAGCTGAGAGAACGAACCTCGACCGTAGGATTTCCACGGCTGTCGAAGATCTGACGTGCCTTGACGGACTGGATGGTGGCCATGGATGTTGAGCTTCGATTGAATCTAGAGAAGGAGCAGAGAGTTTATAACAGAACAGAACAGAGAGTTTGTTTGTGAGAGCAGAGAAGGGAAACCGCAGCGGAGGGACGTATATGTAGAGGAAGATGGAGTGATTAGAGGGGTTTAGAGGATTTAGAGCCGTCGATTGGGTTTGTTTTTAGCGATTGTGATTATATAACGGAAAATACTCCATGGATTCCCATTTTATACTCTCTCTCACAAATTTTGACGTAGACACCTAACCTAGGACACATAATGAAAATATTCAATTCTAATTTGCCACGTAATGGAGTAAAAGTGAGTAAAATTTGAAAGTACATGTAGTATAACTCTTATATAACTCTGAGTTTATTATTGGGAAGTCCTAGCCGGTGTATGTTACTATTTGATTCGAATTCGATAACTATTCATATTTGTATTCGATAAATATTTGAATTTAAAATTTTATTCGTATTTAATTCGACTACAATATTCGAATATATTCGATTGGACTCAAATAAATTCAAAAACCATAACTTAATTTTCTATTAATATACTACTAGTATTATATATATATATATATATATATATATTATATGTATGTATGTATTCAAATTTGGATCCGTACTCAAATAATTCAAATTCGAATCACAGACCGAATTAAAAGTATTTTATTTGTTTACATCTCTAGTCATAACCATGTGGTTTGGGCTGCAAGATATTGCATAAACCTATGTGCCCCCTCGTTAGCCAATTGTTATACATGGACTTGGGCTCATATTACATTATAAATCCTGGTACATAAATTTTGTACTTTCAAATTTCAATTAACACATTGTAGTTATAGTTAACAGTTTATGTACACAAATAATTTAATAATTGTAGATACATACGGAGTAATATATTAACTACATATACAGAATCTGGATGTTATTTTTAAACCGAGATCTACAATGCAAGATAGACTGGTCCAATTTATAATTTGCCCTTGTTAGCACATCGAAAAGGGAATTTTAGAACCAATGGGTTAAAGTTAAAACTCCATTCATAATCTATGTGCGCATCCTTTTTTTCATTTTTTTAAGAGAGAATTGTCGGACCATTATTAGAACCTTCTCAAATTTCTTCAATATTATATTCATAAAATTTCGTATTAAAACATTGATTCATCAAACATATTTATTCGTCTCCAAGATAAAAACGGATCAAAATATATTACTTCTGATTTAATTACAATTTTACTTACGCCTAGTTTGATAGTCTATTTAATGCTTATGTTTACTAATAAAAGTAGGGGAATGGATTCAATGGAAGATATGACTTGAATGCCAAGCCAAAAAGTTTCTGGGGAATATTCGAGATGGAAATACCGTCTGGCAGCTTTGACATCGTTGTCAAAACAAGAAAACAAAGACAGTCGCAGGTTTGAAATTTGAATAATATGCAAGGCCAGCAAGGGAGAGTTTGGTTCGAAAATAAATCAAAACTAGAATTAAATAAAATGTTTTGATTTACATAGCAGTCAGTATTTGAATAATAATGTGCGTGAATAGCGAAACAAAAAAAAAAAAAAAAAAATGAGTTAAAAAATTAGTGAATAGCATGACAAATACCCCCACGGCCCAACCCTCTGCCACCCAAAAATAAATAAATTGTAACAATCTGCGCATGACTTCAGGAGTCACGCATATTGCATAGAACTTTATGCGTGGAACATGATGTGGCTTTGGTTTTTAGTTCACCTTTCACGGATGCCTATTGCTTTCCACCTACCCTTGACTTACCACTCTTTCTACACACTGCACTGAAATGCTTCCACCTAACCATCCTAAAAAAAAAGTTAATAGTTCTCTTTTGAAAATCAGGAAAATGACTTCTGAAAAAATGTTTTATGGAAACTATAGACAGAAACACATTTCGAGGATTACATTTTCCACAGAAACTTTAGAGAAAGGGCAGCGGAGGCATAGTGGAGCTCAACACATGCTATATATGCTTGTACTCCCATGTGTTTCTTGCTATATTCAAGCAAATAAACAACCACCAACTGCTAACCAATACAAGACTCCAGAAAGTCCAATGAAGCAAACTACAACCTAATTCAGAAACTTGATGGTTTAAATGCAGGTCTGTTGGTTGACTAACACATATTCAAAGCATTGGCATGGTAAGTAATGTTCTGCATCTAATCCATAATGATAAAATGGATGGATATGACAATGCTACAAAATTTCTGTCCTGGGCATCCATTTCAGACACTAATTTTGACACAGATGAATGCAGCTTGTCATGTTTGGCTGGTTCAGAGACTAGCAGTCTATGGATAATCTGTGTAAAACATTATTGTATTGCATACATGGTTGTCAACCAAATATCTGCATTTTCCAGTGAAAATGAAGATGGCAGAAAAAACCATTTCATAGAACCTACATAAAAATGAGTTTAAAAAGTTCGATTTTTCTAAACAAACAGATATTCCACAGGCTAATATAAATGCAATGCACATGTACATACCAATATGTAATCCTACCCAAAATGAAAAGGGAAGATAAACTGAAGATTAAAACACCATAGAGAGTATTAGAGTTTTACAGTCATTAAGGATATCAAACACCATAATCTTGAAACTGAATTAGCAGCAAGATCACAGCTTTAAACTCGTCTACAGATCACAACTCAATAGGCATTTGGGTAACCGGTTATCTTTACTACCGTGGCATAATTCAGAAAAATTCAAGCAGAGATTTCACATTTGCTCATCAAGATCAAGTGTTTCCGGGCACTATTTCTTAACATTTAACAAAAACTACTCTTGAACCATCTCTCACAATCCAATACAGTATCAAGGCTTACACAGTATGCATCAATACTCAATACCTTGCAGACTCAAAAACTCATTTTCATAGCAAAATCTTTTGGTCTAACTACAATCCAAATAGCCAAATGCTAACACATTTAAAAGCATCCCTAAATGGCTAAATCCCAAGATGCCACTGTTCAGATTTAGCTAGAATCTCAGATTAGACAATACTAATCAATCACAAAACAGAAACACATTGGTTTAAACAGAAAAGACAGGCAATAGAACATAGCAATTGAAGTATTTAAAATAGGTAATCTCTATAGTGGATTGTATCCATATTATTTCAATTCCCTCAAGAGTCAAGAAAAGCAAAATGTAGAAGAAAAAAGAAACCTCTAGAGGGCCTTAAGCATATCCTCAGCACTGCTCACATTGAAAGCTCCGCCTTCCTCCAAATTCAAGACCTTCACAACTCCATCTTCCACGAGCATGGCGTAGCGTCTAGACCTAACGCCGAGCCCGACGGGCTTGTCGGTTAGGTCGAGCTCGCATCCAATCGCCTTGGTGAACTCCCCATTCCCGTCGCTGAGCAGCAAGACTTCATCTTTGACCCCCAGATTCTCCTTCCAGGCCTTCATCACGAACGCGTCGTTGACCGAAATGCAGGCGATTGTGTCCACGCCCCTGGCCTTGATCTCCGCCGCCTTCTCCACGAACCCGGGGAGGTGCTTCTGGGAGCAGGTGGGTGTGAACGCGCCCGGGACGGCGAAGAGGATGGCCTTCTTGCCGGCGGTGAGGTCGGAGATGGACACGGTCTGGAGGTCGTCGGAGGAGGGTTCGAAGAAGGAGAGCGTCGCGTCGGGGAGCTTGTCGCCGACGGAGATTACGGCGGAGATTCTGGGCGCGGTGGAGAATCTAAGCGCGCCGGGGCGGCGGCGGAGATGGGGGAGTCTGAGGGAGAATGCGGAGGAGATGGGAGGGGAGAGAGCGGCGGTTTTGGAGGAGAGGAGAGCGAAGGGTTTGGCGGCGGCGGCGGTTGAGGCTGAGGTGGGTTTGAGAAGCTTCGAGAGAGTGGTGGAAACGGCGGTTGCGGCTGCCATTTTTGGTGGTTTGGTGTATGTGTGTGTGGTGACGAATTCTAGAAGATATAGTTGTGGTGGTGACGTGGCGGAAGCTCGTAGAGGTCGTCCGTCGTTTAGATGTTCTGGGTTAAATCGAAACCTTTGCCGTTTTCTTGGAACGGATACCTTTGGTGTTGCCGTGTTGGTGTTATGTCAAGTGAAGTGTCACGTGTACCCACCACTCCACCTGCTAATCGAACCTAATTCTTTCCTGCTACTATGCTTTTGGTATTTACTAATTATATTAATTTTGAGTTAATACACAAAATAATTATGGTGATTTTTCTCCATTTTACCTTAAACGATTTTTGTGACCCAATGTAATATCAGATTTGTGTATTTTTGCTCAATGTAGTCATTCTTCGTCCAATTGGTTTAAAATAGAGAAATAATTTGATAATTTTAATACTTGAGATCAATCACGTGCATAGTTGACAAAACCTAAGTAATTGATCGCAAACATTCAATGGTCCAGATTTGTCCACACAAACTCATGGGAAAGTGTGGACACACACACATATATGTATGTATATAATGGTATTCAAGTGTAATTACTAAAATTTTGAACGAATTATTGTCAAATTAACTATTTTTTATTAATCATGACCTAATAAATGGGAATTCCAAATCAGGTGACAATAGATAAATGCACTTTTGACATTATTGTGACATATTGATATGGATTATTTTCCGGTCAAAATCTGTGACTGATCCATGTTGATCAGGCTATTCAACTTTCCATACTACCCTATATAGTGAGGCGTGAACCGGAGTGGAAGCGAGTGGATAATAGCTCAGGAGGATGAATCGAGCATTGCACCTCGGGTCTCGCCAGAGGGGCCCTTAGATCTTCACCTCTCTACACTCGACCTGCAGGCAGAGGGCCTTGCTGTAGCCCAATGCATGCCCGCCACACGGTGCTCATGCCGCAGAGTCAATACCTGTCTCCCTGACACTCTATATGTATATGTCATATCTAATGGTATGAGGGGACTTTTTGGCTGTTTTCTCTCTTAAATAGATGATGTAGCTCGGGAGCCGCTGACCCACTGTCAAGTTGATCGGACTATGTTTGGAGTATAAATTTATTGTACCCGATTCACAATTAATAAGAGTATATTTAACCGTATTACCCTACGTTGCTGCGTATATATCATATCAGTGATGGTGACTAAAATGTCTTTCTCGATGCACTTTGTGAAGTAATATATTATCACAATTATGTATCTTTCTTCAACCATGTGTTATCGAGAAATGTCCTATGATATTAACTCCTCATTGTCAAAAAATGGGATACTGTGTGAATCGCGTAATATAGTAGGTGATTGAACATCCGACAGTATGTGCACCATTCATATCAATGTTGGCTTACAAGTAATAATAATCAAGTAGGATGATTCTATGTGCACCGTTCATATCAATATTGGCTTACAAGTAATAATAATCAAGTAAGATGATTCTTTGAGCTAACGTCTTCATATTTGATGGGCTAAACATATCCAATTGTGAAGTTCTTACATCACTATTCTAGTATTAAAATCAAACTAAACGTATGCTATTGTGGAGTTCTTACATCCCTACTCTGATATTAAAATCAAACAAATACGTAAATAACAACCCATCAAAAGATCTCTTATACAACTCAACTTTTAATACTATGTTTAGTCATAATATTCCACAGCTCCCACTATCTTTAGTCATATAGCAATTCACCTTTCACCTTTAAATGAAACACGTATTTGTCACCGCACACGACAAACAAACTAATAAGATGCAGCAACCAACCAACGTGTCTGTCAGCAAGCAATGCAAACACACACACACGACAGAAGCATAAAAGCAAATCAATTTCAAAATTGGAGATGCGGGGTATCGATCCCCGTACCTCTCGCATGCTAAGCGAGCGCTCTACCATCTGAGCTACATCCCCTGATGTTGAAAGCTTTCACAGTATTATTATCTATATGAAAACCACTCTCTATCATATAAAACATTTATAAAGTACACATTGATCAACAATATTTTTACTTTTTAGTATATTAGATATAAACTTAAATCAGGAGTTAAAAGTTTATGATTACAAAGTTTTAGATTTGATTTTTGTTTATTAGTATGATTAGTTTAATACAAAGACAATATTAACTTTTGAGAATAGATTCAAATTTCGGTGGAGTGTGGTATTCACTTTTTGTGTTTTAATAAATTGAGAAAGTAATTCAAAATAGATACCAATATTTGTAGTACTAAAATACGGTTGAACACTTGAACATAGAACAAAAGAAGATAGTTGGAAGATGATGGAAGAGTGTAATAGAAACTTAAGATATATAACTAAGCATTAGGCTGTAACTGAGGATGGACATCCACTCTAGCAACCCCTTCCGCCGCCACCTTTGCCACGTCAACTTCTCCGACCACCATTCCCTCCACGCCGCTAACCTCTCCCTTCAATATGCTCTTCTCCGCCTCCTCATCCACGTAGTTTGGGTCCTTCTCGTCGATGGCCGCCGGCACGTCGTCCAGCTCGTACTCCGCCTCGTCCGCCGGACCTTCCCACGTGAACTTCCCGCCGTGCCCGGATTTCGACTGCTTCCCCAGCGGAATCCCGCTCGCCGGACGCCGGTCCTTCCGGTGGACCCCTTTGTCCATCAGTTTCTTCTCTATGTATTTCAGCGTGTCGATGTTGTGGGTCTCCACCTCGTGCTTCGTCACGCGCTTGCACCCTTCTTCGTCCTTGCCCACCGCCCTAAACGTCACCGTTTCCTTTGTATTGTCTATAGGCTTCATCTTCTTCTTCTTCAATTCGCGAGTTTTTGTGTGCATGGCGGCTGCCCGATGTTTGCGCTATCCTATATATGCTGACTTGAGTTTGAGGGTGGGAGCCACGTGGAAGACACTTGTTTGCCACGTGGTACACGAGTAAACTTGTGGAATGCCACGTGGAGGTAGAGTGTTCTGCCACCTGGTGGCTGTCCCAACGTTTCCGTTTTAAGTATATGAGGATAAGCATGACAAACTATAGTTGATAATTAATAAATTATTTAATATTTTAATAGTTAATATTAAAATATTAAATATTAGTCTAAAAGATATTTGAATAATTTAGGATTATTTCGCTAAAAGGATATCGTTCTGAATGAAATAACTCTTTACCATAGCTGAATCGACCGACTAACGACCTAGTCGGTGTTTAGGCGGTCTAGTTTGTACCTATGAGGCCTAGTTGGCGTCTAGAAGACCTAAGCCACTTAAACGACATTTAAATAGCGTAATCAAACGCCTAAACTAAAGATTATGGTGATACGTTAGGCAATTGACTAACGCCTAGCAGGCAGGTGGCTATTAATAGATGTTTTGGCGAGATTTTAACAACAATGATACTAATTATCTCACATTATGTTATTACAAGCATATAAAATAGTAAAATATATAACAGACAACGAAATGAACGGTACAAGGTATATATGCAACAAGTACACTTTAATTTGTTACTCGTAATTAGCTTTCAAGAGAGGATCAACTTCGATCCTAGCCACCCCTTCTTCAGCAACCTTAGCCACCTCAACTTGCCCAACCACCAATCCCCCGCCGTCGCTCCCCGTCGGCTCTTCGTTTTCCTCCTCTACATAGTTAGGGTCCCTTTCGTCCAGAACCGTCGGGGCGGGATCGAGCTCGTTCTCCGCCTCGTTACCCGGGCCTTCCCAAGTGTACTTCCCGCCGTGGCCCTTCTTCGGATCGTGCTTCAACGGCAGCCCGTCCGCGGGGTGGCGCTCCAGCCTCTGAACGCCCTTCTCAGTCAGCTTCCGTTCAATGTACTTAAGCGTGTCAACGTTGCGCGTGTCGACCTCGACTTTCTCGACGTGCTTTCGCCCCTCGCCGGCTCGGCACTCGGTTTTAATTGTCGCCTTGTCCCCCGCCGTCTCATGCACCACCGGCTTCATTTCTGAACTCTCAGACTAATTGCTATGATACAATGGCTCTGTGAAAGCTTGACGATGAAAATGCTTCGTCAACGTTGTATATATAGACCATTTTTGTCGGGGGCTCGCTAGAATGTTCTGGTAACAATGATTGAACCTTTAGGTGGCCCGGTAAAGAAAATATTGACTTTGGATAAATTTTGCCAGAGAATCTCTAGAATGCTGTATTGTCTGGAGAGTTCTGAACTTCTGATTGTGGGAAGCTTTTTGGATCAACAAGTAATGGAGAATCTCTAGAATGTTGTATTTGGAGTCCATGCATAGTATTGGGTTTCATACTGGCTTGTAGTCTTCAAATTAAAGTCTCCCACCCATTAAATCATTCATGGGCTCTATATATTCAAAATGTTGTTTAAAATTATGTCTCCATTTGACTGTAGATGTCACGCAATTAAGTTAGCTTAACTATAGTGAGTTTTAATCAAGAATTTAACTATTTTAAAATTCACAAGGAGCTATTTAGACAAAAAAGTCTTAATTACTTGATGTATTTAGTCTTCAAATTTTTGCAGTTAATTTTTTTTTTTTGAATGCTACTGACTCTATTACAGTGTAGTATCTGTTCATAAACTACTTTCTCAACCTACTGAAGCACAAAGAGACAGCAACGCCTCCACTGAGACTCGAACCCACCACCTCCCGTGTAAAGGGAAGGGTTTGCAGTTAATTTATTGTACTTTTTGTTAGAGAAAATATGGTTAAAGTGTTTTTATTTTGGAGGTAACCAACATGAATTAAGAATCTAACATTTTGTGATTGTCAAATTAATTGATTAACCAAATTGGTTCAAGTTGGTCTTTTTTATCTATCTTCATATCACATGTCATTAAATTTATGTTAAAATATGTTTATGTCTTAACATTATATATAGTCAAGGTAGTTATGTTTGGGAAGATAGTTAACATGTTACAATTATGAATAATCTAAATTGATTTACCTTATCTTTTGTTGGCTAAATCTATAATGACCTGAGTCTAAAATACATAATTTACTTATTGAATATTCACAATTTATATAATTGATGATTATAACATACTGAATGTTCTCAATTTGCAGTGTAAATATTCATTAATATGTAAATTATGAACATTCAACATATAATTTGGGATGGGTGGTGGAACCAGGTCTACGATACAAGTATTGGTTTATAAAGCATATTTGACTTAAAATACATATTTGAGTAGGGGCTAAGAATTTTCTTATAAATCAAAATGGACAGTCTAAATATTCACATGAAGCAAAGAGCCAACCACATACAGTATTACTACACTACAATGCCCTCCAAAACCCATGAAAGATGCATGAATAATAAGTAAACTTTTTTTTTTTTTGTTTTTGTTTTTAGAGTAAATCAAGAATTAGAATAAGCATACTAAAATGACACTTTGTCAACTTTGTGATGTTGCATAATATGCCAAGTATCTCTCCATTTACAATGCCAAAATCTAGTCCAAGTAAGCTGACAACATGATCGAACAGCAAAGGATCTTTGTGTGTGTGATCTAATACCGAGGGAGATACGGGGAAAGCATCAAAGCAGCCAAAATCGCCGTAGCTAGGAAACATCAAAAAGCAGCATAATACTATGTACAAACGTAAACATCCGAATGGTTTCCATTTTCATTACCTAGGACTCTCCGGCGGTTCGCTTTCGAGTTGCCCCTTTTATGCACTGCCAACCCGCCATTATTGGTGCTAAAATGCTCTAAAGCTCGTCCCTGATTGGCTTTCTGGTAGCGGGCCCCGCTTGTTTTTGCTCCGGCCGGCGGAGCATCTTTCTCTGCCACCTGAACGGTCGATGTTGCTTGGGAGCTCGGAGAGATCGCTCTTCTTTGAATTTACGGTGTGCCCATAATCTTATTGCTTGAATTTTTACTGGTTCTTACCCTCCTCAGTCAAGAAAGTTGATAAAAATTGAGTCTTTATGCTATTCTTGCTCACCCTTTTACAGATAGCATGCATAGATTCCATATCCATATATTTAAGGCAAAAATCAGAGATTTTTTTTTTAAAAAAAAAATAAATTTATTTACTGCACTTTTCTTGCCCACAAAAGGTGAAATTCCTAGCTTGATTGAGGAGAAGGTAAATCATCATGAACCACTTTTTTGCCCCTTTTTATAACTGCTTTTTAAGATCCCATAACCCCACATAGAAGAAAGGGATGTGATAAAAAGTAGTTTTCATTTTAGGATGCCAAACATGGTTTTTGGCAACTCTGCAAGTTAATCCTAGGCATGAAACATATGTATGCTAGTTAGATTTTATATGCTGGAGATTTATGTTCACAATTATTGATTTTTAATTATTTTCAGTTACAGGATTTTAAAACCTCCCCAACATATACATGTCTGTTATGATGGTGGCTGAGACAACCTCTGATTCATGGCTTACCAATATTCTGGGACCTCCAAGGAAGGGTTCAATATTGGAGCCCAAGAGGTCCAAGATTGGTGTTTTGGCATTTGAAGTTGCAACTATGATGTCTAAGGTGATTAACTTGTGGCAGTTGGTAAGCGACGCCCAAATTGCTAGATTAAGAGAAGATATTACAAATTCACCTGGTATTAAGAGGCTTGTCTCTGAAGATGATGAATACCTCATGGATCTAGCTTTAGCTGAGATAATTGAGAATTTAGAATGTCTGGCAAAATCAGTGGTGAGGCTTGGGAGGAGATGCGCAGATCCTGTGTATCAAAACCTTGACCAAGTTTTCGATGCCTCATTTGAGATGGATCTTAGTTCGTCTGTGTGGCAATATAGACTGAAGAAGATGGAGAGGAAGGTTAAGAAAATGGAAAGATTTGTTGCAGCCACTAATCAGTTGTATCAAGAGATTGAAGTTCTTGGAGAACATGAACAAACTTTGAGGCGATTGAAGTCTGGTTCTAATCCAAGTCAACTGCAATTGCTTGAGTTTCAGCCGAGGGTTATGTTGCAACGTCAGGAAATCAAGAATCTTCAAGAAATGTCGCCCTGGGTTAGAACGTATGACTATATTGTTCGGCTTTTGTTCAGATCTATTTTTACAATAATTATGAGGATTAAATTTGCTTTGGGGATAAACCTTATAGGCAATGGTGAGGGAAGCAATCAATTTGAGGATTTCCACAATAATTCTTTTGCACACAATCGCTCTGTACCTGTCATGTTGCAATCTTCGGTTTATCCATCTGAAAATAACATGTCCAGAGTCTATTCAGGACCTCTTGGGAAGTCATTTTCAAACCTGGGGCTTGATGGTGACAAGAATCAATCGAACAATAGGGAATTGCTTACATGTCAGTCATCTGTTCGTCGTGGAAAGCCATCACAAATGAGATCCAGACCCCTTGCTTCTATTGGATCTTTGGGAGTGTGCATGAAGGCTGGTAGTTATTCGCCTGCTATAAATGGCTATGCACCATCAAATAGTGGAATTTCGAGGTCCGATCGCAGTTCTCAAGGAGTTGCTGGTGCATTTGATGAAACGAATGCACTTGCTTCCTCATGCAAGGGTGCAAAAACAACTCTTTTCAATTTCAAGCGTAAGCTGTTAGTTGCCCCGCCATCAACTCTTGGTTTTACTGCCTTGGCTCTCCATTATGCAAATATTATCATACTTATTGAGAAGTTAGCTTCTTCACCTCAATTGATCAGCCTCGACGCTAGAGATAACCTATACAATATGTTGCCTGCAAGTGTCAAAACCACCCTGAGGGCGTTGTTAAGGCCGTTCTCTAAGAAATCGGCTTCATCTATTTATGATCCAGCCCTTGCTGCAGACTGGGGTTTGGCACTGCCAAGGATATTAGAATGGCTATCTCCACTTGCTCAGAACACAGTGAGGTGGCATTCTGAGAGAAACGTTGAGAAGCATCAAATGACTTCTCGGGCACATTCTCAAATGACTTCTCGGACAAATGTGCTTCTTGTGCAGACCCTCTACTTTGGCAGCAAAGCTAAGACTGAAGCAACAATCATAGAGCTTCTTCTTGGTCTGAATTACCTCTCACAATATGTTCAAAGTTAATAGTAAGAACATCATGGAGTTTTGCCGTAGTAGAGTTTGCAATGATTATATTCTCCACGAGGATAACATTTCTCACACTCTTTAAGTGATTTTTGTTTACATCTTGTAATCGTTTCTGTAAATGTAGCTCATAAGAATATAGCATATGGAGTAATAATATAATTTTGTTCTTTGATAAAGACCTGTGTGCATAGAGCTACATGAGATTTCATGCAGCCAAAGCTTGCTGCACTAGTGACGTTTTCAATGGAATGATGTGATTTTAAATCAATATATTCATACTAATCTGTGCACTGAGCTTATTCTTCAGCAAATAAAACAGCATATTACATGGTAAGTTATGATGGGTCTCAATGCAAATGCACTATTTAGACTTCTAGCTTCTGTCAAACAACAACTCTCTTTGGAATTGCTTTCGGGGGTTCAAATTTGCTAACCGCTATTCCCATCCTTTCTTTCATGTCCAGAGATTGTGAGGTCACACTGCATTTGAGGTCCCAGTCACAAGTACTCTTTTGAGTGTTAACATATTTGAGAACGTATCAAAAGTAAGTAGATTCTTGTCTTTAAGATTTTATATTTGGGCCACATATCCTTGTTCTCATTGAAGAAGTTAAATTGCAGTAATGGGTTCTATCCACTTCTTAAGTGATTTTTGTTTACATCTTGTAATCTTTTCTGTAAATGTAGCTTATAAGAATATAATTAGGGAGTAATAATACAATACTATGCGGAGGTATATTATAATGATGAGCAAATCTTATAGTTGCAAACAGATCAATATATTACATGCATTGTATGTGTACAAAGCTTATTCTTCAGCAAGTAAAACAGTATAGTACATGGTAAGTCATAACAGGTCTTAATGCAAATGCACTATTTAGACTTGTAACTCCTTTCAAGCTACAATTCTCCTTGGTATTGCTTTCAGGGGTTCTGATTTGCTAACTGCTATTCCCATCCTTTCTTTCATGTCCAGAGATTGTGAGGTCACATTGCATTCGAGCTCCCAGTCGAAGGCATGGAGCAGCGATCCCAGAATGAAATGCAGCATCCGGTTACCTAACGGCAGGCCTACACAGATCCTCCGGCCTGCACCAAATGGTAGAAATTCAAAATCCTGCCCCTTGAAGTCTATATTTGAGCCCAGGAATCTCTCAGGCTTGAAAGATAGAGGGTCATCCCAGCTTTCAGGGTCTCGTCCAATTGCCCAAACATTTACAAAGACTTGAGTGTCTTTAGGTATGTCATACTCCATAAATTTAGTATCTTGAATTGCTCTTCTTGGCACTAAGAAAGCAAAAGGGGGATGCAAACGTAGTGTTTCCTTCACCACAGCCTGCATGTAGTGCAGATTATCAATATCACTTTCCTCAAATCTCCGGTTTGGTCCTACAACTTCATAAATCTCTTCTTTGACTTTGGCCATCACTTTTGGGTTACACAAGAGCTCACTTAGTGCCCATTCCACACTGCTGCTAGTTGTCTCTGTACCACCAAAAAACATTTCCTGCAGTACCAAAGTACGGGGGGTAGGAAATAGGAATAGTGAATTCTGCTCAATATATTTTCGGTCAGTTTCCTGTGATATGTTTCCTTTTCAGTATGTAATAAGGATCCATAGTCCATGCTAGACTAGCAATATATACTTCTGAAGCATGCCAAGATGAAAAACAAATATAATAGATAATAGTTGGCAAGAACTTACCGTTATAAATATATTGATTTGATGTTCTGATAGCTTGGCTGGTTCATCCTTTCCATTGCCTTCAAACTCGAGCAATACATCCAAGAAATCTTTCCTCTTTCCACTCTCCTGTCTGTCTTCGTTCATGCGTTCCTTCACAAGCGTAGAAACAATTTCCAGTGTTGTTCTCACATCTCTGTCAGCCTTCCTTCTTAAACCCTGCAAGTCTAGCCACCTAAGACCTGGGAATATGTCTGAAATGTTTGGAGTGGCAAACCACTGTATGATGCCTTTCATGGCATCTAAAAACTTCGAAGCTTTATCTGACATAGGATCTACCAAATCGCGAGAGAGAAATAGGTTCCCCAACAAGTTAAATGTTGAGAGGAAAACAAAGTGTGCTACTTTAATCCCAGTCCCTTTCTGCACAGAAGTTGCTTCTTTTTCTATCCATAACAGCATGTCATCAATGCATTTTCTCCTAACAGGCACTGTTTCATTAATCCTCTTATGCACGAACAATTCCACTGTGCCTATCCTCCTTAGCAATCGCCAGTAGGATCCATATGGGGCAATCGCCAAGGATCCCTTGTGGAAGCCCTGCACCTTCATGGCGTCTATCACTTTGCGATCTGCAAATGAGACATCATGGTTCTTGAAGAGCTCAGCAGCTGCCTTGGCAGACAGAATTGCCATGGTATTGACAGAGCCTATGCTTAACCAAATCACAGAACCATACTTGTTTTTCATCTCCGCTATTGTTTGATGTGGTAATGCTCCAAGATCAAACATGTTCCCAAACACAGGCAACCCAGGCGGTCCTGGAGGTAGTCTGTAGGAACATGATGACTTCTTTCGGGCGAATAGAAAGACCAATCCTGGAATTAGGAAGATGGCAGACCAAATCAAGTACTTCCATTCCCACTCCATCTCTTTAAAGTTTTGAGGTTTTGAAATTTTGCAGGTCACTCAAATTCTTGTTATGTGTTCAGTGTTCATTTAAAGTAGTGTAGCTACCCTGGTCCCTGTGAACTGACCATTCTTGTTTCACTTTTAACAGTCATCTTGGTACAATTATGAGCAAACCGGGGCTATATCCGGATTTATCTCACAGTAATGAAGAAAGGGATGTTGTATGCAAGAAAAAAAAAAGTTTAACACTCAATATTGGTGTACTACATTTGCAAGTTTGTAACCTGGGGAGTATGGTTGAGTGGAAAGAGACTTATCTATACTTAACCAAAGGTTAAGGGTTTGATCCTTGACTTTGGGTATGGAGCAGCCCTAAATCTCCAGGTTAGCTGTCCCACCCAATAGAGATTCAACGAGGGGATTAGTCACTGTGTCTGACGGTAGAAACCCTGGGCTACACCAAAAAAAAACAAACATTTGCAGGTTTGTCTATGTTGAATTATTGGGATGTGCAGTAACAATTTATTCAATCAATCTTGCAAAGTCTTTCATGATACACCTCCAAATAATTGTACCTTATAGTGACAAAGTTTGTGGGTCATTGTTTTAGTACCACATGGGCACATGCCAATTATTTCAGTGGTGTGAAAAAATGTGGTGGTAAAATTTTTGCACTATTTTCAATTGTTATTACGACAAAGTATTTTCACTGTGTTTGATCTCTCACCATTCCCATCCTGATGGAGAAGTTAAATCATGAGATATTGGTACGACTCCTTTTATCACAAATAAGTAAGCTGGCCGCCTTTGCACTAAGCTAGCAAGATTGCATGTGTCCCTTTCCTTTCCTTCTTTATATGTTGTTATCACTTAAATAATATGTAGTGTCGCATAATGTTATTATTAAATTGAATAATTGTAATGACTTTTTATGGAAGATTGAAAAGATAGGATTTGCATGGAAAACTATTATTATAATGATAAGCAAATCATATAGTTGCAAGCAGATCAATATTACATGCATGTGCACTGAGATTATTCTTCAGCAAGTAAAACAGTACAGTACATGGTAAGTCATAACAGATTAACAGGTCTCAATGCAAATACACTATTTAGATTTGTAACTTCTTTCAAGCTACAATTCTCCTTGGTATTGCTTTCAGGGGTTCAGATTTGCTAACTCCTATTCCCATCCTTTCTTTCATGTCCAGAGATTGTGAGGTCACATTGCATTCGAGCTCCCAGTCGAAGGCATGGAGCAGCGATCCCAGAATGAAATGCAGCATCCGGTTACCTAACGGGAGGCCTACACAGATCCTCCGGCCTGCACCAAATGGTAGAAACTCAAAATCCTGCCCCTTGAAGTCTATATTTGACCCCAGAAATCTCTCAGGCTTGAAAGATAGAGGGTCATCCCAGTTTTCAGGGTCTCGTCCAATTGCCCAAACATTTACGAAGACTTGAGTGTCTTTAGGTATGTCATACTCCATAAATTTAGTATCTTGAATTGCTCTTCTTGGCGCTAAGAAAACAGCAGGGGGATGCAAACGTAGTGTTTCCTTGACCACTGCCTGCATGTAGTGCAGATTATCAATATCACTTTCCTCAAATCTCCGGTTTGGTCCTACAACTTCATAAATCTCTTCTTTGACTTTGGCCATTGCTTTTGGGTTACACAAGAGCTCACTTAGTGCCCATTCCACACTGCTGCTAGTCGTCTCTGTACCAGCGAAAAACATTTCCTGCAGTACCAAAATACGGGGGGTGTAGGAAATAGGAATAGTGAATTCTGCTCAATATATTTTCGGTGATCTGTTTCTTTTTCAGTATGTAACAAGGATCCATAGTCCATTCTAGATTAGCAATATATACGTCTGAAGCACGCCAAGATGAAAAACAGATATAATAGATAATAGTTGGCAAGAACTTACCGTTATAAATACATTGATTTGATGTTCTGATAGCTTGGCTGGTTCATCCTTTCCATTGCCTTCAAACTCGAGCAATACATCCAAGAAATCTTTCCTCTTTCCACTCTCCTGTCTGTCTTCGTTCATGCGTTCCTTCACAAGCGTAGAAACAATTTCCAGTGCTGTTCTCACATCTCTGTCAACCTTCCTTCTTATACCCTGCAAGTCTAGCCACCTAAGACCTGGGAATATGTCTGAAATGTTTGGAGTGCCAAACCACTGTATGACGCCTCCCAAGGCATCGAAAAACTTTGAAGCTCTATCTGACCTAGGATCTACCAAATCGCGAGAGAGAATTAGGTTCCCCAACAAGTTAAATGTTGTGAGGAAAACAAAGTGTGCTACATGAACCCCAGTCCCTGTCTGCACAGAGCTTGCTTCTTTTTCTATCCATAACAGCATGTCATCAATGCATTTTCTCCTAACAGGCACTGTTTCATTAATCCTCTTATGCACGAACAATTCCACTGTGCCTATCCTCCTTAGCAATCGCCAGTAGGATCCATATGGGGCAAACGCCAAGGATCCCTTGTGGTAGCCCTGCACCTTCATGGCGTCTATCACTTTGCGATCTGCAAATGAGACATCATGGTTCTTGAAGAGCTCAGCAGCTGCCTTGGCAGACAGAATTGCCATGGTTCTGACAGTGCCTATCCTTAACCAAATCACCGAACCATACTTGTTTTTCATCTCCGCTATTGATTGATGTGGTAATGCTCCAAGATCAAACATGTTCCCAAACACAGGGAACCCAGGCGGTCCTGGAGGCAGTCTGTAGGAACAGGATGACTTCTTCCGGGAGAGTAGAACGATCAACGCTGGAATCAAGAGGATGGCTGACCAAACCAGGTACTTCCATTCCCACTCCATCTCTTAAAAGTTTTGAGGTTTTGCAATTTGCAGGTCACTCAAATTCTTGTTATGTGTTCTTTTAAAGTAGTGTAGCTTCCCTGGTCCCTGTGAATTGACCATTCTTGTTTCACTTTTAACAGACATCTTGATAAAATTATGAGCAAACTGGGCCATATCCGGATTAATCTCACAATAATGAAGAAAGGGATTTTGTATACAAGGAAAACATATTGGTGTACTACATTTGCATGGCTGTCTATGTTGATTATTCAATCAATCTTGGAAAGTCTTTCATGATACACCTCCAAATAATTGTACCTTATAGTGACAAAGTTTGTGGGTCAATTGTTTTAGTACCACATGGGCACAAGCCAATTATTTCAGTGGTGTGAAAAAATGTGGTTGTGAAATTTTGGCACTATTTTGAGTATTTTCAATTGTTATTACGGCAAAGATATTTTCATTGGATTTGATATCTCACTGATCCCGTCCATGGTGGAGAAGTTAAATCGTGAGATGATGGTTGTACATTAGTGTCTACAACAAGATCAAATCTCTACTTCGAACTTTGCATCATGCTTTTTTTTTTTTTTTTTTTTTTTTTTTTTAAACGAAAAGTAGATATTTATTAGGAGGATAATCTTGGGGTCAAAAGACCCCTCCAGTCATACAAAAGAGAAGAGATAACAGAAGGAGGTAAAGAGATGGGGGTGAAAAAAACAGATGGAGAAAGGAGATTGCATCATGCATTTTGTCTTTGCTAACAAAGTTTTAATCCTACAAGCTTAGTAGTTATTTTAGATCATATATAAAGCTTTGTAATAAGAAAGGTTGGACATGAATAAAATACATTATTCTACGTATTTAAAATTATTTAAAATTCTACGTAAAATTGTGCTTCCCTATGAAAGATTGAAAAGATAGGATTTGCATGGTTTTAAATCTTCTTTGCTACACGACACGAATTGCATGTTTATGAAATCAACATGAATTGTCATCTCATGTTCTTGTCACTTTATAGCCACTTGCCCCGGCCCACTTCTTCAAATAACCACGTGCAAGACCAAAATATAATTTAAAGGGGACTCCAAACAAGTTAGGCAAGCTTGTCAAAAAAAACAAGTTAGGCAAGCTACAAGTTCGACCCAACAGTAAATAATTTATAAACTTTCTTGGTTTGAGCCGATCAGTTATGAATTACTTAAATTGGTTTGACCTCTATGTAGTTCTTTGCCAATTAGGATCAAAATATCAAGTTTCTTCATGTATATTCTCGGATAATGGTTGCAGGTTTCCTAGTCACTCAAGATAGAAGTTTAACTATATTTGCATTGAGGCATAATGTAATATGACCATAGTTGCAAGCATATGAAGTTTACATGTCCATTGATTCATTGGAAATTGAAACAGAATAATTACAAGGTGGATTCTAGCTTCTGTCAAGCTAATTTAAGCCACAACTCTCCTTGGTATTGCTTTCAGAGGTTCAAATTTTCTGACTGTGATTCCCATTCTTTCTGCCATGTCCAGAGATTCTGAGGTCACATTGCCTTCAAGTTCCCAGTCAAAACTATGAAGCAATGATCCCAGAAGAAAATGCAGCATTCTATTACCTAATGGCAGACCTGCACAGATTCTCCTACCTGCACCAAATGGCAGAAACTCAAAGTTTTGTCCTTTGAAATCTATGTTGGAGCCCAGGAACCTCTCAGGCTTGAAAGACAAAGGGTCTTCCCAGCTTTCATGGTCCCTGCCAATTGCCCAGACATTTATGAAGACCTGAGTGTCTTTGGGTATGTCATAGCCCATAAATTTAGTGTCTTGAATTGCTCTTCTTGGGATCAAGAGAGGTGCCGGGGGATGCAGACGCAATGTTTCTTTAACCACAGCTTGCAGATACTGCAGATTATCAATGTCTGTTTCCTCGAATCTCCGGTTTGGTCCCACAATTCCACGAATCTCTTCTTGGGCTTTGGTCATTGCTTTCGGGTTGCGCAGGAGCTCCGTTAGTGCCCATTCCACCGTGCTGCTAGTCGTGTCTGTTCCAGCCAAAAACATTTCCTGCAGTAAAAGATAAGATTTTTTATTTTTTTTTTTGAGATGACAGAAAAACTGGTAGTCATCATTTTAGGGGTGCATGGGCTAATTATGATCTTGTGACCTTAATCAGCAAAGAAAATTGTTGATTTCATGACCTGGGTAATCACTCAACATGTCAACATAATCGATTGAATGAACATAAAATGTAAAAAATTAATAAATAGAAACATGAATTCAAAAAATCTACTATTTTATTGATAGTTTTGTACATATAGTGTAGTAAAAAAGATGGAGCTGTCCTATTTTTGTTTCTGACTCCCTCCTTTATAGCAAAAGAATGGTAGATGGTGAGTAGGGTCATGGGTATTCATGGGTAGTTCATGGGGTAATAATGAGAAAATAATGGCTAATTTATTGATTGTCAATGGGTAATCAGGAAAGTTTATGATAATAAATGAGCAATAATTCGGGTAATAAATGGGAGGTTATGGAAGGATAATCAACCAGTCAACTGATCATGTCCTAGGTGTTGATTGTCCAGACCAAATGCCTATTAGGTGGTATCCATTGGGTACCATGCTGGATATCTATAAAAAATCAGCCAAAATTATATAGCTAATCAGGTTAATGTAAGAAGTTAGGTCAATCATGCCGCTCTCATATAGAGTGAAACTTAGAATCTTATGATTATCAAAGATAAGAGTTTTTGTCTTTTGATTTGGCTATGGAATATGGAGTTAAAGAAGTTATTATTACCAGCATAAATATATTGATCTGGTGCTCTGAAAGCTTGGCTGGTTCATCTTTTCCATTGCCTTCAAACCTGAGCAGAACATCCAAGAAATCACTCTTCCTTTTTCCACTGTCCTGTACTCCCTCTTTACAACGTTCCTTCACAAAAGTTGAAACAATTTGCAGCGCAATTTTCAGATCTCTGTCGGTCTTCCCCCTTAAACCCTGCAAATCCAGCCACCTAAGACATGGGAAGATGTCGGAGATGTTCGGAGTGCCACCCCACTCCATGACACCCATCATGGCGTTGAAAAACTTGGACCCTTTTTCCGACACAGGGTCCACCAAATCGCTGGAAAACATTAAGTTTCCCAGCATGTTGAATGTTGCCAGGAAAGCAAAGCGCGTTACGTGAATCCCAGAACCTGCGGCAGCTTCGTTTTCTACCCACCGGAGCAGGTCGTCGATGCATTTTCGCCGGACGGCGGCGGTTTCGTTCACCTTCTTGTGCACGAACATTTCCACGGAGCATATCCGCCTTAACACCCGCCAGTATGATCCATACTGGGCGAACACCTGTGAGTTACGAGTAAATTAAAGCTGTATTTATTAATGACAAACCAACAGATTACAGCAGAAAATTACTACTATGACTAGTCTAAACGAACATATTTAGAACCGCCAAAGACCTTGTGGTCTAGTGGCACTTGTTGCATCCTAGAAGGATGGATTCGAGTCTTAGTTGAGATAATATTAGCTGTTTGTGCTTTATTGATTGAGAAAGTAGCTATAAACAAATACTACATTGTAACAGTCAATACACTAAAAAACAAAACATAACAAAAAAAAAAAAACAGCACCAGGGATCCCTTGTTGTAATCGTGCGACAGCAGGACATCGACGATGTTGCGGCCGACGAATGGGACGTCGTGGTTCTTGAAGAGCTCGGCGGCGGCCTTGGCCGACTGGATTGCCAGGGTGCTGACAGAGCCTATCCTTAGCAAAACCACAGGGCCGTACGTGTTTCTCATAGCGGCTATTGTTTGGTGAGGTAGTGATCCGAGGTCGAACATGTTGCCCAACACGGGCAGCCCAGGCGGGCCCGGCGGCAGTCTGCCGGAACGTGGCTTGTTCCGGGAAAGTAGAAGGAGCAGAGCCGCCGGAATCAAGAAGACCGCCGACAACATGATGACGTATCGCCCATCCCAGTACTCCATCTCTGCGAAGTTAACTAAAGCTAGTGGGATGGTGTCGGAAATTGCAGGCGGCTCAACTAACGGTATTTAATGGTGTCTCTTTAACATTCTAGTAGGATATATGATTGGGGCATTTGGGGGTGAGAAAAATAACAGTTTGGTATCCTATCTATAATATTTTCACACTCTCATGGACGGGTCACTGTTGCCAAAATTGGCCGCCCGAACACCGCCATACGGACTAGGCTTCTAGATTGATGCAAATTGCTCCATAGCGCAGAGAGTTAATTCGGGCCAGTCTGTTAATTTTTTTAAATTATATTTATATACATTTATATAAATAAGATATAAGAGAAGTAATATATATATATATATATATATATATATATATATATATATATATATGACATAATAAATTCACACACATACACTATTTTTTATTTTTATAGGTCACATGCTTAAGCGTTAGGTGCTAGTCTACTTCCCTACCACCATTTAGTGCCTACAGCAACCATGTTTGTGCTACGGACTTAATTAAAAAGTTGTTGACAACAATTGTATAAGAATTATGTATGTTATAGTAACTCGGCCCTCAGCTCATTACTTCTGTTCTACATGACAAGCAAAAATTTGACCAAAAAAAAAAAAACTCAATGGTAAAGAATGGTCCAAATCAATTTAATGTATACATGTTTATATCTCTTGTCTAGTAAGTAGTAAATGCATCAACTACTAAAAACTCATGGCATTTCAATATTTAATTATAACGGTACAGCAATATCATTTTGTCTAATAAATGCATTGAGTATTACACACTTGTGTCATTTTCGATCTTTAATTATAACCATACGGCAGTATCAGTATATATAATTGAATTTTACAGCAGCAAATTAAACTTGGGGATGCATGTGTGGTGCTGGTACCTTAGCTTGTTGTCTTTACATGGTAATACGCTATTTACATGGAAAACATTGTCGAATAGACTACTAAACATATTACTTTTGTGCAATTCAATCACTAAACTTAAAAAATGTATAATTAAATCATTAAACAAGTAAAATATATGTGTAATTGAAATATTTTTTAAAATTTTCTGGTAGACTACTCTTTGATAATAACTTATATAGTATATACTAAGAATCGTCATTTCCTCTGTTATACAAGTTAGGATGAAATATTGAAATGTTTTCAACTTTAATTGCAATAAAAAAAGTTATAAAAATGTCTCAATTATTCATATTTTACTTGTTTTTAAGTTCAATTATACGTTTTTAAATTGAGTGACCCAATTGTATAAAAGAGATAAAGTTAAATGATCTATTTAAAACTGATGCAATATCCAAGATGCACAATCTTATCACGTTTAGTAATGGCATTATTGGCTATATATTGAAAACTCGTGTCATTCTCAGTCTTTGATTATAACCACATATAAATATTAGTATTATTATTGGATATATTTTAGAGCATGTGTTGCTTTCAAACTTTTGATCGAGTATGCAATGGTGACACCTTTTTGTTATCACATGGTAATATAGTATATTTAGAAATAGAATAAATTTTGTTTGATCAATAATTTTACTAAATATTTATGTTACACACGTAAAAACAAAAAACAAAAATAAAAATAAAAATAAAAATAAAAGTAAAAACAAAAAAACAAAACAAAAAAAAAAACAAAAAATCATGTCATGATAAAATTCATATGTGTGAAACCTTTGTTAGTTAGGGTTGCTGATAAGTGCATTCATGTCTATTTCTTTAGACCATATATATACCTATTTTGAATGAAAAATTTTGTTTATATAAACCAGCCAAGGTCGTTACCCATAACTGATTGGCTCAAACCAAGAGGGAAATGATTTGAACTTGTGATCTTGTGGTTACAAATGTGGATCTCTTGCCATCTTAGCTGGGGTTACCCCTGCTATCCCCTATTTTGTATTTAAGTGCAATTTCACTCATTTCTATTCGGTTCTGAATCATATTCGAACCACGGTTGATTTTCTTCATTTCCTTTCATATTCTAGCTTTAGATTAGACTTAGATTTATGTTCCTAAACATTTTGGAAGCATGTATTGAAGCATATTTACACTTGAATTTCAAAGATTTCATATCCATTTTCAATATATTTTTTTTATGGACTTGAAATTGATACGTCTTGAGGATGATGCAATTCCTAGTCTTTTAATTCTTGAAATTAAAAGCTATAATCGAGTTCACACTTTTTTTTTGTTCTTATTGAAATTAAAAAAGTTTTATTAGTCAATAATAACGAGGAGCATATGCATTACCCTTTGTAGGGCACTGGTATGGCCTTCAATGGAGTTGCCTTTCTCAACGTAATCCCCATTCTCTCTGTCATGTCCATCTCTGATGGCTCCATACCATGACCTAAAACCCAATCAAATGAGTGCAAAACCGACCCCAACGCCAACGGCAACAACCGGGAAGCAAGCGGGAGGGCCGGGCACATCCGGCGGCCCGACCCGAAAGGGATGAATTCAAAATGGTGACCTCTAAAGTCAGCCATGTTAGGTTCCAAGAACCTCTCGGGCTTAAACTTTAATGGATCTTTCCACGTTTTAGGGTCCCTTCCAATTGCCCAAACATTGACTAGAATTTGGGTTTCTTTAGGGATATAATAGCCCAACATGTTGCATGAGTCCATGGCCATGTGTGGGACTAGGAATGGCAGTGGTGGATGTAGCCTTAGGGTTTCCTTGATCACTGCTTTTAGATATGGAAGCTTTTCCAGGTGATACTCTTTCAGCTTCTTCCCGGCCCCGCCCACTACGCTTCTCAGTTCCACCTGGACTTTTTGAAGTGAGCTAGGGTTCCGGAGAAGCTCTGTCATTGCCCACTCTAGTGTGCTCGTTGTTGTATCTGTTCCTGCCGTGAACATTTCCTGAAAATAACCAAAACAACCTAACCAATATTAATAACGTTGGGAGTTCCACTCTCTAGTGGCAGCCTATTGAACTTTTTAGTTTGAACTGACAAGCTATAAACAACTTGGTTGGTTTATCTCTTAATTTACTTCTTTGTGATCCTTTGACAGCTTATCAACTAATGTCACATGACCTGATTTTATCCCGTGTACACCTTTTTAAATGACTGTGTGTTTCTCTCTTCACTTAAAAAAAATAGTTAACTTTTAAATGAAATTCACTTAAACTTGACTAAATTAGTTTTATCAAAGCATAGATACATTATACACAAAGATCAGAGTAGAAGAGAGAGGACATACAAAGAGAATAACGTTGATGGTTCTTGAAGAAAACCTAGCAGGACCCTCCACTAGGTCACCACGGTACTGAAGAAGCACATCCATGTAATCCTTTTTCTTCTCATCATCATTGCCGCCGCCGGCGTTCATGCTTTCCATCCTCTCTTTCAAGTAATCTCCGGCGATATCAAAGGCCTTGTTCACATGAAACTGCGTCATTCGCCGTATACCTTGCGGATCAAACCACCTCAACACCGGGAAAAAGTCGGCGACATTTGGCTTCCCCGCGTACTCCATCACTTTCCCTGCATGGTAAAAGAACTTGGCGCCCCTCTCCGATCTCGGATCCAGCAGGTCCTTCGAGAACATGAGGTTTCCGATGAGGTTAAACGACATCAAGAAGAAGAACCTCCCCACGTCGATCGCCGCCGTGCCGGAGTTTCCGGCTTCTCCCATGTACCTGTGAGAGTATAGAGTGAACTGTATTATTCATGAAGAGAAGCAGATAGTGAAGTAGAGAGAAGTTAAAACCAAGGACTAAGTATATAGAAACATTTTTTTTAAGTACTATTGACCCTTACCTGTATCTGTCCATATAGTTTATACAAACCAATGGATATATTATAAATCAGACAACAGAGCATACCCGGGATAACAAATTAAGAGTGATGTGGAAGGGCTCTGCCCCGAGGTGGAGCTCTGTGCTGGACCCGGGGGCCATGCTTGGGATGTGGCCTAAAGGCCCGGGTCCTAGGCCAAGACCGAGTCCAGGGCTCGACCAAGTCTTAGGGGGCTCGGGTAGGGGTGCTCGGCCGAGGGGGTGTTCGACTGAGTGCAATCCAAGTTGTTATAACCACCCTCCCTTTCTGTGCAGGCGGCTGCTAGTATAAAAGCACAGTCTTTTGTCTTATTCGGACATTCTAAAACACTTGTAATAGCTTGAGATACTCTTTGTAATCATCTTAAAACCTATTAATAGACGAATTTAACTCCGTGATATACACATTCTTTGTCACTTTTATCATATTACTTGTCCTTTCATTATTTCCTTAATTTATTGGATTTATTAATTCCAACCCCCAAATTAATTAAATCCATCCAAAACATACCAAAGAACTAAATAAATACAAATAATCCCAACCACTTATATTCTTATTAACAGTACCTCAGCATGTGGTCTATGCATTTTGTCCGCACCCCTCGGAGGGCGTCGAGCCTGCTCGTGACGAAAAACTCCGTCGTGCACAACCGCCGCAACATCCGCCAGTGCGGGCCGTATTGGGCCGTGATGAGCGACCCTTCGTTCCCGAAATCTCCCTTCATCGCCTCGTAAATCTTCCGGCCGGCGAGAACCACGTCGTGGTTCTTGAACATCTCCCGGGCGGCTTCGTCGGAGGAGATCACCACGGTGCTCATTGAGCCTAACCACAGCGTCATTATAGGGCCGTGTTTGGAAGCCAAGTTGGTAAACGACACGTGCGGCGTCCAACCCAGCTGGAAAATGTTGCCCACCACCGGCCACCGCCGTGGCCCTGGCGGCAACTGCCCCACTTCTTCCAACCGCCGGTGGCTACGCTCGTTGATCATGGCCCATGCAACCCATGCAAGAAGGAGTAGTACAAAGCCAAATATTTCGTAGTCCATTTATTTATTTTTTCAATTTTATTTCTTACCCTTTAATTTGGATTAAGGATTTTAAATTTGAATTAATTAATTACTAGGTGACAAGGCACTTTGCTTCTTTGTCTGCCCTTCCTCTTACTACCTGCATCAAACACATTAATTAAGTAATAGAATATGAAAACGCCAAGTACCTTGTGCTCATATGGCACTTCTGTGACTCTCCTTGAGGGAATGTCACAGGATCAGTATCATATGATGCACCTATTGACAACACTTAAAATTAGTCATTCTTAAAGATAAATAATTTTTAATTATCAACTAATTGGGTGTATGTGTTATAATTGAAGAAAAAAAAAAGAGTTTCATTTATTGGAGGAATAAAATAGCTGGTGAAGGTTCAATTATAGAGCCAATAATTGTTTTGTGAGTCACCAATATTATTTACACCTGCTGATCACAATTCACAAATAGGATTTGGCCATATAAAAAAATATATGGAGCAATTTTGATACAATTAAGTATCATAACAAAATTCACTATTAAATCTTGATTATGGATGGGGACTTTATATTATATAAATATAAATATATTAATTAAATTTATAATACTATATTTATATAAATATATAAAAAGAAAAAATCTTATTAATATAAAAATCAAACAGAGGGGAGGGATTTGCGCGCAAATTAATGAATAGATTCTCATCCAGGTCAGCACCAATAAGGTGATTCAAAGACAGAGATCAGAAACACATCTCCTGTCCACTTCAGATCTCAACAACTGTCTGTCTGAATTCCACAGTTTTTTTTTTTTTTTTTTTTTTGAAAAACTGAAAAAGTATGAATTCCACTGTTGAAGCTAGCTACTAGCTATACATATAAAATCCATCGATGTGGATTAGCACCGTGTGTCTTCTATCTAATACGGAGTACAAAATTTTAAAATTTTTGAATTTATAATGAGTATTACTCGATACAAATTCAATGTCTTGAACTCTTGACCATTAACGTTGAGATGATACGAGCATAAAAAAAAATATCATATTGATCGACATATATAGTAGAATATTTCTGCATACTCATAAATATTTGACTTTTACCTAACTATGATAGTCTTGGTCAATATCTTTTTCTCCTCTTCTTCACGGTTAAGAAAACCTTGGTTGAGAAAACGTTTAAGTGTAAGTAATAGACTGGACAAAATCAAACATTAAGAAAGAAGAATGAAATTTTACAACATCATATGCATACAACAAGACCTCATGGGAGAAGAAGAAAAACTAAAGTAAAGTAAAATACTGAAATAAAATGCATAAATTAAATAACCTTCAACAAATGGACTGATTCTTTACTCAATTTGAAGCACTGCTCTAAATACAGTCACACGTTCTCCAAGAGCCAACTGATAACGGTATTTATAGTGGCAGCAGAGAGAATATTTAACCATATAATAACTTGGAAAAAAACATGAAAAATATTTACAATGTTGAGGGGGCTATCCCGGCCACTAATAATTATTAACCGTAGGATTTGTCAGGTAAGACAATGACAAACACCGCATCTCCATCCTACGCTCAAAATCTACTTCTTAATGCACCATTTTTTGTTTTTATATATTGCCTATAATATACACTGTACAGTGTACACACACTTTATGAAGCAATTATTGATCAACTTCTCTCATCTTTAAGTTCATTATTATATATCATCACTATCCAATCATTTACTTCCCTATTTTATTCAACAAAGAAGTTATTGATTTGAAAAATTTGATCAAATTGGTCAAACTGTTGACTTGGTAATTACAAAGTTTCAAGTTTGACTCTAGTGGAAGCGAGCTATTGGTCTTCTTGACTCCGATCAACTATGGATAACCTATGTTAGTTTACTTCATTGTGATCTTTACTTGCTAAGGTCACAAGGTGGGGTTTACTCTTTATCGACTAAGGTTACAATGCGAGTTAACTAGCCAATGCATATCTTTGGATAATGATTGCAGGTTTGCCTCGTCACCTAAAAAAAAAAAGAAGAAATTATTGATAATGTCACAACGTTTGGAAGTATCATATGATTCTAGTGATTAAAGAAACCACCAGCATGGAGTTCACCTCTCAATATAAACATTTTAAATTTTTATTATCCTTTAAAGGTATCCGATGTGATAAGATTCTAATTAGGATGAAACATGACAATGACAAGATTTCATATATATATGGATGATTATTGGTATAAAGATATCATATTATATGTTATATTGTACTCCCTAGAAAGTTATTAACTTGAGTATAATTAATATATAACTATACTAATATATATGCCACTTGCAGTAATGTAAGTTAACTAAAACCCTAACATACAGCAGATGAAATAGTATATATACCATATGGCATCTGTATATCTCACTATTATCCCAGTGATCAATGGACTAGAATTCTGAGTTTGTCTGTTAAGGATGAATAATCTACTATTAGATAATATTGTTGTTTGTCTGTTTGAGGATGGAACTACATGGCTATTATATTTTTACTTATTGGGTCATAGTCAAGCTTAATTCTACTTCACTTACGTACATACCTAGCTTAATTATATTATTTAATTGATAAATTAACCAAAATATGATACTAACGGCCAATGAGTGAATAGAATTGACTAGAGCAACATTAGTTGACTCTGTGCACAAGTGATCATGGGGAGCCCTAACTTCAAAATGTTATTGGTGGGAGTTGGACCTCTATACTGTTGCAGTGTTGTTAGAGTGTTAACTTTATGTCAAGTGATCAATCACTTAAGTTGTCGGGTCAACGGGGGAGAGGGATGGAGAAAAAACAGACAAACACGCTAGACGTGATGCGTGGCAATTTTTCTCAAAAACCGTGCAATAATTTTTATTTTTATTTAAAAATAACTTTAGAATTATCTCTCCTCTTACTTCACTCTCTTCCAAATCAACATATTTGTCTCAGAGGACAACTCTCAACTAAGTTAATAGAACAATTGACTTGATAATCACTTCAAAGTTCGACTCCATGTGGGAGTTGTTTAATTATTAGACTTATTGGTTTGAACCGGTTAGCTATGAGCAATCTATGTTGTTTACTTTCTTGTTAAAAGGTTTTGCCTAGTGCATGAACAAAAAGAATTTTAGTATCAAGTCACATGATGAATGATGGTCCTTGTAACTTTATACATTTAATTTTTATGTAACATAATTTCATTAAGATAATTATATGTTGTTAATTATTAATGAGTTTTCCATTTAATGGATTTAATTAAACCATAATGGCATAATGTGTAAGATGAGTACAATTTTTTGAAGGACCACTTTAATGATATAATAGTACTAATTAAAGGGAACTTAAATACAATTAATAGAGGGGCCAATATATGAATGTCTTCATTTTCACAAGGGACCATTAGACATTTATGCTAGGACAACTAGTCACTAACATAACCAATATAATAGGGCTAAATTACTATAAAATCTTTCAAAATGGATACTAGGTAAGAGAATTTATCTAAATTCAAATTAGAAATGGCCAAATGTTAAGTTGAGAAGGCTCCATTAATTATTATTTTTATTTTAATTTTTTTTGCATACAGAGTATCATGGTTGTGGACGGTTAAACATATAGTATACTTTTAAAATTTTAGACATGATAATTTGCAACACAACACATTTCCATAATATAAAAATAGTAGTGTTTATCATTAACGTGTTATGGGTCATTAATGCATTGGCCCTTATTAAATCATTAAAATTAATATTTTAACGTATCAACCCAATAATATTAGCATTAATTACGATGTTTAAATATTATGTTATCATTTTATGAATATTATGATATGTTGTTAAGTAAATATTTTTATTATTTTGTTGATTTAATTGTAGACTTAATAAAAAAATATTTTGTTTCTAAAGTTTTATTTTCTCAATATTAACACGTGTAATGAGTTAACTAAACGTGTTTATTAATTTTATGTTTTTATTCATAATTTATTATGAAGTACTTCATATTTGAATACCAATTAAGGTGTTCTTGTAGACTTATTTAGCAGTTTATTGAAAGATATTATATGTATTTCATTTTTTACTTGTTAACTTTTACTCATACACGCAAAATATTAATGTAAAAATTTATATTAGAACTTATTTAAAGAAATTAGTTTATCAGTGTCTATCACATTATGAAGTAAAATTTATTTTTCTCAAAAAAAAAAGAAAAGAAAAAGAAGTAAGATTTCTTTATCCTTTTTCACTACACCCGCCCCCGCCTTTTCTAATGTTTTCAGAAATTTCTTTTTAATTTTTAACTGCAGAATCACAGTACTGTTAGTCTGTTACTTGGAGTGTAGTCGATGGAGCGCGATGGTGCTTACTGATGCCGTACCGCATTTCGCCGCAGACGCATCTCCACCTCCTGCGGTGGCGCAAGGCCGCCGACTAGAAATTCTCTGATCAGGTGAGTGTCTCGGCCGTCTCTCTCGCGTTCCTCTGCTCAATTCATGCGGTTCTCGGCAGTTTATCCAGGTCCTCCTTTCTATATAGTCTATATACACATAAATACATATATGCAACTGTGTATTCATGAATTCAATTACTAATGAAATGTCAATACTGAGACGATTTTGATTGTTATTATTTGAATGAATCGTGTTTCTATTGTGTAAACTAACTATACGAGATTGCTTTTACTCCTTCGTGATTAACTCTGTAGTTTGTTTTACAGATATTTGGAGAATAGGTGGAGTGGCCGCATTTCCAGCATCAAATTCACTGTGGAGGCCTAAAGTAACTGTCATGATGACGACGATAATGGCATTATATTGTGAGACAAATTTTGAATTTAAATTCTAAAATGCGTTGGAATTTTTTGTTGCTTTGCTAGTTGTTTATGTATATATTGACGTAGTAATGGCCTACTAAAATGGAACTTCCCGTGGGATATTTGGTTTGGTAGATCTTCTCACCATGACAATGATTTCTATTTATTTATTTTATAATTAGTAGATGTGCCATTGTCTTTTGTTTCTGAAAAGTATGAATATGATAATCTGTAGGATGGAGTGGTCCTCATATTTGGAAAAATTTCAAAGGGTATGTATGCTTTTGGACTGGTGCAATCTTTTGCTTGAAAATCTATGACTCCAGAATAGTAAACTCCAAGGGCAGAGATCAATAAGAATGAAATCAAGATTCCAGATAGATATAAAAAGCTTATGGTTTGCTGACCAAGGTAAGAAAAACTCTGAAGGATTAATAATTATATAAAGGGCCCTAGCACTATAGGACCAAGGTAAGCTTTCTCAATTCATTGGATGGCTCAGGTATCACATGAATTTTATTTATTAATCATGCATTTGACTATGAGGTTTATATTATTCTTTCACATTGGACCTTACGTGGGATGATAACCTTGGATTGGATTTTATAGTATATAGTTTTCATTTTTCAATACATAATTTTCAGGTCACATTTCATAGTGATGGCTCTTAAGTACTATATTGTTGTAAATATGTGGTCCTGTATTTTGAGGACAAGTTCGTTTTAAGCATTGATTGAGAGATCTGTACGATGTTTGTACAAACTGCTTATTATAGCTTAGCGAAGACTCGAAGAGGTTAAATTTAGCTTAAAGCATTTTGTTTTCTTCTGTACTGATGTTTTAGGCACTAACCAAAAGGGATCTTTCTGTTGGAGTGGAATCAGGAAACGAGGTGGTCCTGTCTGACTGAGCAATGCAGGATGTTCACCTTTAAGTGTTTTATTCGGTTATATCTTGTGTTAAAGTCATGTTCATTGAGATAGAACGAAGATGAGCATGTATAAAGAATGAAGAATTATTGAAATGAAAATTAGTATGTACAGGAACGAAATTGCAATTTTTTTCCATGCGTAAATTTCAACTATAGTTGTAATTTCCACTTCTAATATTTTATTAAAGTGTACATGTAAGTGATAATAAGGTAGAGCTTAGGACAATATAACCCAAATCCTCCAGCTCATATTATGTGTTTTCAGATTTTCTTTGTACTAATAGCATTCAATTTTGTGGTTTTTTTGCTTGTTGGATAGGTAAAGTGTATTAGCGGTCCTATGTTGGAAATTGTATTGTCCAATTAATTAATTGCACAAAATGGAGTATTATCAGTTTATGTTTATATGCATTTCTAATTTGCAACTCTGATCAGATGGATCAGGCAATTTATTTTCTTTAATCAGCATGAAATGTTTTTAATTTTACCTGTCACCAAGAATCTTTTAGAAATACAAGTAAATCTATGAGCCTATGTGATTGAAGCTAGTTTAGGTAAATGCTAGTTGATGCTATGTGACTCAATGCATATTATGCTGTCTTCTCAAAAGCAACATCTGGTTATACAGAGACAGGCTTAATAAGAAAAAAATTGCTAACTTGCTATTAGTGAGGTTCTAATGTTCTATTGAAAGCAATTGGTACAACTACTCAGTGCATGGGTCTTTATTTGATGGAATGAATTACCAGAAACCTAAGAAGGGGTACACAGGTTTAAAAATTAAATAAATAAAGTGTGTTCAAAGCGAAATATCTACAGAGAAAACTAGAAGACTAAAGGCACATTATTTCTGGAAGAGTAGAGAGAGGCAAAGAAATAACTACTTGAAGAATATAATATGTTGACTGTAATTTGCAAGTTTCTCTATATCTTTCTCTAGAAAATATGCAGTCTCTCATTTGCACTTCCATTTTGAGTAAACTAATTTATCAAAGTAAATTTTACTTACTAATGACAGGCATTGTAAATTGATAGTCCATATTTGAGTTATTAGAATGATAGGAAATGGTTTCCTCAAATTTGCTCAAGTGACATTCCTTCTGTCATTGATGCCTTTGACCAGCAATGGAGAACCAAACAATTTTTGGACCTTTGTTATTATGATTGTTCAGCAGAAAATAGGGTAAGCATGTCCTATGCTTTGTAAATGTGTGTTGTGTGTTTAAAATAGATACACATTATAATAGTTATGACACCTCAGTTTCTTTGTGAAACTGCCTGCTGCAGCTTTATCTTATGAATGAGCATGCCAAATTTTGTGTGCATGTTTATGCCCTCAACATGTAACTTTGTATGGCTTTGGAATTGCTTAATCTCATACTTTGTTTACTGCATAACTCTAAAGTTTTCATGTGCCTTGATATTATGCAGTAGTTGTTGGAAGAAAGGAGTGTGTCATTAAGGTCTCATTATGTCAAACTCATGTGAGGAGCAAACATACATGTGGTTGAAGTGTTGGATTGTATTTTTTATGAAATTACTTTTCTAATGCATAGTCCCAAATGCCCTGAACATTTGCTCTCTTAGAAAGCTTTTGGATGCAGTTACTGGATTCCCATCTCACACATGTCTAAAAATGAATGAAATTCATCTGTCCATATAGAATTTCATGAGTATGTTTTCTTTGATCTTAACTGGAGACTTTCAGAAATCAGAATTGATGTATATAAATCTTGAAGAATTTAGGGCTTGTTACTGAGGTGTTTAAATAAACATTATATTTTGTAGTATGTTTCACTCTTTATGCTGGTTTGATGGGATATTCTCTTCGAAGAAGAGATTCCAAATATTTTATTTTGAAAATCTAAGAATTTTAGGCTGACTCCTTAATAATGTGAAATTACTGTGAACTTTTAACAAAAAGGATTTCAATATCCTTGTAATTTGTGTGTTCTGCTGGTGAACTAAGAAAATTTATAGTCTAGTTGGAGGTTTTCTTTACCTGGTTCAGCTGGACATTATATTTCTTAAATTGCTGCAGGCAGGCATCCCTATTTTGATTGGCCAATTTGCATAATGATATTGTGATAATAATGTGCTCAGCATGTAGTTCTCAAGATTCTCTCCTTTCACAAATATCACACCCTTATCTGAGAAATGGTTGAATTATTTCAGTGTGGCAGATTTGGAAACCTCTTTTGACCTCTATACTCTGGCTCCCAGTGCATTTATTACGACCACTGCAAGGTGGAATCTATACACAAAATATGGGAAGAATTCCCCGACATTTTGTGAAGCTTTCTTATATTTGTTCAGTTTTAGGTTCTTGAGTTATTCTTGTTCAAGCTCTTATTGAACTCCTTTGTGATAAAACATTCCTGGAGTCACCATACTAGCTGCAGAACAAACATATCATTCTCTCTCTGATAGGATCAGTGAAAATGTGCGGTAGGTTTCCACATATTTTCTATAGATATAACTGGGAAAATAAAGATGTGTTACTGAAAATTCTTATATTAAGTTGATTGTATCCTGAGTTGATCACTTTTTTGCACTGGAAAATATGCTTAAAGATGGTGCCATTAACATGTTGTGACTTGTGACATCAGAATAGGGCAGCTGAGAGTCAGTTAAGCTTAAAAGCTTTCCACACTTCTACCTGTCCCTGCATGAAGAAAAACAGTGTATTGCATAAAGAGAACTGTCATTTGTCTGCCACTGTCATCAGGTATCTTTTACTGTCCTTGAATTAGCTGCAAAACGCCCCAATATATCTGGTCGTCTTCCAGCTAAATACTTATGAAGTTGCTTTTCCTGAACTTTTGTGGTAAAAAAAGAAAAAGCATAGCTGGTAACCATCCCCTTAATGTAATAGTATTTACTCATATCCTCACAATATATGGCATAAACTGAGCATTGACTGATTGACATATGATAAATGACATAGTGTTTGTTGATCTGTGAATTCAGTCCTGAGCACAATGGTGATGTCTTTCCAGGCACATTTGATCATGTTGACTGGAAATGCACACTGTTGATCTTTTCTCATCTTCTTTATGGGGTCTGAAACCAAAGGAGTGACAGGCAGGGTTGTTAAAATATTGTATCAATTTCAATCCCATGACTACAGTATCAATTTTAATGATGATGCAGTTGATGCCTGTCCTAACTGCATCTTTTTCCATAATAAAGGTACATCTTTCAGATCTTAATATTTTCTTTCTGCCATATTATTCAGTACAAAATCTTGAATTTTTTTTCTACTTATTGAAATTTATTTCTTATTCTTGTCTGAAATCCTGGATATATGAAACATTTAGTTCATAATTGATCAGGGTATATGGAAAGCAGTTGTATATTCTTGCATAAAACTTTATGCAGTCATGTAGATTTCTTATATTTGTTTTTTTAAAGCTAAATGTTGTCGAGCTCTAACATTTATAAACAAATGGTACTTTCCGAGAAAGAATACAAGCAAATAATATCAGTTTTTTTGCTAAACAAATTGCTATTGGCTAGAACATCAAAATACTAGTGGAAGAATCAACCGGCCAACTGTTGAATGCTCTTGGGCAAAAAGTATTGGAGTAAAAATTACTAGTACTGTAGTTGCAAGTTGACTTATCTAGTTCTAGAAGGATTCCTTATGTTGTACATCTCTGCCATCATATATTCTCATTATTCACTGAGAGAAATAACTCAACAGTACAAATTACTGTTGGTACCTTGATTTGCTGTTAAAACTAACCTCCTCTCCATGTGCTCCTAGTTCACGGTTAACTACAATTTTAACCATATATTTTATTGCAGGTTATGCTTTAGTTTGCTACAATTTTAACCACCAGCTTGAGACAGTTGATAAGCAGACTATTAATGTAATTAAATGATTAAAGTATTGACTCTGGTAGGGATACATCAATAAGATTTTGGCAAGGTCCAAAAGAACGTGTTGGAGAGCAAAATAATAAGTGTGCAGGGTCATTCTGGATTGTGGATACGTAGAAATGGGGTAAGCGTGCAACCTTGAACTCCCTAGTCAAAAAAAGACATGAAGTAGAAGTGTAGACTTTCAGATTTTGACTATATATTTCTTGAATCTCTTGCCAGACGAGAAGCTTCGACTTGAAAAGTGCGACTTCGGCCTGGAATAATGTAAAAGAGTTCAGTGGCATGCCTTGACATTCTGGGAACTTTTGAACGTCAATCCCGCCTTCAATTTGTGAACTGGTTGGTAAGGCGATTCCTCATAGTACTAATCAAATTGCAGAGCTGGAACCCATTCACCCACTTTAGCAGACAGTGTCACTGCACCCCACAGGGCTAAATTGATAAATTTTGCATCGTGAAGCGCATTACTTTAACCATGTGTCATAGTATTATGGAAAATTTTAAATATGTAAAATATAATTCAAAAATAAAATGAACATTGGTGAATTTTAAAGAAAGAAACAGTGATAATTAAAAATTAAAAAAGAAAAAAGAAAAAAGAAAAAGAAAGGTACTAAATTTGAAGCATTAGGTGCGGCTCGAAAGAATAAAAGAAGTTAGGATTTAGACTTTGTAAAAGTGAGATGATTGAGTAGGAGTAGAGTCATTTTCATTAGGTGCAAAAATCATTTGAAGCATTTGGACAAATTATTAATCATCATTCCATTTCCATTTGATGAGGAATAAGAGCACATAGTGTGGCCTATTGCGACACTATTGCGTCGGTATATAGCTGTAAGCATTTCAATCCCATTAGAGAAAGAGAACTTCATGACTCACATTGTGAAGTTTTGTTTTAAATATATTTTTAACTTGAATTGGTCTATAAATAAAATGTTGTTTTAAAAGTTATAAGTTGGTAATACTCGACCACAAGATTTTGAACATAATATATCTATTTTGAATACACCACAAAATCAGGTTAATTTTTTTTCTTTTAAATCATAAAATCATAATCAAGTCTTTATGATAAATTGATAATCCTCAGTGCATAATGCATGTAGCAGGAAATAAATTGTGAGACTATAATGATGCCATTTTCACCTTCTGTCTATAAATGTGCTCTCTTGAAAAGAGAAGTATTTCAGTAGTTTTGGCAAAGCAACTTTGTTGTTTAATGTTTGTTACTTAAAGCAAGATCCCTGCCCTCTTCTCTTTTTTTAAAGATCTAAACCTCATGGAAATAATATAAAGGAGGTGAAGTTGACATTTTTCCTGCTCTGATTCAACTTGCAGTAGTTGCATCTTTTTCTTTTCTTTTCTTTTCAATATCAAAGTATAACACCAAGAGAATAATAGCATTTTGTAGTATCAAATAATGGATGAAAAAAAAAAAAAGAAAAAAGAAAAAAGAGAGTAAAGTTAAAGAGGGAATTGGGATATGGATTTAATTTTACACTTGAATTCTTTCGATATATATATTATATAAGCCTAGAAATATTCTTTTTTAACTATTATGATATATTTAATTTTCCTGAATATTACTAATGCCAATTGTTATACTATGGTCTATTGTTTACATTGTAATGTAGATTGCTGACATATACTACAAGTTCAGTTTTACTTTACTACATGTTCATTTTTAGTAGAGTTCAGTATATTTTGATACATATATCAATGGTTCACTTTATAATATAGACTATTATCCATGGTATAACTTGTCTACTAATCCTTATAGTACTTAATACAAGAAAAAATTTTCAAATGTGTCTTTTATTGATTCCCCATTCTCAAAGCTGAAAGGGAGTGCTAGTGGTACCTTTTAATAACGTTAGAAGTCCCCTCAGTGAAAACAAAAGGTTAAAGAGGACGCGTTTCTATTCCATTCCCTGCCCTGCTGCTTTTGTGTGTGTGTGTGTACAGTGTAATCAATTCCATTGCATGCTGGATGGAGTGGAGAAACAGCAATCATTCCTGTCTTCATGCTCTATGTCTCAGATTGCACATTCTCTTGCCTCCTCCTCCAATCATTCCCCTCTTTTCCCTTTTTCAAATCTCTCTAATAATAACAGCATGCAACAGTGAAAGCAGGCTAGTCTTTTCCAACCTATATGTATGCTACATCTTTTTTTCTTTTAAACGTTGTCCCTAGAAACAATCGAATTGAACTTGGTCAAATTAATCTTATTTCTCGGTTTCATCTCTTTTGTAATCTATAATTTAAGCATACACTGAGAATGCAATTTTATTTTTATTTGAAAATAATGTTTAGAGTCATAAGATATTCTCTATCAACTTCGCATTTAACAAATTGTTTTTTAGTGTTTGAAAGGATACTTAATCTTGAGTTGGAATAGATTTATATAATGATGCATGTTTTACAAATGTGTTTTCAGAGACTATCCAAGTTAGAAGATTCAATCTCTTAATCTCTACTAAAACACACGTAAGCTACTTCACCTTTGAATGATTTATATCTACATTATTTATTTATATCTAAGCATTTACTATATATATACATATACACAAAGGTCACCTATATATATGGGGTGAGGTGGGGTGGGGTCCGTGGGGAGGAGGGTAGCTGCTCCCATTGCCCCCAATCCCCCCATACTGGATCCACATATGAGTATCTTTATCTTAATGACGTTATTACTCCATTTAATTTTATTAATTGATTTGATAACTACAAAGTTTCAAATTGAACTCTTAAGATCTATTTATGGTCTTCCTGGTTTAAATTAGTTACCTATGACAAGTTGGCAACTTATATTTATTTTGGTCCTTTGTTGGAGTCACAAGATAAACTCCACCAACACCTTGGAGGAGCAATTTAGGCTTTCTGATAAATCAACCATTACTCCATTTAATTACCACACTATAGTGAAAGTATTTCTCAATTTGAGAAAACAAATAAACCCACCAAACGTTTTTGTTTCCTTCTGTTTCTTAAAAATAAGTTAAAAAAAATACTCCGTAAAAGCAAAAGAGATAAAGAACAAGTGGGCTCAAAGGGAAAAAGGAGCAATGTGTCCTTTTAGAGAGCTAAACCAAAATCCATATAGAGAACGGAACAAGATAAGGTTTTGTATAAATCAAGAAATTCAATTTATTGATTGAAAAATCAAGTCGGGTAAATCATAATTTTTGTATTTTAAAAATTATAAGTTTGATTGTTTTTTTGGATCTCATGTTTCGGTCCGACAGAGAATTTGGGAGGACGTAAATCAAGATAATTCAGTTGAATACAGATGTTAGATATTTGTGACTCGATTTTTGGTATTTCTTTTCAAATTTCACTCATATAACTAGCTGAATGTGGGTATGTGAGTTTAATTTTTTATTTTTTTTATTATTATTTTTCCCTTTTGGTAACTAACTAAAGACAGACAATCTCACTCTATTTTTAAAACTCAATCAGACTTCCCGCTCGTCATGCTCAAACCAATGGAACGTTTGTTCTTGTCTCTTATCCTCTTCTTCTTTTGCTGCTGCTCCACCGCCACCTTCGCCACCGCCGCGGCAAATGACACCACCGTCCTTGCCCTATTCCGCTCCCAAACCGACCCCCACGCCACTCTCCTCTCCAACTGGACACTTACAACATTCAACGCCACCGCCTGCTCGGCCAATTGGGTCGGCGTAAACTGCACCAACGGCCGCGTCACCGCCCTCTCCCTCCCTTCCCTCAACCTCCGCGGCCCCATTGACGCCCTATCTTCCCTTGACCAGCTCCGCCTCCTCGACCTCCGAAATAACCGCCTCAACGGCTCTCTCGCTCCCATTTCCCAGTGTCTCAACCTCAAGCTAATTTACCTCTCCGGAAATGACTTTTCCGGTGAAATTCCGCCGGAAATCTCCTCCCTCCGTCGCCTCCTCCGCCTTGATCTCTCCAATAACAACCTTAAAGGCTCAATCCCGGAAAAAATCTCGAACCTTTCCCGCCTTCTCACTTTACGGTTACAGAACAATGAACTCTCTGGAATTATCCCGGCTTCCTTGAATTCTCTCCAATATCTTACGGAATTGAATTTAAGTAACAATGAGCTGTACGGAATAGTTCCTCAGAGTTTATATAAACGCTTCGGCGGGAATAGCTTCGCCGGGAATGAAGGGCTGTGTGGGTCCCCTCAGCTGCGGTGTTCACACGCCGGACGGCCGTTAAATTCCTCGTCATCTCAGACGGTTCCGTCTAATCCAAGCTCATTACCGTCAACTCCGACGGCGGCGATCGAGGATCCGAGAAAGAAGCCCCGGAAAGGGTTAGGCAGGGGAGCGATTGTGGCGATTGTGGTGGCGAATTCCGTGGCGCTTCTGGTAATCGCGTCGTTCGTGGTGGCGTTCTACTGTGGAAAATACTCTCGCGAGACGTATTCGGTCTCCGGGAGCGAGAGCGGTAAACGGAGGAGCAGCTACTCAAGTGAGAAGAGAGTTTACGCCGGCGGCGGCGGCGCCGACAGCGACGGCACTACGGCCACCGATCGCAGCAGGCTGGTGTTCTTCGACCGGAGGAAGCAATTCGAGCTTGAGGAACTGCTCCGAGCATCGGCGGAGATGCTGGGGAAGGGGAGCTTGGGAACCGTGTACAAGGCGGCTCTCGACGACGGCCGGACGGTGGCCGTGAAAAGGCTGAAAGACGCAAATCCTTGTGCCAGGAAAGAGTTTGAGCAGTATATGGATGTGATTGGGAGGCTTAAACATCCCAACATTGTAAAGCTCAGAGCTTACTATTATGCCAAGGAAGAAAAACTTCTTGTCTATGATTATCTACCAAATGGAAGCTTGCACTCCCTTCTTCATGGTAAAATTTGCACAATTTAATGCATTTTGTTCTAGTACTATGTTTTGGTCATAACAATTGAAGAATGTGTTCTTTGACCTACCCAGTTAGCTCAGTTTGTTTCTGTGGATAAGGACCGCAGTGTAAGCGTTTCACTTAGACAGGGTAGCTTAGTTTGTTTTTGGGTGACAGATTGTAGGTAAGGAGAGCAGTGTGAGAGTTACACCCTCTTGTAGGGGTGGCTCTTTGTGGGCACGAGTCTTCTCACCTGATGTGTTGTTATTTACCCCTCTACAATACTGTTGGGTCGGGGTATGAGACTTTTAGGGTGAGAATTTTGCCTTTGGTGGGCAAGAACGTATTTTTTGAACCCATAACCATTTTGATTGTTTGATCTGTCTTTGATATTGAATTGAAGAATCTACTATATCTGAACTGTATATTTATTATTTACATATATATATTATGCTGGACAATAACTGTATGGGTTTTCTTGATGTAACAGCTAATAGAGGGCCGGGGAGAATTCCACTGGATTGGACAACAAGAATTGGGTTGGTGTTGGGGGCAGCAAGGGGATTGGCACACATTCATGAGGAATATGAAGAATCAAGAATCCCCCATGGGAATCTGAAGTCATCAAATGTCTTGCTAGACAAGAATGGAGTAGCCTGCATCTCTGATTTCGGGTTGTCGTTGCTTCTGAACCCTGTCCACGCCATAGCCCGATTGGGAGGGTACAAGGCCCCAGAACAGGCAGAGATCAAGAGGCTATCACAGAAAGCAGATGTGTACAGCTTCGGGGTTCTGCTGCTGGAAGTGCTGACAGGGAGAGCGCCTTCTCAGTACCCTTCGCCTACTCGGCCAAGGGTGGCGGTGGAGGAGGAGGAGCTGGCGGTGGATCTGCCGAAATGGGTGAGATCAGTGGTGAGGGATGAGTGGACAGCTGAGGTGTTTGATCAAGAACTGCTGAGGTACAAGAACATTGAGGAGGAGCTGGTGTCAATGCTGCATATTGCATTGGCTTGTGTGGTTCAGCAACCTGAGAAAAGGCCTGCCATGGCTGAAGTTGCTAAGCTCATAGAGGAGATCAGGGTGGTGCAATCTCCTTTGGGGGAAGACTATGACGAATCGCGCAATTCAATTTCGCCATCTCTCGCCACCACTGAGGATGGAATGGCATGATTTCCCGGTTTCCACTTAGGTCTCTGCAATAACATGTTGCCATGATCTTAGTATGTAATATTTGTTTGCTTCATTTGTGTAATTCCTTTGTTGTGCTGCATTTGGGAAGATGAGCTGATCTAGCCTAGATAGCAGGAGGTCATGAAACCAGATCCCATGATTTCAATGTAATTCTTTGCATTCTAAATTGTATCCTTTTTCTTGGATTCTTGGATGATCAAGAAAACCAGCAGTCAACCCGTTGCTACTTGAGGGTCCGTATGAGGTAAATAATCTACTGGAGTTCTTGATTTGATCATGTCAGTTATGCGCATACGCATTAGGTTGGTTACTTATTTGTGGTCCTTTGACGACTAAGGTCACAAAAGTGGGGTTTATCATCACTCAAGAGAGGTAAATTGCAGTAAAAAGACCATGTGACACAGATTATTAACAGAGAAGGTATTGAAAGAATTTTTCACCCACTTAGGAAAATACTTCCCAGAATGAAAGGCCATTAACAAAAGACAAATGAGTCAAAAGTTAAATGCTGCATCTATATGCTGGTCAAAAAGGGTTATGAGGTAAATGCTTTTCCCCATTGCTGACTACTTTAGCTATATAAGAATGGTACAAGGCAAAAGGGTTTGTGGAAAAAGCTACCACCTTTAGAATTTATGAGAGAAAGAACTTTAATTCAAGATTCATATTTAAATGAAATTAAGATTTCTTGCTCTCGTAGAAAAATGAGAAATTTCTCCCATAAATAAACCCATTTTAGTTTCTCTCATCTAGTACACAAATTTGTAAATTGTGATCAATGTTGAGACCTCTCACTATTACAGGTCTGGGACAGTTTACAAGTAATCTAAGTAGTTAACTCAACAGACTACTCTTAAATCGTTGCCTACACGACATAAACATCGTTTTAAAGTACTCCACCTATTATACAATACAGAGCTGCACCTTCTCCTTCTGTGATTGAGCAATCAACTAACCTGGAATCTGGATGGTGGCGCTCACGCGATTATAGGTTCCTCTGTTCTAATAGTTGGGAACGTAATCTACTGCGTAATCAAATACTACTAGCTAACCCTTCCCGTTTGATCAATCAGAGTTCCAACTGGCTCTCCGGTTAATGCCCTTGATATGTTCCCGTGATCGTGAAGATTGAAAATGACCACTGCGAGAAAATGGAATAAATGGGTTTCAGGAAATGTTTCTTCCCGAATGATTAGTGGATTAAACGCTTCCACTGAGTGTGCAAGGCTCAGTTCTCTTATCTAATTCAATGAACTATGACGATTATTGGTGTAGAAAAACACGGATGTAGAAGTTGCAGTGAAAGTGAGGAGGAAAAGTCAAAAGTACCAACCTGGAATTCCATTCTCCTCGCAGCAATTAACAGCCATCATGTCGATTGGAGCAGCCCCTTTGGAAGCAAGATCCCGGTACGAAATGTGCTCAGCTGCTAAGTTGTTGCTTCTTGAGTCACAAACGTACACACCTTCTACATTTGTGCCTTTAAGCATGGCATCGGCGTGAACTGGGGGAAAGGAAACGATGTCAAGATCATCTCATGACAGGGAAACAGATTTCTGAAGGATTTTTACTCTAAATTTTGAATTTTGATAGAATAATGGTCATACTCTCGGAAGCTCTAAGAGCTGCGGCTGTATCAGTAGTGAAGAGTGAAATTCCTGTGCCAGCTCCAATACCACCAAAAATCACAACTCTTCCCTTTTCGAGATGGCGGATTGCACGTTGCCTATTGTATGGCTCAGCAACCTCTGGCATAGAAAATGCACTTTGCAAACGAGTCTGCACACCCAATTTTTCCAGTGCTGACTGGAGCAGCATGGAATTCATCAATGTTGCCATCATCCTATGAAATACCAGGAAATCAAGGAAACAATCAGTTCAAAACTAATGACAAGTATCATTATTGAGCGTGGATAAAAGGAATTATAACACCATTCCACCACCAAAGTCAGAGGGTTCTGGTAAAGATGGGTGACCAAGTATAGTGAGGCATTGATGCACAGTGAACAAATTTGTAAATCTTTTTTTTTTTGGAAACAAAATTGATAAATCTTTATCTCATCAGCATCACAATTATTAATTGCAAGAGGTTATGGATCATAAAACATATATGGCAAGTTCAAGTTCACTTTTTTCAACGAGGCTGAGCTTCACCTATTCAAATACAGGATAAATCCAATGTATGAAAATTACCCAATTTGATAGGCAGTGCATCGATCTAAACCAGTTGATGTAACCCATGAATCACCACAAAAGAAATTACGGCCTCCAACAACTACTGCCACCTAGAGTAACAATCAACATACATATCACAAAAAATTATTAAAATGCAGAAACTCATTTAGAAACAACAGAAGTAGAAGAGAAGCTTCTTGAATTATACCTCTACACCAACACGGCAAGCAATTGAAATTTCTCTAGCAATCAGCATGGCCACCTATCACAATAAAAATCAAATCTTCCAGTTCACAGATGATATCTTGACAGGAAATTTTCCCATTCATCATTGCAAAGGCAAAATGAAAGATTCCACAATAATAGCATAGTAGTAGGGAAACGCATAACAAGATGGGCTCTTTTTCAGTTGATAGTTAGAAGGCCAAAATGCATAATTTGGTAGTTGTAAAGTTCGTGCCAGATCTTTCCAAATTCACACATTATCCAGAAATGTAACTGATTTTCTCATCTCTTCCTGAGGATGGCATATAACTGGAAAAAAGTGACTCTTTTTTTTTTGTAAACAAAATCTAATAAATTCTTAAAACATTTTATCTGATAGACCAAGGAAACTACATATGTACCTTTGGATCAATATTGTTCTGTGTGGTTCCAGCAAGGGCGGCACCACTAATCTTAAAAACAACTCTTCTCCACCTTGGACCACCAGAAGATTTTAACTTCATGTTGTTAATCTGACCTCCGGGACCAGCAATTGGTGTTCCAAATCTGAAAAAATGGTTTTTTTTTCCTTTAATGAAACTGATGATCCATAGACAAAAATGAAAGAAGTGTGTAGACCCAAACTCCCACTTGAAAAGGACACCAGAAATTGGGAGACAATAATAAGTGAAGCCAAAAGTTTTGTGCTTGGTAACTCTAGAGATCAGTCCCTCCATCAAGATCAATTGTAGAGCCAAAAGTATAGAAATAGAACTATCGATCATTTATGCTCAGACAAATATCAGTGTCAATTTTCATTGACAAATTAATTGGAAAACTTCAAGAGAGCCACAAGTCCTAACAGTCCCTTATTCTTCATTTTGCAATTTTTTGCATAGATAAAAGTAAAAAAAGCTAATGTAATACGGAGTAACAGAGTAACAGAGACATATTAAAGCAAATGAAGGATGCAAATATGCAATACCTCTTAGCCGGTCGAGCCAAGTTGCCGGATTTTTCCTCCTCAACTACAGCCTTGGCCAACAAAGAGTTTCCGACTATCTGTTCCATTTGCTTGTACCACGGCCAGTGGCTCGCTGAAATGCCGCCATTGCTCATTCGATGCCTCTCCAGCTTATACCTCTTCTTCAAATTATCCACCTTGTTTTTGCACTGCTCCACACTCTTCGTTTGTTTCTCGCACCTGTCGCTCACCATCGCCGCCACCTCCTCCCAGTCCCTCCCTCTCAAATTGCCTCTGTTGAGCTGCATAAACTTCTCCGTATACGCCTCCAGTAGGCACGCGATGGCCGTGTCGCTCCATTCCTCCCGGTCCTTCCTATACTCTCCACTTCCGCCGCCGCCGCTGGAGGCGACGGATGAGTTGAGTTTTGACTTTTTGTATGAATACGGAGTTCCATTTTCACTGATATCGTCTTGCTCCGCGCGCTTACCGTTCCCTGCACTAGCTCGAGATCTACTAGGATCGGGCTCGGTTTCGTAAGGATTTGAATCATTCTCGTATGGATTCATCCCGACGACGTGATACGACGAGGAATTGCTATCTTTCGGATCCGGTTGCGAGCAGAAAGCTCCTCCATCGCTGTAACCTTCGCCCTCGGGAGACACGACATCGTCCTCGCCGGAAATGTCCTTCGGACTGCCACCGTGGATGGGAGGCGCGTGGATTTGAGAGGCCTTGAAGCGGTGAGATGAGAAAGCTTGGTGGTGGTGGTGATGGTGGAAATTGGGGTTAGCGTTGGGTGTAGTGGCGGTGGGAGTGGCGTTATCGTCACCGAGCAGAGGGAAATCGTCGTCACAGGAGGCCATGAGAGGGCGGAGAAACGTTAGTGTTAGGGTTCTCAGAGACGGAACGTTTGAGGGTCACCGTTACGGTAACACGATGCCGTGAATTTGGACGATGGAGGTGGAGCCGTTAGAAGAAGCAGTGTAGTCACGGGCCTTTACGTTACTCATTTATTTGCTTGAAAGGGCCTCATTTTTACATAAATTTCATGTCTCCCCATTTCCTTTTTCTCCCCTAAACTTACTTTCTACCTATCATATTTTGCTCCCCTAACTTTTTCCATACATGGAAACATCACTACTTACTATCTACAATCTACATATCACTTTTGAGTTGAAGTTATAGATTATGGTAGGAGATTTATACTTGAATTTAATTGCATCATTCTCCATTAAATGCATCAAAAAAAAAGTTTATTACTTAGAAGTTCAAGGTATGATTTATTGTGAAAAAAAATTATAGTAAAGTAGTTGATCTAATAGTTATCATGTTATAAAATCAACTCACCATAAAAAGGTGTTTATTTGTCTTATTGGTTTGAGTCGGTTAGATATTAACAACTTAGGTTAATATTCTTAGTTTGATTTGATCAGTTATAGATAATTTATGTTGATTTATCTCGTTGTGGTCTTTTGTGGGCTAGGTTCACAAGACAGATAACTTCACCTAGAGCATACATCTAAATAACGGTTAGGGATTTTATGACACTAAAATTAAAAGCAATTTATCTTGACATATATCTTTGGATGTTGACAAATTGTGTAAGATCAAGTCCAAACATGGAAGGGTGTTAGATTTAAGACACTAGGTGTGGCCCTTCATTATATCCAAAAAAGAAAAAGGTTCAAACATACTTAAATAGCACAAATACCTCACATGTTATATTTTGTTAAGTAATGTGAAAATTTCACAATTCTTATTATATTTTAAATGACGAAACTGTTATCATATTTTAAGTGACGAAGAGAATTCGTAATTACTATTCAAATTCGCAATTACTATTCGAGTTATACACAAAATATACATCATCTTCACTTATATTTGAAATTAATATATAATTCAGTAATTCACCATAAAACAATTAAATGAAGTTACATCAACCCAGCAAATTATGTGAATCTATCGTTTTCCTCCAATAAATTATGTAGTGCTTATGATAATCTGGCCACTATTTTCGTGGTCCACATGAGCAGAACTGGCTGAAACTGAAAGCATATTCCACAAAAAATATAAATTAGGCTAAAGTGTCATCTAGCACCATGAACTATATCCAATTATTCATGCCGCACCCTGAACTTTCATATCGTATATATCGAGCCGCAAACCAAAATAAAAAATTCACCTAGAACTTTTAGCAGGTTTCCAGGTTTTCCTGCTGACATGGCGCAGGTCTTCAAGTGATGTGGCATTTCTTTTAACCTTATGTTGTCCATGTAAGCATTTACATATTAAAAATATTTTTTTTAAACAAAAAATACAAACAAAAAAAAATAGCATTTCTATAAATTTGGAAAATTGAAAAAAATACTAAACAATAAATTAGCCAAAAAAATATAAATTCTGAAAAAAATATTTGAAACATTGAAATTGCAAAATTGAAAAGTATACATTATGAAAATAAAGAGAGTAAAATTCTGGTTATTTTAATATAATAATAATTTTGTTTTTTTTTTTTTAATTTTAAATATGTAAACGCTTACATGGACACCATAAGGTTAGGAGAAATGCCACATCAGACGCCATGTCAGCAAGAAGACCTAGAAACCTGCTAAAAGTTCTAGGTGAATTTTTTATTTTGGTTTGCGGCTCCATATATACGATATGAAAGTTCAGGGTGCGGCATGAATAATTAGATATAGTTCATGGTGCTAGATGACACTTTAGCCTATAAATTACAATAACAACAAAAAATAAAAATTTAGGCAGAGCTAAAGCATACTAAGCTCGGTCTACTTGTTTCTACAGTGTCTCTCTTTTTCAAGTTTCAAGCTCTCATCCTCTCTTGCAGTTAGCGCACTGGTTTTCAGCAAAGATGCATTCTAATCACTTGCTGCTCGAGGAACCCATCAGGATGGCCTCCATTTTGGAGCCATCCAAAGCTGTAAGTCGCAGATGGTTGATATTTACTCACAATCTACCTGATTTAACCGGTTTTTTTCTGGTTTGATGATTTATTTGGTCTTCGTTTCTGGGTATTTTCCTGATTGTGATATTGTCATTGCTTCAGAGTTTTTTCCCTGCATTGACGAAGATCGTGGGGACGTTGGGTCCCAAGTCTCGATCTGTGGAGGTCATTTCCGGCTGCCTTAACGCGGGGATGTCTGGTAATTTAAGGATTCCAGTTCGTTTGATGGTGTGCTTGTACTTATCACTTATCAGTGCTTCGAAAAAAGTGATTTTTAATGTTTTATGGTTTTGTTGACCGATCGGTAGTGGCAAGATTCGATTTTTCATGGGGAGACCCCAAGTATCACCAGGAGACTTTGGAGAATTTGAGGACCGCTATAAAGAGCACTAAGAAGCTCTGTGCTGTATGTATTTATTCCTTGCTCATTCATCTTGTGAATAAAATAGGAATAGGATATATAAATTCTTTACCTATCTGGTGACACTTCCTGTTGCATTGCACTTTTGATGGCTTGAAATGCTTATTTCACATGGATTGCTCCCTCTTGCGAGTTCTGTTTTGGGGAAGTTATATGGGGTTTCCACTTGTGTGAAAAGTTAATGGGAAAGAAAAGTCGTGTTCTTTGGTTAGACTGACAGCTGAGAGCTCTTACATGTGTGATTAACTGCAAACATGATTTATTTAAATGCTTTTATGTTAGGAGTAATTCTGTGCACTAAATAGGCCGGGCTAAGTTACTCTTCAGTGTGCTGATAAAAGGAATTATAATGTGCTTTTGGTGATATTTTCAGGTTATGTTGGATACTGTTGGCCCTGAGTTGCAGGTTGTTAACAAAAGCAAGAACCCTATTTCACTGAAGGCAGATGCCGCTGTAACTTTGACACCTGATAAGGGTCAAGACGCATCTTCGGAAGTGTTGCCAATCAATTTCGCTGGCTTGGCTAAGGTCCGTTCCATTTCATAGTCCTCTTTATTATTCTAAATTTATGTTTGTTACTTCACAGCTGTTAGTCAACATATTTTTTGCTTCTTCTAAACTAGACCTTTATATTTTTTTCAGGCTGTGAAGAAGGGCGACACCATTTTTATTGGTCGGTACCTCTTCACGGGAAGTGAGGCTACTTCCGTTTGGCTAGAGGTATCGAGTGAAGTTCCTACTCTGATTCATTCCTTTTTCTCATGGCATGCCATTTGGGGGTGCCAGAGTTTTGATAGTGGTTGAGTGGATTTCATATTACTGCTCTTTCTAGTGTTGCGGGGGTCTAACTATTACTTTTGGAGGTCAACTTCATTGAAGAAATTTAGTGATCTATCTTCTGTATCATAGTGCTATGTAAGACCAGTTTTGTGAATTTAAGCCTCTAATGGGTTGTGCAGGTAGATGAAGTGAAGGGCGAAGATGTGGTTTGTATAACAAAGAACTCTACAACTTTGGCTGGGTCATTGTTCACTCTGCATGCTTCTCAAATTCATATAGATTTGCCTACTCTCACTGATAAAGATAAAGAGGTATTAATTAGAACTTCTTAGCACTGCAAACAACTTTGCCTGTCCATTAAATCTTTTTATGAGATGGTGTATAGAAATTTGCTAATAGTGATCCATGTTATACTACTCACCTTTTTCTTTGTGATTAGTAACAATCTTATTTATAAATCTTTTGGTTGGAAAAAGTTCTAAATGATACGGACATTATTGCTGTTTTGCACCTCCATATTTTTCATTTTACAGCATTGACCTTTCTTGAATTCATTTCTCACGTTTATTCCTTTTTTCTGCAATGCATTTTCGTTAATAATTGGCCTTATGGGCCATATTAACTTTGTTTTAGGCTATAAGCACATGGGGAGCGGAAAACAAAATTGACTTCCTTTCACTATCATATACAAGGCATGCTGAAGACATTCGTGAAGTAAGCTTAATATTTTGTTATATCCTTTTAGTTTGATACATTGATTCATTAATCCATATTTTGAGCTCTTCGGATGCCTAGACAATTTTATTCGTTAGTGTAGATGGTTCATTATTCATTACCAATTTGGCTCATCTTGGGTTTGTGCTTTGATTCAGGCTCGTGATTTTCTGTCTAAGCTGGGTGACCTAAGTCAGACGCAAATATTTGCTAAAATTGATAATGTAGAGGTAAGTTTTGGATGTTAGGATTTACTGCAACGTTAGGTTGGTGCCATTTTAATAACTGGCAATATTGCTAGGATTTAACAGTTTGTTCTTTCTATATCCACAGGGATTAACTCATTTCGATGAGATTCTTCAAGTGGCTGATGGTATCATTCTTTCTCGTGGAAATCTTGGCATAGATCTTCCACCCGAGAAGGTTAACACAAGAACATCTTTTCTTGGCTACTTCATTCTTATGAAGTATTGTGTTTATACGAAATTATTCTTACATTATGTACTTGCAAATTATATACTCCGTTTGTTCTAATTTTTTATGGATAGAGGAGCTTTCTAGCTTCCATTTTCCTTGTGGGATTTGTGTATAATCGAATCACGGCTATAATTCCCGAGAGTATCTTGCTTATTAGAAATGTGCGGTGGGGGTTGCAGGTGTTTTTGTTCCAGAAGGCTGCTGTTCATAAGTGCAATATGGCTGGAAAGCCTGCTGTTATAACACGTGTTGTTGATAGTATGACTGACAACCTTAGACCTACTCGTGCCGAGGCTACTGATGTTGCTAATGCCGTCTTGGATGGTTGGTCTTGCTACTTGTTCAATAACTTTTATATTGCTCCTTTAGAAGAACATAATAATTCTAAAGCTTTATGTTTATTTTCATCTCATTATTTACCATTGTGTGACATCTTGTAGGAACGGATGCAATTCTTCTTGGTGCCGAGACTTTGCGCGGGTTGTACCCTATTGAGTGTATTTCTATTGTAGGCAAAATTTGCTCCGAGGTAGGTTAAGAACACTTTAGTTTCTGTCCTCACTTTTTGGTCTCGACTAGGTTGGAATGCTGTAGAGAACTAACCTTTGTGATTGTTTTTGCATAAAGACTTGGCTTAGGTTTGAATCCTCGGCATTGTGTGTTTAAACATATATATATATATATGGAGTAATTACGCTGTATTTCTTATCCAAAAAGCATAAAAATAATTTCCGATATCTATGCAGGCAGAGAAGGTCTTTAACCAAGATCTCTACTTTAAGAAGACTGTCAAATTTGTAGGGGAGCCAATGACGCACTTGGAATCAATCGCTTCATCTGCGGTATTTCATCTTGCTCTTCAAAGGGAAAAAAAAAAAGGGAAATAGAGACCTAACTCGTTGTTTTTTTGCCCGCAAAGAAATGAAATGTTTCTATTTCCTACTTAACTCTATAGGTGCGTGCGGCTATCAAAGTGAAAGCTTCTGTAATTATTTGCTTTACTTCGTCTGGAAGGGCTGCGAGGTACTTATTTAGTTACTTGTACTTTTTCTGGTTTTAAGTTGCAATGAGGTGTTTATAAGTCTCTAGATATAGTGCTGTTTTGTTTGTGGTCGACATAAGATTTTCTTTCTGCTCATTTGAGTGCAGATTAATAGCAAAATATAGGCCAACAATGCCTGTAATATCAGTTGTCATTCCTCGGCTCAAGACAAATCAACTAAAGTGGAGTTTTACCGGTGCATTTGAGGTATGCCATAAAAATTCTTTGACAATAAGCATAAAAACGTCGTCTGCATCTAATTACCAATGTTATTTATCACTTAGGGGGCTTCATTCATTGATGTCGTTTTAAATGCCATTACATTGTTATTTTCTACTGTTGACTCTTTGTGCTTCAGTAGGTTGAGAAAGTAGCTATGAACAGATACTACATTGTAACAGAGTCAGTAGTACTCAAAAAAAATGCCATTACATTTACTAACTCAGCTAAAAGCCTTATTGGCCCTTACATTTTTTGCTCGTTTGAGCTGCTAGATGTATTATTAGTCTTCTTCTTCGTGGTCAGGCAAGGCAGTCCCTTATTGTGCGTGGACTTTTCCCCATGCTCGCTGATCCCCGACATCCGGTAAGTTACTCATTTCCCTCGAGATTGAATTTGATGTTTGTTGGTCAATTGAAATTTGGAGCTTAAAACTCATATATTACTTGATACTTGTTTCTTTTGCTCTACAAGTTGTTGAAACCTTACTGGCACATTATAGATTAATATTAGGGACGAGTTTGGTGTCTTTAGTTTGCACGAACCTCGTTTCCCAGGCTCTCTTGAGAAGGGTTCGAGTCATTGAATGTAACACTATACTTCTCTCGCCCTTTCCTATTCAGTCCTATCCGATTCTCATGTGTGATCAATTTACAGGCCGAGTCTACCAATGCCACCAACGAGTCAATCCTTAAAGTTGCACTTGATCATGGCAAGGCCGCGGGGGTTGTGAAATCACACGACCGAGTTGTGGTGTGCCAGAAAGTTGGCGATGCATCCGTGGTCAAGATCATCGAGCTCGAAGAATAAAGAACACTTCTATCTCCCTGCATTTTGTTAGGATAACGTTGTACTGGTTAACATGTTGAGTAATAAAAACCGATTCTGGAAATTGAATTGGTAGCTTCATGGTTCATTCAGATTTCAGAGACAAGAACCAGAGCTGAGCTCCTAGAATGAATAAGCAAACTATGTTGGTTTCTGAATTTTCGTAAAACAGAGATGTAAATTAACTAAATTATTGTATGATGTTACAGAAACAAGACAGTTGATGATCCTATGTTATGTATTTTACATGTGTTCTACCCTGTAACAGAGGATGGGTCACTGGTTCTTTGGTGATGAAGATGATCAAGCAACTCTAACTCTTTCTGCTGCAGCAGAAGCACCATTCTGTCGTTCTCCAATCGCTTTCGTTCATTTGTGAGCTTCTCCTTCTCCATCTCCCTCTCCTTTTTGCTGCTGTATTTCTCCCATTTCAGCCGCTGCTTCGCGAGCTCCAGTTTCTGGGAATCGACTCGAATTTGCTGTTCATCCAGCTGCATCATTCTTGCTCTTATCCAGTGCCGCTTTTCCAGGGGGCTTCTGGTGCTGTCTTGGCATAGATTTGTTAGTTCTGTGCTTAGTTGCTGAAGCATTGGTGTAAATGATCCCGTCTTTTTCGGGCGCTTTCTTGATAATCCTTGATCGGCCTCGTCCTCTTCTTCCTCGTAGTGGCTTTGTTCGACGTCCTGATCGTCGTCTTCCTCCTCCTCGGAGTCGCTTTCGCCTTCTTCGTTTTCATTTTCGGGGGTTTTAAGGGGTAAATTAGGTTGGATTCTTGCACTCTCGCGGGAATGTAGGCAGTTCTGTTGGGGAGCCGGCGGTTCCGGGGAACCGCCGCCGCCGGCGGCGGCGCCGTGGCCGCAACTGTTGTGATAAGCGCACATTTCTCGGAAAAATAAGTGCTTGGAATTTAGTAGTTTCTTGACTTCCTCTTTCATCTTAGGAGATAAATCCATGGATTCAAGCAAGGTTTGATTCTCCACGACGCGACACGCGGTTCCTTTTCCGAGGATATCATTGACCCTTTTGTATCTTTTGTTCAAATCATTGAATTTATCCTCACATTGCTGGGGAGAAACGGAGAATCCTCTCTCCATCATTGCCCGGGAAACCGATTTCCATTTCCCTTTCTTCTGCAAAACGCCGTGGCCGCCGCCCTTCTTGTCGTTAACGCCGCCGTCAGGCCCGCCTTCATCGCCGATATAATACACCACCATGATCAGCAGCTTCACCATATCATCCGTCCATTTCATCCTCTGCCATGGCGACATTTTCCTCTTCCCATCTTCAGCGCTGCTCTGATCGGCCGTGGCAGGCTCATCTTCATCGCTGAGAGTTAGCCCCTGAGCTTTCGGCTTTCCGCCATAGCCATAAAGACCCGGTTTTGAAGCGGGTTGACTCTGGTGGTGGTGGTGGTCAAACGCCACCATGGACGGCTGGGATTGCTGCTGAATGTGGTTAGGGTTTTGCTGGGGAGGGATTTGATGATGGAGTGACATTTCTAGCCCAAGCATCCCAGACCCCATACTTGAATACATCCCACTAGACTCCATATATCCACTAAAAAAGTAAAAAGATCAAATTTTGATGACGACCCACTAAAAATAAGCTATCCTTTAGTGTGAAAACCAAGATTTTGAGGAGTTGAGATGATAAAAATGCAATCTTTACTGCAAAATCATGGGCGTTTTGTGCAGCTTTTGCAGGGAATGAAGGAGAAAGGTACAGAAAGTTGGGTGGAGCTAAGATGGTATAGTTTTGGTGGTATTTGGATGGATGGATTGTGGTTTTCAAGAATGGGATTGCTGGGGATAGATAAAGAGGCATTTAATGGGGGAATAGTACGACATGCGTAGCTGGTTTTGAGGTTTGGGGGTTTTGGTTTTGGAGTGTGGAGGTTGAAACCACTGCCCATGGTTTTTATTCCCTTGCCGGAGGAGAGAGATAGAGAGGGGGAGAGAGAGAGAGACCACAGGATTCTCCAAAACTGTCTGTCACCTTTTAAACCTTTGTTTGATGTTGTTTTTGACCTAACTTTTATAGTATAGGTTTTGGGGTGGATTGGATCTTGGCCGTTGAATGAGGGGAGGTGGCAGGGAGATGAACGGTGGAAGGTGAAGATGCAGTTTTGTTACGATCCACGCTGAAGAGGTCTCCCTTTGATGACACGATGTCATCTTATCTGTGAAAAGTTGGGGTTTGTGGGGCCCTACGGGACTGAGTTGAAGTCCTCGTATCAGCCCGTGGGGCCGGCCGGTCAGAGGGGGAGATATTTTGGGGGCTCCGGGTTTGGGTTCAGTGTAAATGGGCTTATAGTGAAATAGTTGGGCTGTCATTTGTATCGTGAGGAATGGGCTCAGACTGGCCCATTTAGCTTTAGCCACATATGGTCATATGGACCAATAGTTATACCATGGACGCCGGTCCACCTTGTAAGGTGGACCCGTGTCCATTTAAATACTGAAGGTTCACAATTTGAATTGTGAATGTTCAGTATGTAAATTGTGTATTTTGGACTTGGATCCACCTTGCAAGGTGCATCTGGGTCAACAGAATAATTTGCCCAGATGGACATGCAACTCTCTTTCGCCTTCCGGTCCATTTCAAATAATTAACTAAATGATCGGCACACCTATTGCCTTCTTATAATGCACATTCATCTCTTGCAATCTCATCTTTTTAGATAACGAGAAAAATTCGTAGTCACTATAAAAAAAAAAAAAAAAGCACTAATTAAATAAATCATGCAAAAAAGGTAAATCGTACCGGAAAGGAGAGACGATCATCCATCTCTTCCCCTCCGCATGATTCTGTGTTATGAGGAGTATATGATCTATAATTTTCCTCGATACAGTGTCTAAAACTGTGTTTTAGGTGGTGGCGAAGAAAACCGACATCAACTTCTCAAGATTGTAGACTTGGTAAATCTCATCTTGTAATCCTAGCTAGCAAGGGATCACACAGAAATAAACTAACTTAGATTATTCATAACTGACTAACTCAAACCAATAAAGTGAATAGATCGTTGGTATTAGCATCAAAGTCAAATTTGTAAACTTCTAGTTATGAAGTGAAATAACTTGTCTAGGGTTTAAAATTGTGTTTTAACCATATTTATTCTTGTACCGTATTTTAATTAGAAGGCTATCTATAGACATGGTCCAATATTTTGCACCTATGAATATCGATATTTAGTATGAGGAAATGCATGACGACCAGGCCCCCACTGGTCGTTCAAATTTCGACAATAAATTTTGGTGTTTCCACCCGTAGTTGTAATATTGTATTTTAAATCTTATTAGGTGAAGTATATATAAGTAGAGTAACGCTACACTGAGCAACCGGAAGTATAAGATTTCAAATTCGACTCTATGCGAAATTGGCCTATTAACATTTTTTTTGTATGTGTTAGTTAGCTATGAATAACTTAGGTTGATCTACCTCGTTATGGTCCTGGCTAGATTCACAAGAAATACTTCATCCAAAGTGAACCTTCGAGTAATGGTTGTGAGTTTTCCCATAAATCAAGAAATACTAAAACTAGTCATTTTGATAACAAGATGTTAGACTTGTCCGTTCTCCTCAGATATCGTTTTCAGTACTAGTGTTATAGTGTAGCTACTGAGTACATTCAATAGCTACAATTATAGTAAGGCTGCGCTATTTTTAATTGTAATTACTCCTTGGCACATGTATTGCTTGTGAAATGAATACAATATTGTACTATAGAGCTGTTGCATTATGTCATGTATACAATATATATATAAAGGCCACTACTTCATAAATTAATCTTTAATATTTGTTGTCCCTATGATTGTATAATGTCATTTTTATCGAACCATGTCATTTAATGGATATCTAAGTAGTGTTGGTTATAGAATTGTTAGGTTTTAAATTCGGGCCAGGTCTTATTAGGGTTAGATACTTACTCAATTCGGGATGTTAGGATTGATGAGTAGAGAGTTAGTTCGTATATTATAAAACTCTTGACCTTATATACAATTCATGCTTCATCCACTCAATTACTTCTTTTCGAGATATTTTATTTAATCATATTATATAAGTCTAACAGTAGGTTTTCTTAATTTATAGGCCAAAAGCTGGCTATAGCTAAGTCGTACGTTGCAGAGACGACGTAATTAACTTCAAGCAGGCCTTCAAGTGGATAATAAATTTCATTAATACAACTGATGACAGTTACATTAAAGCTGAATAGTAATTTGAATTTTCATTTATTTATTTATTTATTTTAGATAACTAGAGAAACTCAATGTTACTATCTTGGGTTGTGCATACAATATCGTTATAATAGTCGTCACAGATCACATATGAGAAGTAAATCACACTAGAAATACAGTGCGACAGGTTAAAAAAATATGCCTTGAAGTCTCTAATTACAATATTACATGTTCCTATAAATGATAATTTTGAATCTATTAACATCTACTTTCCAACTTTTAACATTGCTGTTACATTAACTGTTCGCTTACCAATTTTAGATCTTTTTTTTTGTTAGACTATGAGGTGCCATGAGTAGATCTTAATTATAGGAGACACTTTTAAATTCATCGTTCATTGGACGACCGACCCATTTAAGGGACAAATTGCTGGCGTTATTATTATTATTTTTAATACAAAAGGGAGTTTTGAACTCTCAACTTCTTTTAAGAGATGAGAGTGTACGGTCACTTAAGTCATATTTACATATGTTATCTTTAAGCAGCCAAGGTGCCAAAGAAGACACGAATTTGTTAAAAAACAAATGAATGCATGCAGTTTCATATTATCCATCCAATTAAGTCTTTCGATCTGATCTAACGTACATACTAGGTAGCTGCAGCTAGGGTTGAAAAAGTGTGGAACCCTATTTTTAACTCTTGTCTCACGTTTTGGCCACATAGTCACAAAGTACCGGTCTCTAATCCATCCTCGATGAATCCCCCCTCCCCCACTGCAAACCACCCAACTTTTTTCCTTCTAGACCTGACCGTGGCACCCATTCATTGAATGCCTGAGCAAAGGGGAGTGTGAGTGAAAGAGAAGGTTCGAGGCACCTCCTAATTCCTCGTCTACCTCCCAACCAACTGCAAGTCAACTTAATGCAATATAATCTAATGCTTTTTCTTTTCACATAGTAGTAGACATACATATCTCGATTAGTCTCCGATTGTTTTAGGAGAGTTTGACTACCCATACCATGTTTATAGAAGTTAATTGTCGATAACCTTAGCTTACAATTACATTAGCAGCTTTTGATTTACGAAAAAACTCACAGCCACTACTCAAAAGTCGAAAGTACAGTATGGGTGAAGCTCGCATTATAATCCTAACTAATAAAATACTACAGTGAGGAAAACCATGCCAACCTAAATTATCCGATTGACTCAAACCAAATTGGTCAATAAGCAGCTCTCTCGAAAAATTAAAAAAAATTACATTACTAGTAACTAACCCAATTAGCTGTTAGCAGTCACTAACCCAAGGTGTTGGGTTAATAAATGCGATGCAGCTGAGAATGAAGGACGAGAAGAAGAGACCGAGGAAGAGCTGAGGTAGTTTAATATTAAAAAAAATATATATTTAAGGTTGTCATTTACTGCAAATTTTAGAAGTGATGAATAGGCACAGCGCAGCATAGTGTTGCAGTAGTGTAGGTAGCTGGATGGTCTGATCATCATGATTCATGAATTGAGGGTGTGGTGGTTAAAGTAGAAGTACTAGGGAAAGTTGGACTAAAGACACTCAGGTCCGTAGGCGTGAAAAGGGAAACGTTAAGCAAGCTAAGCATCTTTCCTTCTTCGATCCTCCATTTAATTTGTCAGCATCTATATGTATGTTTACTGTTTTCAGATCTGATCATCACCAGCAGCGTGCAGTGAAGTCTGTAGGAGATTGGAGAGGCAGGTTTTGGGGCCCAGATGGCGGCTTCTTCTTTGTATCCATGCCTATATATATATATATATATATATATATATATATATATATATATATATGTATATCTTAGGGGTTGGGTCCACTTTATTTTCATATATACAACCATCTTTTTGAGAGAGTCATCTGATGCTAGATTTGACATTTTATTGATTTCCGTCCAATAATTTTCCCTTCAACCACTAATTGGTGGACTAATCCTTTACGGGCCTACGCCCTGGCCAACGACAAAGCATGTGAGAGGGTGTAAATTAGAGTAACTCAATGGTTGAGCATATCAGACAAGGCCAAATGACGGTGCGCACAAGCGATTTACTCACTTTGGACATAATCTCCACATTACCGTGGCTGAGTTTTAAACTTTGGTCTCTTCTCTCAAATGCTATTTACTGAACCCATGAGCTAAACCCGTGCGGGCAACCAATATTTTACTTTCTTCCCAAAAGATTGAACCCCAACTCCAAAGACCCTCCACAGCATGGCTCGACAAAACATCGAAAGAATGTAAATCATAGTAACTCAGTTGAAAACAGAAGCTAAAGATTTGTTTAGTGTTTGCAAACAACCAATACTTTACTATCAGTATTGAATGTTGACTTCTAGTACCTAAGAAATTACCCAATAGCTTGGTGACTTGGTGAGGATTATTGCTAGTGCAATTGTAATATTAGAAAGTTATGGGTCACGCTTTTGTCCAAGTAAAAGTTTTTATAGACGTAATTCGAGCCATATTTAATCTAATATTCTAATCTACACATATAATTTTTCTTGAAAATTATTACTTGAAACTGCAAAAGATGTGCAGCTAGCTAAAAGTAATATGAAACACAATTATGAGTTGCACGCAAACCTATTTAAAAGTAAAGTGATATCTTTATATATATATATATATATATATATATATATATATATATATATATATTTAAAATTGCTACCATGCTACTACAGTCGGGACCTGCTCAGAATACCTCAACTCAGGATACCTTGCGATATGATAAAAAAAATTGATATATAAAGCAGCAATTACATAATGCACACCCGAGAGCAAAGGCCATTAAACATGAACAGTTATTTGGTGCATACTTGAGTAATGACACTAAATATTTTTTTATCATAAAAAAAATTAAAAATTTATTTATATATACAACAAAAAAGTACAGTGTACTGGTGGAGAAAATCAAGAGAGTAGGTATAATTAACGTACAGACCTCGGATCACTACATGCGATGGCAATTGGATTCAGAAGATAAAGCAGATCAGAGGTATCTAGAGAGAGGAGACCAGATCAGAGGAAAAGCTTGCCTATGTTGTTGCGAACACTTTGTCCTGTGTGATGGGGATTTTGTCGAAAAGTTACCTAAACAAAGTTGCTGCCGTGCCGGAGAAGAATATTTATGCTATGAATTGCACCCCCAAAAAGAATGAATCAATAGAACAAGCCCTTTCTTGCGTCCATTTCTTTCATGTTTTGACACACTGTCACACTATTGCACCCAAAATCAACAACCCTACTTAGCTCCTCTCCTTGTCATTTTCACTTTTCTTGTTTCTAATAAAACCCGATATTCTCACTGCTGATGTAAAACTAATTCAGATCTGATTCTGTTCGTAGAATTTTACTCTTACAAGAGATTAAGCTAGCATGTCTAATTCATATCTAATTATTTAATATGACATAAGCATAAAATAATTGATTACCTAATTTTGCAATTGCATGCATTACTAAATTTACTATCCCAAGTTGTTGGATTCTTGTCGTTTTCGCTCTATTATATTATGATTAATTTGAATTTGACTCATGTTATACTTGCAGAGTTTGACTTATACGGGGCAGGCCTAGCCACACCTACAAAAATAATGTAGCTTGCTTACTAAATGATCTAAAATGCTGGGTTATTGTCGTTTTCACTTTAATTTGGGTATGAAATCCGATATCCCCATCATTATGAGACTAATTCAATTTCGACAAGAATAACATTTACATTAATGACATGCTTGGTTCATGGAATAGATCAAAAATAGAATAACATTCTTTAGGAATAGATCAGAAATAGAATAACATTCTTTGGAATAGACCTATTTCATTGTTTTGAATTCTTTTAATATTTTCACCTTTTTTTTTCACTTTAGTTTGCTTCTCCAAACGCTTACTAAATTTAAACAAGAAACCCTCCCTCCCTCTCTCTCTCTCTCTTCTCTCTCTCTCTATGTGGTCCAGACTCTTGAGCTGCCTAGCTAATAGCGCAGCCTAGCTACTGGCCGGACGAAGAAGAAAAGGGTCTGCGGCCATTAGTGTCTGTGTGTGTGTATATATATATAGGTTTTAGTTTGCACATCAGTTTTTGTCTTGTGGGGAAGTGAAATATAGTAGAGTTACGTTGAAGAAGAAAGATCTATCTACGAGCCATCGAGGTTAAACTAGGTATAGGTCCGAAAAGCATGGAGTGGAATGGCAACTTCACCATACCTTTTGTTCCTCGTCAACCGCCGACGTCCCAGGATGTTTCTTTCAATTTCCTCTGTGGTTACAATTATAATCACTATCCAGGTACAACATCCTTCTTCTCATCTCTTTCTACAAAATCTATCTCATACATATATTTGACCAAAAAATAGGTATAGATTTGATACATTAGCATACAAATATTTGACGTTTTGTATGTTAGTTTACCTCTTTCACAGGTTTTCAAACTGAGAAAATGGATTTTTAAGTTTGAAGTTTATACTTATATTTAAATTTTATGGAAAAAAAATTGATAAATAAATGAGTAATAATAAATTTGATAAATGATATCAAATTATGATATTAGTTTTGTCTAAATTAAATTAGTAGATTAAGCTACTTTTAACCTACAACACTATATGTATATACTTGCACAATATTAATGTTATTTGTTTGTTTGTTTGTTTTGCTTGCACGTACAAGAATTGTGGTTAATAGTTAAAAGAAAGTTTATTGTATCAATTGACACTACCAGTAACTCTTGTTTGAGTACATACTAAAAAGTTTTGAAAGAATCTTTAACTTTATAGAGTAGTGTGAGAATATTATCTTCATTTATTTTTGGGTTATATTCCATAGAAGAACACTAATTAGTCCATTAAAAGTTGTCAATAATTAAACAACATTATATCATATATAAATGATGTGTATAAATATTGTACAACTAAATTAAAACTAGAAGTAAAATGTAACCTGATACATATAATACCAAATGAAAAAATTATTATTATTATTATTTTTTATTTGAATTGAATATGTAGCATGCACATTCTTACTATTTTTAGATAATTGCATCGTACCCTTAAAGCATTTTAATTTTTTTTGATATAAGAAAAAGAAATATGAAAACTATAAGAAACATAACAAGGCCACGCTAATACAATCTTGTCATTAAGAATGGGCGCCGAATTGAAGGCCACTCGGGCGTGTAGTTATAGGGTATGGTCGAAATTTCAAAAAATAAAACAATGTTAACATTGAATGAATTACATTTTGGATCAGGCAACATAGAAATGAAGAACGCAATGCAAAGCCATAACGCAATGTTTTCGCCATTAGAGAAGCACGGCGGCTTTGGGAACCCAATGGACAAGAAGAAGAGGTTGACGAACGATCAGTTAGAGTCGTTAGAGAACAATTTTCAAGAGGAGATAAAACTGGACCCCGACAGGAAACAACGGCTGGCCAAGGAGCTAGGGCTGCAACCTAGGCAAATCGCTGTTTGGTTCCAGAACAGACGGGCTAGGTGGAAGACTAAGCAGTTGGAACGCCTCTACGATTCTCTCAAACACGACTTCGAAGCTGTCACAAGAGAGAAACAGAAACTCCAAGAAGAGGTAATTTTCCAATTTTCACTTCCATGAGGGGTGTGCACTAGATAAACCTTACCTTATAACTTTAGCCAATAAAAGACCACAAGGGAATAAACCAGTATAAGTTGTCTATAGCTGACCAAGAATTGAAGGCCTCTGACTATGAATCTAACTTGGAACTTTATGATTTGTCTGAGAAGGTGTTGACACTAAGATCAATACTCAAAGATCAAGCCACAAAGAAACAAGTCTCCACAGGCTACACAGAAATGTCAGGAGAGGAGACTGTTGAGAGCACATCGATTCCCAGTTCAAACTGCAGGGCTCTACAGGCAAATACCCATCAGATGGCTGACTGCAACTTCGCCTTCAATGTTGAGGAATGCAATCCGTTGATGCAATCATACTGGGAAACTCTTCCATATCAGTGAATTAATCAGATGTTTAGAGCTTAGTTAAGTTGATATTATGAAGCCCTAACTTAGATTATAAGATGAGAATAGGTTAATTAGGTTATGGTATTAGTGGAGTTAGGTTACTGCAGGCTAGATGCTATAATCTTATCATGATGGAACCAATCTGTATCTGATATTGCTGTTACTATGGACTACTCATGTTTTTATATAATTGATAGCGTAAATGAAATCGAGTCACAATGCCACCAAGTCAACTAGGTTAACTTTGTAGTATCCGTTCAGAGTCAATTCACCTTCACTGAAGCTCAATCTCATGACCTCCATATAGGAGAGTCACTATACATGTCATTTGAGCACTAAGGTTAAATCATTTAGAACAGATGATTTCATTTAAATCTCAAACACCAACAAAAGGAGATGAAGAGACTCAACATCTGAGGATGTTAAAATACTAATCCAATAAAAACCTTATGTAATTCATCAAAAATGAGTTGTGGAGTGCACATACAACTACCAGTGCATCCAACATGTTGTGTAATCAAGATTAAACAAATCTGAATACCGGAAAAGAACTAGAGAATGATCTATGGTGGCTTTGTGTATCAGCAAAACTGGAAATAAATACTTCAATGCTGAAATGACTAGAGCAAAACTCGGTTCATCAACGAACCACAAAATTGGCATTATTGCTTCAAATTGGGAAGGAACATGAGAAAGGGCAGCTCAGCGTTTCCCGCCTCCACCTCCAAGCTTGGGACCCTTTGATGCTCCACCCTTGGGAACATTGCCTTTCCCCGCTTTCTGTGACTTTGCCATCACCTCTGCTTTCCTTGCCTTCTTCTCATCTTTAGTCTTCTTGATCCTTTCCTTAATTTCACTGCACAACACAAAGCAGAAGAGAAATTGTGTGCACACTCGTCAGGAAAAGAAAAGAAGAAGAAGCTATTTACAATGAAAATGGTATCAAGCATTTGCAACCATGAATGCAGAGTAAACAAACAATCATAAGCCGTAGAAAGAAGGGAAACCAATTAGAAACACACCGGAGAGCAGCCTCCCTAGCAGCATCTCTAACTTCGGGTTTTTCAGCTCGTTTCTTCTGGATAACCTCCAAGGTTGCACCCACAATTGATCTAGAGTAGGGCTTCTTCGTGGTTCTTCTCCTCTTTTTAACAGCCTCTTGTGCAAGATCCTATCAGTGCCAAATAAAACTCCAATTAGACAAAAATGGATACAACATAACTTCGATACCTAAGATATCAGATATCATTTATCTGTCGTATATAATCAATTAGATTACACCAAAAACCACAAAGAACTATGACAAAGTTAACTTCATGCCTTCAACCTTATAAAAGCTGTTAATACCCAATTTAGTGCTTGACTACATTTGCTTTCCTAAATGTCTTTTGTGCATAATTGGGTTTCGTTACCTAATTGAGTGTTCGGTTGTTAGAATCAAAGGCTAAATCGAGAAAAACCACGTGTGTACAGATCTATCAAGTTCAACATTCAACATTCCTCACCTTCTTGTGCTGTTTTCTGTAGACTGCTGTCCAAGTAAGCTTGGAAGGCTTTAGCCTATTATGGAAATATCTTTTGCATTTTGAATTTGCGAACAGGAAAACCTGAAACAAACATTATAAATAGTTAGAATGGGGATAAAACACTAACAATGCTGTGGTGGAAAAAAAGTGATAATTATCAATTCAAGAACAACCTGAGCATCTGCACGCACAAATCTTATGCCTTTCCCAGGATATATCTTCGCCCCACTGAATCGACAGAGTTCTGTCCTGAAATTACAATCAAACTTTAACCCTATTGGATAAAGATCAAATCTTTATTCATGGAATGGCAAGCAGTGCTCATTAAACAGCTCTGCCACTAAAATATTTATACACATATGGATACAGAGACAGATATATGTATATACACGGTCATATCTGTATGCATAAAGAGAGAACATTTGAAATTGAATGTAAATAAAACGTTGCGATGCGAGAGAGAAAGGTAAGTTGATTTACTTGAGAACCATGGCCGCGGTTACTGAACTACTGAAGCTGTTAACCGATTAGCAGAGGTTGATGCCGGTACAGGAAAAGAAAACCTAACGAAAATCGTTTATAAACGACCTTGAATGGGCCTTATGTGATGAAGATATGGGCCTGTTGTTTCGTTGGAATTGTTTGTCTTAAATGGGCTCCTTAGGGAGTCCAATAGTTATGGAAACTATGGACCAGTATGTTTGGCCCAAGTTTCTATTCTTTTGGCAAATAGAGATGGCAACGGGGCGGGACGGGAGGGGTATTCCCGTCCTCATCTCTGTCCCCGACGGGAAGTTTTATACATACTCCGTCGTCACCCACGTTCCTCGTAAATTTTTTCCATCCGTATCTCTGTCGGGGACGTGGTAAATTGTCATCCATACAATTTACACACTGAATGTTAACAATTCAAATAGAGTAAATTTACTGGGTTATTTGTGTATAACAACTCACAAATTTACCCAGAGACAAGAATCGATCACATGATTTTCTGGTAAGTTTGTAATTATTTTGTCAATAAGTATACACAATATTATATTATGCAACCAAATCACATAATTATTCAAAATTTTATTACAATGCATGAGCAAACCATTACAACAAATTACAAGAATAAAAAACAATAACTAACATCTCCGATCCAAACAATTATGTACCAGAAAAAAATGAAAACTTTTTGTAAAAATTTAGACAATTAAGAACTCTAATTAAAGTAGGTGTTACATATTGACATGGTGAAGTCGAACATTGAGCCTTCTAAGCCAAATGGAATGGAGAATCATGTGGAAGACATCAAAACGTTTAGGCGGAGAATTAACTTCAAAATGCCTCCTAACCTTAACTCCTCTCCTCTGCATCCTTATATACTGTCTCTGCGAAATACCCGTCAAGATTTTCTTGAGGTTAGGGATATCCTCCACCGGAATAATAACCGCAAACGCCTTCCAGTTCAACACGTCACTGAACGGCGCCACATAGCCGCTTTTTATGAGCAGAGGGACACACCCCATGTATAGCGCCTCCACCATTCTCGGACTGGCAACCTCGTACCCGCTAGGGCAAATGCAGAACCGACTTTTCCGCATCATTCCGTTGTACGACACGCCCTTCGGAAGGTAGCTGTGGACCTGAACATCTTCGTCTTTGTTCTCCCAGTGTTGCAGCAGAATTGGGCGGACCGGGCCGTGCAGCCCACCGGCGTAGAAGACGAGGACCGGGCGTTTGGACGGCGACGGGCCGCCGAGCAAGCCCTTCATCGTGCCGGACGGGAGGAAGATTTCTGGGATTGATACGTCCTTCTTTGGGTCGAAGCGCTCTGAGGTGTTGGCGTTGCATAATGCCCGGATGGAATTGTTGTGTAGATTCGGAACTGCAAATGATATTTCCGGCCCCTACATTATTAGTTGCAGTAAAAAAAGATAACAGTTAGAAGACTGTGTGATTTAGTGGCTCGTCCAAATGTAAGATTATACATTCGAGTTTCAGTGGGCCTACTAGGTAATTGACATCCCGAAAAATGGTCAAATAAGTTATAAATTTTATCTGAAAAGTCAATTAAGTCCCTAAACTTTTAAAAAGTACAATTACACATTTTAACATGTTAAATTGGAACAATGAAACCTAAAATCAAGTAAATGACATGCTATTGCAGGTCATTACAGTTCAGGCTTGAAAATCCGGCGACAGTCGAACCGTTACCGGTCACCATTAAAAATTCGACGACAGTCGAACCGTCACCGATCGCCATTCCCAGCGGAAGGCGACCGGTGGTCACCTTCTCCATGGAAGGCGACCAGACCAACTAGTCGCCTTCTGCTTGGAATGAATCCATTGACGGTTTCGCCATTGCCGCTCATTGGATTTTCAAGTTTGAACGGTACCTTTTTTAGGCTTCAATTCATTGCTCCAATTGAACATGTTAGAAGATGTATTTGTACTTTTTAAAAGTTTGGACCTAATTAAATTTTCAGATAAAATTTTTAAGTGTCTTAACCATTTTCCCTTAACATCCAAATTGTGGGAATAAGCTAAGGAAGGCTAAGAGTTGTGAGTTCTGACCCAATCATGGCAAGAAAGCATGAAGTGATCGGCGCCGAGGGTGCGATTCCAGAAAGGGTATTTGCGAGCAACAGAGTTGACATAATCCAATGCAGTTGTCTTCATGGGAGTCCAATCATGGGAGTTTGGTTCATAAACCAGTTTGCTGAGGACGGTGATGCTGAAGGGGAGGAAGTAAAGGTGGGCTTTGTCGGGATCGTTGGTGCGAAAGGGGCTAAAATCCATTGCATGAATGAAATTACCTTCGATTGCGTATGTGCTCTTGCAGGGACCGTAGTGAGCCACCGGTGGCTGTCCATCCTCGTACACATACACCTTCAATGTTTTCTCCATTTCCTCGTAGCTCCTGCGCCCATATTATCTACTCAGCTAAACCCCAATAGTTATACTAGGAACAGGGCATCACAATTTACATACTGAATGTTTACAATTATGATTGTGAACATTCAATATGTAAATTGTATATTTTGAGTGCGGGGCCACAAAATAATTTGCTACCAACACTTTTCAAGTGTATCACTTGCAAGTAAATAGAAGATCGACCAACACCCTCGATGTTTGTCAAACACATACAATCCTAACATGAGGAATTGAAGATACAAATGATGGGTCATCCAATCCATATATCAATTAGTTTATTTATGACGACATATGGAACGTAACGGAATTGACAAATCCCTTTGATTCTTTAAAGAATAACCCTTAATTTGTCTATTTGTGATCAAGTTGACAAAACTATGATTTAAATATTTGATATATAGATAAATTCGAAACCAAATTAGTAACTTCAATAATTAAACAAACATCATAAGTCAAAACATCAAGAATAAAGGCAAAAGTGACATGACATGCCACTCTTTACCATACACAAAAACAAAAAATAAAAAATAAAAAAATTCATATGTAGTTGGTAGATTATTACACATGAATAATATTTACTATATATGTATATCTTTTGATAGTGTATGTGATTTTTTTTCATTACCCAGAAAAAATAATCTCGCTAGAAAAGCTACATGTCACACCCTGAATTTTATATTTAAAAATTATAGGCAAATAGTATACCATAATAAGTAGGACCTATCTTAGTATCTTATATGCTCATCGTTTTAAAAATTAAAAAAAAAATAGATTAAAGAGTAAATTGAGAGAAAAATTAGTGATATTTAAATTAGGAAAGTATATATATATTACGGAGTAATTATTTTGAAGTGACCTAAAATGCAAAGTACTACAGGTTCTAATCTCTCTGTGAAAGTAAAGAACCTGAGGAAGAACGAAGCGTTCCGGTACATGGGACCCACAGGGACGGAGTCATCATCTTTTGTGTGGGTCCCGCCGCCGCCGCCGTTTAAGATGGAAGCTCGAGCTCGGGCAAGACCGGCTTCTATTATCTCCATGTTGGTATACGTATGCCTTTTCATCGGTTTTCTCGAATCCTCGGAATCATCAAAAGATATGCCGTTTTGTCTCTCGTCGTCGCCGTTAACGTTGTTATTCTCATGCAGCCCCTTATCTATTTCCTCCTCCGTCGTCACTAACGCCGTCAGTCCTGAAACTCCGGTACCGTTACTCTCATGCAACAACACCTTCCCTACTAACGCCGTCAGTCTTGAATCGCCGGTAACGTTACTCTCATGCGGCAACCCCTTGTTTAATTTCTCCGCCGCCGCCAGTCTTGAATCGCCGGCGCCCTTTTGGCTCTCCGGCTGCCGGAGAACGCCGGCTAGAGAGGCTACCGGAGTGTTCAAGTAAGGATAAGTGAATAGCAAAGCGGAATAGTTTTGGGCACGAAACACCACAAACCCAAACACCGCAATCACAGCCACTGTAAACCATGCAAGCTTTGAAGACGGCGGCGACAACCACCCTCCGGCCGTTCTCTTCCACATCCTAAAGGATTTTCTTATCTATTTCTTCTTCTCCTTATTCCATCGCTTGTCACCTTCAATAAGCCCTTGTTGATGGCTAGTGATAGTTGAGAGAGGATGACAAATGGCAGTGTTTTGACTTTTGATAGTGGCGTGAGGGAATTGGGCCTCTTTCGTGACATATATAATGCCAAAATTAAGTCCATATGGGCATCTCAACTGGTCGGGTGAAGTTTGGAAAGAATGATCAGGGGTCGAATCTGACCAGTAACAGTATGGGGACAACCTCTCAAAGTGAGGGGTCAACTTCTTGTGCGAGCAAAAATCTAATTTCTGTGTTCTAATTAAATTACCATGATTTACGTCTTCTCATATGCTTTGTCGAGGGCGGAGTGTAGGGTCTCTTGGGTTGGGGATTCAACTCAACTTTGTGGGAAGAATAATGAAAATTAAATGTTTATAAAGCCATATGATATGTTTGTGCATATGTGGTCACGTACTATAATGTTGGTAACGTGCTACCGGCAACTAAAAGGGGATTCTTAGACAAGAAAGCAACACGCAAAGGTTACGCCAGCAAGTTGGTATGTTTATTATTTAAATTCGGAATCCTATTGTCCTCCGGCCGGAATTTGTACTTTGCGTTGGATTAATGGTTTACTATTTGGAATATACGAGTAATTAATAGGTGTTTAACGAATTAGGATATGGCATGTTAGTATAATTGTAAGACTCTGTGTTATATTATATCATGGATTTGAGAAAGTGTGTAATAAAAATTGAACCATTTTTCAGATCCATGAGAAAGTAAATATAATATGTCGAGCTCCGATCCAAACTCTGTAATAAACTGAGCCTAATGCGAACCCCACACCAAATTGCTAGAGGTCATCTTGAGATAATGAGATTGTCTATAGGGGGGTTTAAATCTAGCTCTACTTTGTTTCTGATGAGGGTTTCAAGTGCAACTATTCAACCACTAGACTATTGACCTAGGAACATGAATTCTAATTTTTGGCAAGCAAAATAATTAACTGAAATTTGATTGGTTCATTTTTCGATTGGTTTTGATTGGTCATTAGAAGATCATTTTTCAGGTATGTTTGAGATTGGTAAATTTGATTTTTCAGTAACCAAAATAACTAATTGAAATCCAGTAAGTTCATTTATGGTTAATTTCGATTAGTCATTAAGAAGAAAATTTTCATATTTGGATGGTTATGAACTCAAATTCTTGTCAACGTCTTTTCGATCGAACTTACTATACACTTTTGTTTAATTTGCAGGCTATTATATAGAAGTGAGATTTATTTATCGCACACTTTGAGTAGTGATTGTGGGACAAGTTTCTCTTGTTTAAAAAAAAAAATCTAATTATTAGTAATATTTCATGTTGGTGTTCTCTCCGGCCTATAAATTAAACTACAATTTTGGATTTTGGACACCTATGAAGATGGCTAAACCATCCCATTAATAAGAAAATGACCATGACAACGATTTATTTAGTAAATTATGTGAAATTGTGAATTATATTGCCCTCCAATATTGATTTGTATACATCATACATGTGGATTATATTCAATTCCAATATATATTATATGAAAAATGTTGGATTGGAGGCTTAATTAAATTTCATAGCTGAATTGGAGGCTTAGTTGGCATGGATTTGATTTTGATCATTATATATACTAAGATAAGAAATGAATAATTATATATACAGGTTGGATATATGATAATAATCATTCGTTTTCCTATTTGGTCTTTACATACTTGACGGCTTTTCAAATAATTCTAAACAATTTTTTTTTTTTAAAAATAATCTTGATTCTCTTCTTTTCATATTTTTTTTCATAATCACACGTACAAAAATTTCTCAAAAATCACAAATATTGAAGATATTACTTAGAATGTTTGTCAGATACCATGATGTGACTTTGTAATTACTGTCCACTACACAAATAAATTATTCTTGTTTCTAAGTGACAAAATAGCATGATAAATAAGACAAAAGAAGATTCTTGCCTTATTGGTCGTTAGCTTTGACATCTATTGGAGATTTGGAGTGAAAATTAATGCCTTCCCTATCATGATAAGGACTAAATTTAGTGGGGCAACTCAACTAATTAAATTCAATATACAATTGATTTAATAATTACTATAATATTATAAGTTTCGCAAAATAATACGTAGTATTATAAGTTTGACTTCGCGAGAGAGTTGTTTATAAATTGTTTATGTAAGGTCACAAAAATCACCTGGATAGAGTGCACATTCTAGTATATTATTATTATATTTTATTAAAGTCATGTACTAGAACTAATTCTATTTGTGAGAATGAGCTCAAGGATAATAAAGACAACCTTCATCTAGAAATTTTGTTAAACTGGATCATGCACCATTTCATCCACACACATGAGTAAATAACTAAATTTATTCATAAACAAACAAACCATATATAAACAAATTTAAACACACATGATATTAATAAAAGTGTTGTATAAAATATGTATAAATTTAACACTTGCCATATTACAACTCTATAAACAATATTGATATATAAGTTACACCTTTTTTCCTTTGACAAAACAAATACTACTTACCCCAACAAATTTATGGAACACAGATACTACATGAACCAACATATATTCCATTTTCCATTATTATTTCCTGCACAGTAAACACAAGAAAGCAAAACACTATATATATCTGATCTATATGTTGTGATTTCAATTCTCAAGTATCTTCAATTCCATGAAGCCGGACATTCAATCGCCTAAGCCAGGCAGAGTGAAGAATCATGTGAGTAACATCGTACCTCTTCGGAGGCAAATTCACCTCGAAATGTCGTCTGGCTCTCAACCCTTTTCTTTGCAATCTTATGTACTTTCTGGGAGATAATTCGGTGAGGATTTTCTTCAGGTTTGGAATGTCCTCAACCGGGATTTCCACGGAGAACGAATTCCAGTTCAAAACGTCGCTGAAAGGCGCGACGTAGTGGTCCTTGATGAGCACAGGGACACAGCCTGTGTAAATAGCTTCCACCATTCTTGGACTGGCAACCTCGTACCCACTGGGACATATGCAGAACTTGGACTTTCTCAGCATTTCATAGTATTTAATGCCCTTAGGAAGGTACTTATGAACTTGGATGTCGTTGTCTTTGTTCTCCCAATGCTCTAGGAGGATTGGCCTTATGGGACCGTGAAGCCCTCCGGCAAAGAAAGCCAGGATTGTCCGGCTTGATGGCGAGGGGCCGCCTATCAGGCCGTGCATTGTACCTCGGGGAAGAAGGATTTCTGGGATTGAGACATCCTTAGAGGGCTTAAACCCTTCTGAGGTATTGGCATTGCATAATGCTCGGATTGAGTTCTTGAATAGCTCAGGAACAGCCTTAGAAATCTCAGGCCCCTGCAACAATCTTTCCAATTAAGTTGGGCTGTTGTTGACTTAGTAACACAAATTACAAGTTCAACTTACTCTCATTGGAAGCAGTCTATTAGTCTTACTGATTTAAGTCATAACTCATAAGTCAACTATGGACAACCTAAGTTGGTTTATATCCCGTGGTCCCTTGCAGGGCCCCTTTTGGCCTTGTGCTAGTAACTAAGTGAGGTCCTATTATCAAAGTATAAATAAATTGCGAATTTAATAAAATTGCAAAGAGAAAAATGCAAAAAACTTAATTTTGGACCAATATAATCACAAATACATATAGTAACTATTAGGTTAGGGCTGGACTAGAGCCCCCCATAATTTTAGGGTCATGTGGTTGCACATCCTAAAATCCGGCCCTGGTCCTTTGGTCCTCTGCCTGCTAAGGTCAGAAGGCGAGGTTTATCCTGTGCATATCCTACCTCATTGTGGTCCTGTGTTGCTAAGGTCACAAGGTGAAGTTTACCCAATGCATACCTTTAGGTAATGACCGCATGCAAACGCATCAAGAACCATGCAAGCTAGCTATATATATTGATGAAGCTGTGATATACTTACCCAATCATGGCATGCAAGCATGAAATGATCAGCTCCCAGGCTTCGATTCCAGTAAGGATACTTTCGAGCAACAAGGTTAACGTAATCGCTAACTGTCTGTTTCATAGGAAACCAATGTTTTTTGCCGGGCACAGTGCTGTCATAAAGAAAGTACACTATTCCTGTTACACTGAATGGGAGGAAGAAAATGTGGGCCTTCTCTGGATCTCTGGTGCGAAATGGCGAAGTCTCCATATGGGAAATGAAGTTGCCTTCACTTGCATAAATGCTTTTGCAAGGCCCATTGTGAAAAATGGGGGGTTCTCCCTCTTCATACACAAATATCTTGAGCTGCTTCTCCATTTCCAAGTAACTCCTGCATGCTTTTCCATTAGGAGATCAGACAAATTAAACACTGGAAACTTAACGTTAAGTAAATTGAATTGAAGTATGTATATCTTAGTACAACCTAACGTTGTTTTAGTGCGCGGATGATAACCTGTGGAAAACATTGGCATTCCAGTAGAGCGAGCCAGTGGGAACATAGTCAGGGTCGTCTGTTTGGTTTATTCCATGCACAGCTGCTGATCTTATTGCAGCTCTAGCTTTTCCCAAATTAGCTTCCAGCCTTTCCAGATTCCTGAACTTCCTTTTGATTGTTACTTGTAGAGGTAGAGGAGTTTGGGTTTCGTTGGATGATGAAATTATGCTGGGCATACTCGATGAGATATTCAAATCTTCTTCCTTTTGTATATCCTGTTAGACAAATAAACAACCAATATTAATCCTCCCGGATTAACACCCGTATTGTGTTGGTCAGCACCTAGGTCAATAGTAAATTATGTGACCAACACATTTGTCGATAGTACATTCTAGGTTACTTGTCGTTGCTAGTCAGCATTTGTGTCAATAGTACATTCTAAACTAGATAAGGTAACCATTGGTGTTAGTCCATGTTTTCATAGTACATTATATTTTACCTTATTAGTTACTACTAGATAAGGTAACCATTGGTGCTAGCCCATGTTTGAATAGTACATTATATTTTACCTTATTAGTTACCCGATAAGGTAACTATTAGCTAGCCCACCCATCTGTCACTAGTACATTCTATGTTACTGGTAGTAGCTAATCAGCACTTGTGTCAATAGTGCATTCTAGTGGATAATGGCACCTATATATGTCAATAGTATAGCATTGGTACAACAAAATATACACTTAATTGTGTACTAATACTAACAATATGAGTTATTGGAGTATAGTATGTAATAAGTCGACCTAACTACCTAAGCTACTTTTGGCATCCTTAAACTTGTGCTTCCGTTGAAGATAGAGACAACTTAACCTGCGGCCCACATACATTGTGTACTTTAATTTACCCACATTGCTACATAGATCACAAGTAAACAAATAGATAAATCAGCACTATCATAACTGATTGCTCAAATCAAGAGTGCTAATAGGGTTCGAATTTGGAGCAGTGCAGTTACTAAGACAATTGGCTGGTTGGAGATTAGCCACATTATATTGTGTTCTAAAGCTAAGCTTAAAAACACTTTTAAGAGATAAAGACCCATCATTTACTACAGAAAATTTTATACTCCGATCCGTAGTAAAAGTTGAGTCAAAATTTTAATCACTAATACAAGGATAATTAAAGGCAAGAGAGAAAAATTAAATACACAATTAGAAGTAAAAAAATAAAAAAAAAAAAACCTTACAGGCTTTTGTATTTCTTGAGATTCAAAGTCGAGTGGTGAAGCAGAACTGTTAATGCTAGAATTATAAGCTAATATCTTTCCACCCCCACCGTTGTCAGCCGTTAGCACAGACGGAAAAGTTGACGGCGGCTGGTTAGAACTATCATTCGCCGCCGCCGGCGGAGAACCGGGAGCAAGAAAAGGACCCCAACTCCACGGATAATAACTGTCAACAAAAACCCAACTAGAAGAAGCCTTGGAACTCCCTAAAGCCACTACCAAACCGACCAGAATCAGTAACGGCGCCGTAATCCACAACGACGTCGTAGATGACGACGGGGAAAACGATCTCCAAACTCTTTTCTTCAACCCCTCCATCATTTTCGTATTTCCAAATCAGGCAACGAGATCGATCGATCGAGTATATTTAAGGGCAGTCTGGGAAGAGCTAGAATTGGTGAGAAATGGTGGCCACATCACAGGCACGACAAGCGTCACCTTGTATAGGCGCCTCTATTCCCCAGTTCTGCATGCAAAAATACCATTCTTTTTTCTTTTAATTTTCTTCCTTTTGCATTAGTACATTACCTCTCTTTCCGTGTGTAGTGTATATGTATATATATAATTTATATTTATATTTAGGTGAAAATGAGTTGAGTGGTTCGGTTTATTTTGAGTTTTATTTATCCAGCTTTAGTTAAAGCCATCCCGAGTTCAAGCAAAATAATTAACTAATTAGAGAACATGTACGTTTAGAATTGGTAAATTTGATTTTTTGGTAACCAAAATAACTTAGTGAAATCCAATAAGCTTATTTATGGTTAGTTTCGATTAGTCATTAAGAATAAAATTTTCATATTTAGATGGTTATGAATTCAAATTCTTGTCAACACATTTTCGATCGAACCTACCATACAAATTTGTTTGATTTGCAAACTATCATATAAAAGTGAGATTTACTTACCGCACACACTGAGTTGTGATTGTGGGGCAAGTTTCTCTAGTTAAAAAAAAAAAAAAAAACAATTATTAGTAAGATGTTATGTTGGTGCATGTTCTATCCTATAAACTACAACCATTATGAATACGTGGATTTTGGACACCTAGGAACATGGCTAAACCATCCCATTAATAAGAAAATGACTATGACAAGGATTTATTTAGTAAATTATGTGGAATTGTGAATTATATTGACCTCCGATATTGATGAATCATACACATGGATTAATTATATTCCGATATGAAAAATGTTGGATTGGAGGCTTACTTAAACATCATAGCTAAATTGGAGGCTTAATGGGCATGGATTTGATTTTGATCATTATATATACTAAGAAATGAATAATTATATATACAAGTTTAATTGGATGATAATAATCATTCGTTTTCCTCTTTAATTTGATCTTTACATATTTGACGGCTTTTAATTTCTAATAATTTTAAACAATAATCTTGTTGATTCTCGATTGTCTATACATCATTACTCATTTGATGAACAATTACTTAAGAAGCAAAAATGAGTTGCTGAATTGTTAATAGGGGGCATCAAATGATTGATTGCCCTTCAATCTCTTTCCTTTCAACGCATTATCTATGAGATCAAGTTTATTAGTCTGGCTCATGCTTAACTTGTCGGAACATTATTGTCTAATAGTGTGTATATAATTTTTTTTTTTCTGTGGGTCGGAGCTCACCCCATATTTATTTGTTATTTACTAAAACAAGGAAATAATTAAGGAATCATATAAATACATGTACCATTAAATTAATGTATTGATGTTTTACCCTACCTAAATCATATATATATCTGTCTTTTCTTATCTCTATATGTTTATAATTTAGATATATATGAAGCCACTTCGATCTACGTGTATATTGTCTGATACCCTGTTTTTTTTTCCCTTAGAATGTTTGTCGGATACCATGATTTGACTTTGTAGTCATTGTCCACTACACAAATAAATTGTTCTTGTTTCAAAGTGACAAAATAGCATGATAAATAAGACAAGAAGATTCTTGCCTTCTTGGTCCTTAGCTTTGACGTCTATTGGAGTGAAAATTAATGCATTTCGTATCATAAGGACTAAATTTGGAACAACGATAAGGACTAAATTTAGTGGGGCAACTCAGCTAATTAAATTCATTCCCCAATCAATTTAGTAACTACAATATTGTAAGTTTGACTTTACGTGAGAGTTGATTATAAATTTTCTATGTAAGGTTAAAAAATGAATATCAACCGGATAAAGTGCACATTTTGATATATTAATTATTATATTTTATTGAAGTCGTACTAAGACTAATTCCATTTGTACTGAGAATGAGCTCAAAAATAACAAAGATCTTCATCAAATTAAAAAATCTTGTTAAACTAAAAGAAACTTATATATACAAATATATGCACCATTTCATCCACACCACATGAGTAAATAATTAAATTTATTCATAAACAAAGCAAGTGTAAACAAATTTTAACTAACATTATATTAATAAAAGTGTTCTAGTATAAAATATATATAAATTTAACACTTGCCATATTACAACTTTATAAACACTATTCATCTATAACTGTTTTCATGTTTAACTTCTAAATATATATCTATAAGATACTAAATTCTTTTCAAAAGTTGAATCTCCAATCCCAAGTGGCCCCACATCCTGGTCCGACTGTCGCTGTCTGCTGTAGGTGAGACTCAATCCTGATCTTTCTTTTTAAATTTCTCTCTTGTGACCAACTGAGCTGTTTATGCGGGATTTTCTTATACTAAATTAATTGTCGAGATGGTGAACTCGAATATTGAGTCTTCTAAGCCAAATGGAATGGAGAATCATGTGGAAGACATCAAAACGTTTAGGAGGCCAATTAACCTCAAAATGTCTCCGAACCTCAACTCCTCTCCTCTGCAGAACCTCGTACTGCGTCTGAGGAATATCCGTCAAGATTTTCTTGAGGTTAGGGATGTCCTCCACCGGAATAATAACCGCAAAAGCCGTCCAATTCAACACGTCACTGAACGGCGGCACGTAGCCGCGTTTTATGAGCACGGGGACGCAGCCCGTGTACAACGCTTCCACCATTCTCGGACTGGCAACCTCGTACCCACTGGGACATAAGCAGTACTTGCTTTTCCTCATCATTCCGTGGTACGACACGTTCTTAGGGAGATAGCTGTGGACTTTAATGTCTTCGTCTTTGTTCTCCCAATGCTTCAGGAGAATTGGCCGCACCGGGCCGTGAAGCCCTCCGGCGTAGAAGACCAGCACCGGACGCTCTGTCGGCGGCGGCCCGCCGATCAACCCGTTTGTTGTGCCGTCGGGGAGGTTGATTTCTGGGATGGACACGTCTTTCTTGGGGTTGAATCTTTCTGAGGTGTTGGCATTGCACAATGCTCTGATTGCATATTTTTGTAGATTTGGAATCGAAGCTGATATTTCTGGCCCCTACATTGCAAAATTATGTAATTTCCTTTAAAACCCAGATGAAAGATGTGTTTGGTAAATAGTTGTTAGCTGATAGCTAATAGATGATTGAGTTAGAGGGTATAACTAATTGATAACATTAGCTGATTATAGAAAAACATCTGGTAAATTAACTGCTAGTTGTTATCTACTTGGTATAATTTCTTTTTTCTAATTGAAAAAGTGACTTTGAGCAACTTTTTGAACTAAACAGTGTTTTAACCAAGTCAAATAACTAATAGTGATCAAATAAACTAAAATTGACTGATCGATTAACTATTTTACCAAATAAAATCGGGATCTTCTCAAAAATGGTTGAAAAATATAAATTTTTTTGCAGCCAGTTAAAATCATAAAGTTGAATTTTTCTCCGTCACTCAACAAAATTTCTAAAAAGATAAGTTAAATAAGGCATATATACTGACCCAATCATGGCAAGAAAGCATGAAATGGTCGGCGCCGAGGGTGCGATTCCAGAAGGGGTATTTCCGAGCAATAGACTGGACATAGTCCAAGGCAGTTCTCTTCATGGGACTCCAATCATGGGAATTCGCGACATAAATCATTTTACTCAGCACAGTAACGCTGAAAGGAAGGAAGAAAACGTGGGCACTGTCTGGATCAGTGGTTCGAAACTGGCTAAAATCCATGGCATGGATGAAATGACCTTCGATTGCGTATATGCTCTTGCAGGGACCGTAGTGAGCCACCGGCGGCTGTCCATCCTCGTACACATAAACCTTGAATGTTCTCTCCATTTCCACATAGCTCCTGCATTTCATTACACCACATTTTTAAGGATTAAGCATTATTACAAAAAATCGCTAGTCGCTCCTCGAATTTCCAAGGAGCATATAGTGCCTAGGGCGTTTAGGCGGCCATTAATCCGGGGCTGTGCATTTTTATTTTTTTTAAATTTATTTAAAATTTTTAATACAAATAATTATATTAAATATTAACTTAACAAAAATCTTGAGTTTGAACAATTTAAGGTTATTTCGTTAGTGAAATAACCCTATTTTGAAAAAAAAAAAAAAAAGAAGAAGAAGAAGAAGAACAACTAATCGGTTGACTAGAGGCTTAGTTGGTGCCAAGGAAGCTTAATTAGTCGGCAGATGCCTAGGAGACCTAGGCGGTCAACGCATAAGCGGGATTTTTGCAACACTGGAATTAAAAGATTGATATACATGAGGCAACCTCAGGCATGGCCAGGCGGTTACATAGTAACCACATGGTTGGATGTTCGACTCTCAACATGAGCGGCTATGGAGTAATGACTACAGTTCCCTTGGTCATCCTCAAAGCCCAATCTTATCACAAAAGTTAGCTTTGCACCAGATAACTGTCGAGATCTTAACTCTACCACAAAAGGATCGAGTAGATCTGGAATTGTAAATTACTACCTGTGAAAGGATGAGGCATTCCAGTAGATTGAACCAGAAGGGATGTAGTGTTCATCACTGTGAAGCTGGTTTCCTGTCAAGATTGAAGATCGAGCTTGGGCCAGACCAGATTCTAGTATCTCTAACTTTGTATACCTTTTTGCACTATAGACAGCAAGAGTTTTCAGATAAGGAAAAGTGAACACCAAACTGTTTGGGGCACGGAGAACCAGAAAACCAGACAGCACAACAAAAGGAACCATGAACAACCATAGAACCTTTGTTGTCGGAAAGGATGTCCGTGAGGGATACATTGTGGATTGATTTGCCCACCCGAGCCCTCATGCAAAAGGGGAAGCTTATAAAGCTCAATAGTGGACTGCACATGAAATATAATCTAAAAAAATCATAGTTTCAATTTACCACATGAAATTGTACCATAGGTTTTATCTGTAAAAATATCAATTCGATCAAATCGAACCATTGTGACTTTTTATGCCGTAGTGATTTATTTTTTTGTCAATATACATTCTGGCATGTTATTGTCATTTACAAAAACAATCGAACCAACTCATAAAGAAAATGACAACGATAATGATCTGTGTTGTATTTTATGTACTTATATGTGAAATTTTTCATACGACAATATATTTCAGAAAACGATTTATATAGCATGCATGTGAGCATTGAAGCCAAAGAGAGAAAGAAAGGAGAAATCTTCGTAATCTTCAATGTACGACATGATTACACGTAGCCCTAGTCAACTCTTTCGTCTCCTCATACCGGACCATGTTAATTAAGCGATCGACAATAGTGTGTGTGTGTGTATATATATATACCTATGCATATATTGCTTAATGTATTGTAAACATTGTTATGAATAATGATATATTCATTCTCTTTACTCTTTTTCTCTAATCTCTCTTTCTTGATAATTAAATTTCTTTCAAATCGTTCCTTTTATTTTTTTCCCCAAAGTTAATACTTATTCAAAGTAATGATGTGTGTTCTGATATTATGTGATTACATAAGTTATCATATATGATTTGTAACTTTTATAAATTAAATACACATGAGAGGCCAAGCACCTTGTGCTCAAGTGGCATGTAGTGGCCACCCTCAGATGAGAGGTTATGAGTTCGAGTCTCAGTGGAGGACAGGGGCGGAGCCAGAAAACTCGACTTGGGGGGGCCAGTGTAGTAGAGAAAAATTTACCGTGTTAGTCGACATTATAATTAACCATACTATATTATTATTTATACCATACATTATTGTAATTATTATTGATAATGATTTTTAATTATATTCTATGTAATAAAGTATGAAATATATAATTATATGAGTACGATTGACACGAGTGCCGATCATTACTTTAGAATTTTTTCACATAACACAAAATATTATAATAATAATAACAACAACAACAATAAGAACAACAACATTTATTTAAATATAAATTGTCAATTTTTATCAAATAAAAAGTTTTGTCAATTATTTTGTCACCAAATATTTTCATAATTAATTGATATTCATTTTACTGATTAACAATATTTCAAATTTTGGGAGATAAAAGACAAAAATCAATATCAGGAATTAAACAATCAATATTAATTTTTGACAATTTCAAAACTAATTATTTAAACAAGCAAATGTACATCTTCAGAGTGTAAATAAATAATTAAAACACACAATAAATCATTAATTAATTAATCAACATAACTAATAAAACTAAAGCATATATCTCAAATTTGGAGATTTTTAAAAATAAAATGGATATTTGATGCCCTCCTCCATTATTAAAATCTTGATAAAAGAAATAAGATAAAAAGAAAATGGTGACTTTAATTATTTGCTTGGTTTACTTCTTTCTATTTAATGAATTTAAACTTTAATATATATATTTTGAGTTCATTTAATATAAACATAATAGATTATTTTTTTAAAAAAAAATAGAGGGGGGCCAAAAGTGTATTTTATCCCTACTATATCAATATATACATACATATTTATTAAAATATTTTAAGGTGGGGTAGGGGTAGGGTGAGGTGGGGTGGGGGTTGGGGGGGGGCTAGGGCCCCCCTACCCCATAAGGTGGCTCCGCCCCTGGTGGAGGAGATTGACTCTTTGTGCTTCAACAGGTTGAGAAAAGTATAGATGAACAGATACTACAATGTAATAGGATCAGTTGTATTCAAAAAAAAAAATAAAAAAATACACATGAGGGAATTTAACATGTGGTGTTGGAATAGGGTGCTATTAGCAATATGCAAGACAAATATGTCATTGTCTGGGCCTGAATCTAATCCCCAAGCTCATTGAGAATCCAAGACTCAAACGTTGTTTTGATTTGATTGGATGGAGGAAGATGACATGGCATTGATGGTAAATGACCATCTTATCCTCCCCAACCCCACATAAGTGACATAACTTAAGGGCCAAGACCGTAGCTAAAGTTATCAAAATAGGTCCAACCTGTCAAGACCACTTTTTAAGTGGACTGGGTTTGAAAAAATACGACTCATTTGGTCCGGCTCGCTAGATAGCCCGTTTTGACAGCTTTAACTGTAGTTTCATCCATACATTTGGTAAGAATTGGCAACTATGAGATAGTAGAGAATGTTGGCTCAAATCCAAAGTAAACTTGGGCCTTGGCCTGTGTTATATATATTTCTTTAAAAGGAAGCTAAAGGGCCGGCCCAGTTTCAATTTTAATATATTTTAGAGCGATAAAGAAAATTCGTAGTCATTATCCGAATGTGTACATTAGGTAAATCTTACCTCTGTAGTTTTGTGTAACAATTTGTAAATTACACAAGAGAATTAAGCTACACTAAAAAGACCATGTATCTTTATGTGACTGATTTAACAAAAAATATACGTGTTGACAAGAATCCAACTCGTAATCTTCATAAACGAAAATCATAGTTCACCCACTCAGCCACCCGCCGGCAAGTTATGTTACGACTTGTACAATTGAGGTCTAACATTTATACAACCCGACGTGTCATTTGATGAAATATTTTCTTGGATAGCAGTTGGGTCGGGTTGTATAAATGTTAGACCTCAATTGCAAAATAAATTAGTAATTAATATTTGAGACATTAAGCATTTTAAACTTATCCAAATACTATAACCTCAATATATATAATATTATAATCCATTCCATCACCCACCACAAGTGAAATTTTTACCTCTATTTTTTGAAAACTAAGACAATATTAATAAACTTTTCGAGACAATACATCGAAAGTACAAGCAGGTCGGAGGGAGAGATAACCACTCCCTACAATCAGAAGTTTGATCGTTTTTAATACATACGGAGTATGTAATTAAGGATTCTGAGCACTACTCTCTTGCAGATTTTAGTAGAAAAAGTAAACTATAAAATGTTTCTTAATTGACCTACAAATCTTTAAATCTAAATATTTATACACTAATGTCTACAACAAAACCAACTTCTTACGTTGATGTTTTTTGTCGGCAGATTAATTATTATCCCACGTAATGAATGTAAATTGCTATCTTTAATTAATGAAGTGTTAGGATACGTCGGTCTCATCATAACATGGTGATTTGAAAAAACCTTCCAAAACTTTTGCTTCAATAATTCCTTTTCAATAGAAAAGTTGCTTGGTTTATTGTTTGCAACCTTGCCCAAAACATCCAAAATTAAAATTACATCATAACTTGTTTGATTAAAAACTTGTCTTAATATTTGTTTGTGCCGTCTATGGTTAAGCACTTAGGCATCAAGGTAGGAAATATATACGACGTGACTTCATTGAATAGCGACACCGTTTATTGCTTAAAAATAAAAATAAAAACTAAACGTTACAACAATTATAAACATTTTTTATAAAGATTAATAGTCTAAGAATTAGATCTATAGTCAATAGTTACTCCGTATTTCTTGCTAGTCACTGATTCACTTTAATTCATTGCTCGATTGGGATGAGTGCCTCTCACTATTCCTGGAGCTGAGGGCTCCATTTTTTTTAGTTATTCAAACACTATTCTCATTTGATGTCTCTCACACACACATATGGGTATAATTCAAGCGTGAAGAATATTTTTTTGAAATGAATAAGGGTGTGTTTGGTTCGCATATTGGAATCGGGATAGGTATCAAATACTTATGATGTGTTGGTTAGCACATATAGGAATCGAATCGATATGTGGTATCAAATACTTGGTAAGAGTATTGGGTTTTGGTGAAAGTATTTTACATGTTTGGTAGTAGGGTGGAATGAGAATGATTATTAATAGTTGGGGAATAAAGGATAAAGGGAAATGAAATCCTAATTTAATAAGTGTATGAGTTTTTCAATTAATTGGGATTCCAAACCCAGTATTCTAAAAATCTGTTAACCAAACAATAACAATCACTTCATACCCATACCTTATATCAAAACTTGTCAACCAAACACACCCTTAAGCCTTAGTAATGGTAATGAGTTTTGGTGAAAGTATTTTGTATGGTGGTAGGGTGGAATGCGAATGATTATATGATTATTATTAATAGTTGGAGAAGCGGCTGAGGAAGGGAATGAAACCTTTATTTTATTAGACAATGGGTTTTACAATTAATGGGTTAATCAAAACTCATAGTACTGTTCTAAAAACCAATCAACCAAATAATAACAATGACTTTAACACCCATTACTCATAGCTAAACATGTCAACCAAACACACCCTAAGGTTGTGTTTGGTTCGCACATGGGAATCAGAATCGGAATAGGTATCAAATACTTGGTAATGGTAATCGGTATTGGTGAAAGTATTCTGCATGTTTGGTAATAGGGTGAAATGCGAATGATTATTAATAGTTGGGGAAGCGGTTGAGGAAAGGAATGAAACCTTTATTTTAATAGGCAATGAGTTTTGCAATTAATAGGTTATCAATATTCATAAGAATGTTCTAAAAACCAATCAGCCAAACAATAACAACAACTTTCCTATATGAGAGGTCATAAGATCGAGTTTTAATGGAGGCGTTGTTGACTCTTTGATGAACAGATAATACAATGTAATAGGGTCAGAGCACTAAAAAAAACAACGATAAAATCAATAAAATAAAATGAAAAACAAAATCGCCGCCCAAAAACGCCACGTGGATACGGTGATATATGGATGCAGTAGAACTAATTCCAAAACTTCTATTCCAACTGATCCTTTTCAATAACAAGATTGATGTTTAATTTTAATTTTTCCAGAAAGCCAAAGTTAAAGTTATATCATTCATTCTCTGATTACAAACAACTTGTCTTTACGTTTGTCCATGCATGGCGTCTGCATGCGTCTAGGCTGCTGATCATACGTTGTAGATGTCCATTTTATGGTATTTTTGCATGAAGAGTATCGTTTTAATTTTCTTTTGGTACAATATTTTGCATGAAGAACCACGCTCGGAAATAGAGACGTATACCCTAGCTCGTCCCCCTCCCCTAACCCTAAAAAATCTATATATTAAAATATATATTTTTAGAATATTTGATTAACTAGTTCAAAATATAAGGATCACACAGTAAAAATAGACGGGGACTTGGAAGGCTAAATCTAGCATTTACCATTGAAACATGATTCTGAAAGCAAGTATAAAAAAAAAATAAAGTTGAATATTTGTTACCAGCTATAAGTTTTGACATATAGTAATAAACATTTAATGTGATAATTGTTATCTGAATAGGTTGGGGGGTATTTTTAGGTTGCAGAGGCTTGAAAGGCATGTGTATGCATGTATGAGTTCTATCTTCACTTCAAGTAGGGTTCTACAATCTATGGTACAACACCACTCGAACAAATTAAGACATAACACTTACTCCAACTCGCTAGGGTACGGTCTTGGCGGCCACGGCAAATTTATATCGTGGTTTATAGTGCACTGTGGACCTTGGTCCATGATATAACAATTGGGTCTTGGCGTATTTTCATATAAATACGGGACTATCTCTATGCTATTGATGTATCGTCCGGGCTTAGTTGTACCACGTCCTTGGCCCAATTCGATCTTACTCCCGGGCTCCTTGCACCATTCACTACAAGAAATTAATAAAATTTATAGGTATTTAATTTGTAAATATTTCAGTCTTTTCTTGTAATAACTGCTAGCATGCTACTCCATGACAAATTATACTGGACCATAACAAAAAATGTATTTTTAACATATTAAAAGTACATCCACACAATAATGATTACTATTCCACCTATTAATATGTCCTACCCAAATCCAAGAAAATATATATAGCACCATAAGATATTATTCTCCTTGTTCTACCTTAATTAGCTGAGCACGTACTATATATAATTCATTAATTTCACTTTGAATATTGAAAAAAGCTAAGGGGTGGAATAGAAAATGAAGGAGGGGTTGAAGAAAAGTGTGATGAAGGCGTCGCCGCCAACATCATCGTCATCTACGAGGTTGCTGTGGATGATGTCGCCATTGGTTCTGGTTTGCCTGGTGTTGTCTCTGGCGAGTTCAATGAATTCTTCTGGTTTGGTTGTGGCGGCCAGGAATTTTCCATGGAGTAGTTGGAGTCCTATTCTTGTTGGTCGGAAGTCAAAGTTGATGATCACCAGAAAGTTCAGTAATCTGGAGAGGCTTGAAGCTAAAATGGGGATGGCTAGAGCTGCAATAAGAGAGGCTTTGCATGGAAAGCCAAATCTGGATGACCCTGATTTTGTTCCGGCTGGCCCACTTTATTGGAATGCCAATGTTTTCCACAGGTAACACAAACCTTAATCACTTCACTAACTATTGAGACAATCCTTAAAACAGGTGAAATATTTTATTAATGAGGTCAAAGATTCAATCCATTAATCAAAAATTTGATCCAAAGATTCGACTACCATGAGACGGTCTCAGATAGGTGTAACCTCCATAACCAATTTCTACCCATAGTGAATAAAAAAAAATATTTTTAATATATTAATGACACATTATTTGAAAATAAATTATTTAAGTACTAATGAAAATATATTATTTTATATACTATATATCAAATAATGTACATTCAGTACTTAAATAATGTATATTTAGTATATTACAAATGTACCTTTTACTCATGGTTCACAGAAAAATTTGACAAGTACGACGTTGTCAACACTACGTCTTTGTATTTATTAAGATTTTAAAACAGTGTTAGCAACATGCAAATTAGCTAACATATCCCACGTTAAAAAAAATATTAATCAAATAAAAAAAGAAGTAAGTATTTTCACGTAATTTATGAGAGAAATGTAACATCACGCCATACCTCAGGTTTTATTCATTTCTTTATTGTTTCTTTGATAAAATCAAAATTTATAAGGAAAATTATAGTTCATGAGAGTATACTTATCATTTTTCGAGTCATCAGGAGTTACTTGGAAATGGAAAAGCAATTGAAAGTGTATGTATATGAAGAGGGAGAAAAGCCCATTTTTCACACGGGACCATGCAAGAACATTTATTCAACGGAAGGGAATTTCATTCACCGAATAGAGAAATCAAAATTCCGAACAAGAGATGCTGAGAAGGCACACATTTTCTTCTTGCCGGTCACCGTTGCCGGAATAGTGATGATGATCTACGAGAGGAACTTAAGTGAACCATGGGGTCCGATGAAACTCACAGTCAGTGACTACGTTAATGTTGTCGCACAAAAGTATCCTTATTGGAATCGAAGCCTGGGAGCTGATCACTTCATGCTTTCTTGCCATGATTGGGTATGTAATTAAATCTCAAATCTTTATCCATAGAGGTTACTCGGTTCTTATATCGTGGACCGCGGTCCACAATGCATTGTGGACCGCGGATCCCCAAAACGACGTCGTTTTGATTAATGAAACATACAGATGAATTCGCGCTACTCAGTTTCTTTTCAAATATACTGCAGTTTCTTTTCCAGTTTACAGTTTCTTTTCATATATACTGCAGTTTCTTTTCTATATATACCACTCACTTTCTTTTCAAATATACTGCAGTTTCTTTTCAAATATACTGCAGTTTCTTTTCTTCTATATATACTGCAGTTTCTTTTCAACTGTAGTTTTATATGAAAAGAAACTGCAGTATATTTGAAAAGAAACTGCAGTATATTTGAAAAGAAACTGCAGTATATATGAAAAGAAAGTGAGTTGCGCGAATTCATCCGTCTATTTCATTAATCAAAACGACGTCGTTTTGGGACGCGGTCCACAATGCATTGTGGACCACGGTCCATGATATAATTTGCGGAGGTTACTTGTACAGTTGTACACCTCTTCAATTTAAAAATAGAGAACAAAGAATGAAAAATTGGGGGGGGGGGGGGGGGAATAATAGAATTATTGAACTAAACACACCTCTTCAATTTAAAAATAGAGAACAAAGAATGAAAAGTTGGGGGGGGGGGGGGGGGGGTGGGGGGAAATAATAGAATTATTGAACTAAACGCACCCTAATAATGCTTATTTGGTATTGATGAGTTCAAACTCCTTGGGTTGCATTTATCTTGAACTCCTATATATAGTTTGCAGGGTATATTACATAAAAGTAAGATTAATTTATTACGTCACATCCTCAACTCCTCAAGTAACGAGGGTGATTAAGTTTTCTAGTCACTAAATTGCAAAATTTTCTCGTCATAATATATATATATGAGTATATTTATCATTTTTCAAGCCCTTATGGCCTTATTGGTAGAGCCGTCAAAACGGACTTAACCCAGCCCCTACTTAGGTAGGGGGTGGATTTTAAAAATAGAAATCCGCTAAAGAGCGGGCTTTTTTGGCCCATCCCACTTAGGTCTGCAAGTTTGGTGGGCTGCCGACCATGTCATATATATATATATATATATATATATATATTTATTTATTTATTTATTTATTTATATTATAAAGCAATGTATATTATATTTTTTAATATGTATAGGTTATTTTAATTATTTTTTCATGTACAAATGATAAAATTTAGAAAAACAATAAACTAACAATTAAAAAAAATGGTCTGGTGGGGCTCGCCTAGCCCGCAAGTCGAAGGCAGAACAGTTTGGGCGAGCAGAATCCAGGCCCACCAAAGAGCGGATTTGTTTAGCCCGTCCCGTCTCGCCCGCCAGCCCATATTGACAAGGCTCTCGTTATTTGCATGTAAAGTTCTAATTCAGGCAAGATTGAACGGTGCAGGGGCCTGAAATTTCAAAGGCGGTTCCTGAGCTATTCAAGAACTCAATAAGAGCACTGTGCAATGCGAACACTTCAGAAGGATTTAAGCCCTCAAAAGACGTGTCAATCCCGGAGATCCATCTCCCGGACGGCACAATGCAAGGCCTTCTCGGCGATCCCTCTCCGGCGAACCGATCCATTTTGGTTTTCTTCGCCGGAGGGATTCACGGCCCGATAAGGCCAATTCTCCTAGAACATTGGGAGAACAAAGACGAAGACGTTCAAGTTCACAAGTATCTCCCCAGTGGCGTTTCATACTATGATTTGTTAAGGAAGAGCAGGTTCTGCATATGCGCTAGCGGGTACGAGGTTGCCAGTCCGAGAATGGTGGAGGCGCTTTACACGGGTTGTGTCCCCGTGCTCATTAAGAGCCACTACGTTGCACCGTTCAGCGACGTTTTGAACTGGAAGGCGTTTTCCGTTGAGATTCCGGTGGGAGAGATCCCGAATTTGAAGAAGATTCTGTCGGGAATATCGGAGAGTGAGTATCTGAGTTTGCAGAGAATGGGGTCGTTAGCTAGACGGCATTTTGAGGTTAATTTCCCGACGAAGAGGTACGATGTTTTCCACATGATTCTTCACTCTGTGTGGCTCCGGCGACTGAATTTCCGGCTATATGGGGTTGAGAATGCTTGATATATATGTGCCTGAGATCTGGCTAAATTAAACATGGCACCACTGTAATTTCTTCTGTTTAATTGTGCTTTGTAATTGAAAAAGATGCAACTTCTGTCTCAGTTTGTGTGTTGAATTGAATAAGATGTAATTCCAGTTTTAAACTGTTCAAATTTTAATTATGGCATAACGGTTAAATAAGCTCATTTATTACTCACAAGTGCTTGCTCAATACATTTCTTTGTCTAAAATAAGAGTTAATTTGATACAATTTTTTCCAGGTTACATCTGGTTGGTGATCCATATTAAGTTGACATGAAAATTAAATTTTAAAAAAAAAAGTTGTTGACATGGTTAATTGAGCACTTATGAGTAGTATATAGGCCTATTTGACCTTTCTAGCTACCTTTAATTATTTTTAACTTGACATATCAATCAAAGTCTAGATCAATCCGTTAATAGTAAAGTTGATGAATACTTGCACATGAATTGGTCATTTTTAACAAAAAAAAATAAAAATAAAAAAATTAACATAAAAATATTTCTACTTTAAATATTATTAAATGAATATAAAAATTACATAAAATTGAGTTATCAAGAAAGTCATATATAAAGTTGAAGTTTGATATTTGTTAGGTCAAAAGTATGAAATATTAGAGCACACATTATTTATTAATGTTCTTTTTTTTTTTTTTTCTTTTTAAAAAACTATAATTAAGAGAGAAAAAAAATTAAACGTTATTACGATTGTGTCGGTAGGTTGGGTCCAATTGGGAAGTCCTTGTTGATGTATCCCCAACCCAAGACTCCAAACAATACGTTCATTAGGCACGTTATTGATAGTTGCATTAATGTGACAGCTGGTAGTTACTAGCACCGTACCCTTTGATTGTTACACTTATAATTATTATATTCATTATAATTTATAAATATTTATAATAATTCATTTATATGTTTATCTCCTCCCCTCTCCGTATAGTCTATACAATTAAATTTATTGATATCAAATATAAACATCTCTCAAAAGATGAAGTTTTTTTTTTGGGGGTTTAAATTGACAATTATTATTAACAAATTTAAAAACACACTCAATTATTTCAAATTACAGTACAATTAGTAATGTCAAGTGGACTATATTGTGCCAACTTGAGCCATAGTACGATTATATTTGGTTTTCTTAAAATTTGCACAATTTAATAATTCAGGCCAAAATATGGAATGGGTATACAAGTAGGAATTCAGAGATGGGGAGAGCTCTAATTAGAGATACTTATGAGTTTGGACCAACCGAACACAATCCACATTAAATGAATAGTGTCTAACACAACCTCGTATACTGAATCGTGTTATGTTAGTCCAAGTACATATAATAACTTGTGGGATGTGCTTAAAATTAACCCGTATAGGCCTAACTCACATCACCATATATAAATAATATATTATAACATCATAGAAAATTTCTGACTTTTATTTAATAATAATCTTATCAAGAAAAAGCCAATGCAAGAATGATTATTACATAACAATACTTAAACAACCAACAATCTTGCGACAATTACTTTAATTCAATTGGATTGATTAATTCGAATGTCATGACGTTGCTTGGATGTCGTGAACTTCAATGTTGAGTCTCCTAAGCCAAATCGAATGAAGAACCATGTGAAATACATCGTACCGTTTCGGGGGAAAGTTCACTTCAAAATGCCTCCTAACTTGGATCCCCTTCTCCTGCATGCTCAAATATTTCTCCTCAGGTATACTCAACAGAATCTTCTTAAGATTCGGAATCTCCTTCACCGGAATATCCACCGCAAACGTGTCCCAATCCAACACATCCGCGAACGGTTTCGCGTAATGGTCTTTTAAAAGCACGGGAACGCATCCCATGTACATCGCCTCCACCATTCTGGGACTAGCAACCTCGTACCCGCTGGGACAGATGCAATATTTGCTCTTTCGGATCATCCCATAATACGACACGTTGTTCGGAAGATACTCGTGAATCTCCACTTCCGGATCCTTGTTTTCCCACGTCTCCATCATCACTTGTCTGATGTAGCCGTGAACCCCTCCGGCGTAAAACACCAACACGGAACGGTTCGACGGCGGTGGCCCTCCGATCAAGCCGTCCATGCTTCCTTCAGGAAGATAGATCTCCGGCAACGACACGTCTTTAGCAGGCTTGAACTCTTCCGATGTATTCGCGTTACACATCACCCTGATCGAGTTCTCGAACAGTTTCGGAGTGCATTGGGAAATTTTGGGTGCCTGCAATCTCGTAAATAAATAAACCTCGTCAGAAACATGAAACAACGTAACCCTAATCAAATTGGTTCGATTGTTAACTCAAGGATTCAAAAAGCGGCCTACTGAATATTGACCTGAATCACTTAACTATATAGCACAGCAGGCTAAGCTATTTCTTTGTGGTACTCTGTAGTCTAGGATCACTTACCTAATACATACAACAAAATTAAAATATATAGGATGTTGTTAAGGTTAATAGCTTAATACCCAATCGTGACAAGCGAGCATGAAATGATCATAGCCGAGGCTTCGGTTCCAGTATGGGTACTTTGTAGAGATGCCATTTATGTAGTCTCTAGCTGTATTTTGCATAGGCCCCCATGCATGGGAATCACGTTCGAAGACAAACTCAACAAGTGAATAGGTACTGAAGGGGAGGAAAAAGACATGAGCTTTTTCTGGGTTTTTTGTAACAAATTTAATTTGCTGATCTCAAGCTGATGAATCAGGATTCCTAGCTTCAATGCCCAGAATTCCCTGACTGATACTGTAATGAAACACCGGCGGTTCACCTTCTTCATAAATGAATATCTTTAACCGTTTTTCCATTTCCAGGTAGCTCCTAAAACCAATGCAAAAAAACACCTCAATTTTATCACCAAAATCCATTCATCTATCAGTTTAGGTAACACTAAAGAACTGACTGTATATCAATTTAAACTTTTAACTAAGACAGAATTACCTGTGAAATACGTGGGGATTCTGATAAATTGGACCATGAGGAACATAGTCCGGGTCTTCCACGATTTTCAATTTGAGCTTGTTTGATTGCAGCTCTACGATTTTCAATTTGAGCTTGTTTGATTGCAGCTCTAACTCGTGCCAGACCAGCCTCAACTCTCTCTAAATTGGTCAACTTTTTCTAATCCACCATAAAAAATTAGCAAAATTAAGTTTGAGAAATTTAACAATATGCATGTTCATGGCATAAAAAATATGGTAAAATATACTCATAAAAACAAGTATTTCATGAAAAAACTGATAAAATTGACATGGAAAAGATGGGGGATACCGGTTGATAAAAGGGCATAGAAAAACCCCGCAGCCATGGATGGGTTTCAGAGGAAAAAACCGATTGAAAACCGCTAGAACTGTGAAGGGCATAAAACGCTGCCATCAAAATCAACGGCACTGCGATTATGCACAGAACTCCTGAGGAAGATCCCCACCGTGCAAACATTCTGTTCCTTAAATCCATTTTTGTTCCGTTTACGTAGTACAGTATTATGTTTTTTGAGTAAGTGCTCTATCTTCTCTGATATGATCTGATCTCTAGTTTACTCTTCTGATCTTCACTTTGCCAGTGGCAGTTGGAGAGGAAAATTTCCTGTCTTAATCAGTACGTTTTGGGTAGATCTTTCTTGTAGCACAATCAGTACTAAAAAAAAAAAATCAACACGTTTTGGGTAGATTTTAGATTTTTCTTGTAGCAGAGTCACTAGTACTAAAAAATATATCAGCACGTTTTCGACAGATTTTTGTTTTCTTTTTTGATGTGATTTTGCCTTTTCTGAGGAAGATTACATACAATAGACCACTTAAGTGGCCAGGATTGAGAGCAAAACAACACAGTCGACAACACCAGCAACAAGCAAAAGAAATTTTATGTTTTATTTTATGGATTTATTCAGTTTGTTGAAATTACATATATAGGTTTGGGCCCGTCGTCCTATGCTATCAGATGAAATAAGATCTATCATTTTAGACTTTAGACTTTAGAGTAACATGTGTATCAATGGGCTAAGCCCATTGGGTTTGGCTGTTAAAAATTAAACAGTCCAAGAAATAAAAGAGAATAAGGTAAATAGTTATACAATGAATCTGGCCACCTTGCAAGGTGGGTGCAAACTAGGTAATAATCACTACCTAAGCTAATTAAAGGTATGTGCTGGATAGAAAAATGCCACTCGTATGTAATAGTTCGTAAATCACACTAGAGATGTAAATTACACTAGAAAGACTCTATGTGACCTGATTGATCAAAAGAGTGTTAAAAAAATTAAACTCGTGATCAAGTATAAGATTAATCATGTTTAACTCATTTCACCACCAGACAATGATATATTTCAGTAATGACTGTCATAGTAATTAAATTAAAGAACATGACGATCATAACTCCCATTATTTACACATATCATGCATGCATATTATTATAGTACAAAAGGGAGAATAATTTGGCATTTAATTTGTGGATGATCTTCTCCATTTCCCCTCTCAGCAATGGTAGAAAACAGATAGATAAAGGCCATATTTTTCAACCATTTATGTCAAGATTTTATTTGAGGATAATAAGAAAAACACTTTTAAAAATGTTTGTTATCCATTTCCTTTTTCTAAATCAGTAATATAATGCTACCACATCAATACAGACTACAAATGGAGTAAATTGGCAAAATCAGATAATCTAAGGTACAAAAAAAAAGGAGTAAAGAATGAAAGTGTGTAGTATATATTACTACTCTTTCAAAAATATATCCATGAGAGAATTGAATTAAAATATATTCAGATACATGCAAATATATCCAAAAGGATCAAAAGCATTCCATAATATCATATGTCCCATCTCCCATACCTAACCACAGGTGCAAACATAATTCATGACTAAATAATGTTTTTCATCCAAGAATAAAGACAAAATTAAAGAAATTATTTCCTATTAATTAGTTGAGGTTGTTTTAAAGCCGCCACCAATGACCCCATTAGTTGGGTTAAATAGTTCATGACTCACATTTAGCCAAAGCTAGCTATTACTTATAAGGAGGACCATCATAGCTAAAGAACATGACAAAATCTGCTTAGAATATAACTGTCTCAATGTCACAGTGGTTATGCACAAACGAAAGCGTCACTTTTTTTATGCTGAACCTTGATCTATGGTATAATAATTGTCATAATTTAACATCATTCTTATTTCTTAGAGTGCATTGAACCAAGTTCAACACGAGATTTGTGATAGTGAGATCATGGATGGGATCATTGAGGCACGAGTGCTACGTGCTTCAATTCACCAATCCACAAGAACAGTGACATTAGAGGGTTTTTCGGAATTATATATGTTAACAATTACCTGTTCTTCAACAATTTTCTTTTACTGCTCAGTTTATTCTATAAGACAGGAGGAAAACAGTTAACATGAGAAGTAGATTTGCAATAGCTTCCAAAACTTTTTTTTTTTTTTTTTCAACTCATCAATCAATGCCAAGATTCCTTACCAGCAAAGGCCAAAACAAAATTCATATCAAGAAAGCTACAAACAAACCTTTCTGATTAAGACAGGGAATTTTAACTTTCTCCGAATTTGCAGTGGCTAAGGGAAAAGAGTCAACCAGAGAGAAGAAAAAAGCAAGAAAACACTCAAAAACCACATACATGTAGAAGAAGAAGAAGAAGAAGAAAATAAAAAATGGATATTTGGAACAAAGTTTCTTCATGGTGGGAAACATCATCGTCTTCCACAAAAGTTTCGTGTATTATCGTACTGCCGTTGATCTTGTTTTATGGGTCTCTTACCATTCACAATTTTAGCGGTTCTGATTTCGCAATTTCCCATGAAAACCAGACAGGGCTGGGTTTTTCTCACTCTTCCATGGAAGCTGCAGAGCCTCAAAAGCCAGTAAGACTACATTACTTTTGTGAAACTTTGTATTCGGATTATTTTATGTTCTGGGTATCGTTAAAATTCTCAAAACTTTCCTTAATTTTGTGGGGATTAAGGAGGAACACAACCTGGATATAACCAGAAAGGAGCCTGAAGTTTCAACTTCTACAAACAGTAGCCATAACTCCCATAAGGTTCCGGAAACTGCCAATGTACTGAAAAAGTTGAGCAATTTGGAGAGGGTTGAAGCCGGTCTCACACGAGTTAGAGCTGCAATCAGAGAAGCCAAAAGTGGGAATCAAACGTTTGAGGAACCTGACTATGTTCCTAGTGGTCCGATGTACCGGAATCCCAGGGCATTTCACAGGTAATCACAGCTTAATTACTTTACTTTACAAAAATTCTTGCCCCAAGAATTATGAGTAAAATTGACCACGGTTCGGTTCAAACATAACCAGACACTATAGCAATCAAGTTGCATCTGAAATCGTAAAGACGGTTCTGGTTAAGGTTCAGAAGACTCAAAAGGTTCTGGTTTATTAAATTTGAGAATTGACAGAACATTTTGGTGTTTTTGGTAATGATTTCAGGAGCTACTTGGAGATGGAAAAACGGTTCAGAATATTCATTTATGAAGAAGGTGAGCCGCCGGTGTTTCATTACACTTTCAGTAAGGGAATTCTGGGCATTGAAGGAATCCTGATTCATCAGCTTGAGATCAGCAAATTTCTCACCAAAAACCCAGAAAAAGCTCATGTCTTTTTCCTCCCCTTCAGTACCTATTCACTTGTTCAGTTTGTGTTCGTACGTGAATCCCATGCATGGGGGCCTATGCAAAATACAGCTAGAGACTACATTGATGGCATCTCTACAAAGTACCCGTACTGGAACCGAAGCCTCGGCTATGACCATTTCATGCTCGCCTGTCATGATTGGGTATGTATATATGGACCTTAACATTTAACATCTTATTCTTGTAGACTTGTAGTGTCTGGTATTAGAGCAACTCAATTGATTCTTGAGTAATGAATTATAATTAAAGACATAGTGTCTAGGGTTGCTGTGCGAGAACACCTAATGCAGTGGGCTCTTGGGTAGTAAATTATAGGCAAGAACATAGGTCGTCAACTGTCATGTGGGAACACCTAATGGCAAATGGACCCAATCCAAAGTATACAATTTAGATACTAAATGTTTTCAAATTTCAATTTATATATTGAATGTTCACAATTTATATACTGATTGTGAACATTCAGTATACAAATTGTGACGAATCCACCTTGCAAGGTAGACCGTGGTCCATGGTATAACTATTAACACCTAATGTAATAGACTCCTAGTGAATTTTAGTCCTCTCACTTAATGGGTTGATGGGTTGTTGAATGAACCGTTTATCTCTTCATTATCATATTGAGTCGAGATGTGGGTTTTAGGAAGAGAAAACGCCTAAAATCCCACATCTCGATTAGTACTATCAAAGCGGGTCGACTCGCCCCATTAGGCACGCCTCACCGCGGGCCTAATTTTTGACGGGCTATTGCGGACAAACCCGCTAGACCTGCGGCTAGGGTTCATGCAACCCTAGTCCGCCCCACAGTAGGACTGGTTAACGGGCCTAACCCGCTCCACCACGATGTGGATAGCGGGCCAACCCGCGAGATTCGGCCCACTTTGAAATTACTATCTCGAACCACATTTTCAAGATTTAGGTTGAAATTAAATTGATTATTACAGGCTCCGACAATTTCCAATGCCATTCCAAAGCTATTCAAGAACTCAATAAGGGTGTTGTGTAACGCGAACACATCGGAAGGATTCAAGCCTTCCAAAGACGTGTCATTGCCGGAAATCTATCTTCCAAAAGGAAACATGGACGGCCTGATCGGAGGGCCGTCGCCGTCGAAGCGTTCCGTGCTGGTGTTTTACGCCGGAGGAATCCACGGCTACATCAGACAAGTGCTGATGGAGACCTGGGAAAACAAAGACCCAGAAGTGGAGATCCACGAGTATCTCAACAAGAAGAAAGTGTCGTATTATGGGATGATCCGAAAGAGCAAGTATTGCATCTGTCCTAGCGGGTACGAGGTTGCTAGTCCGAGGATGGTGGAGGCGTTGTATATGGGATGCGTTCCTGTGCTGATAAAAGACCATTACGCGAAACCGTTCGCGGATGTCTTGAATTGGGACACGTTTGCGGTGGATATTCCGGTGAAGGAGATTCCGAATCTGAAGAAGATTCTGTTGAGTATACCTCAGAGAAAATATATAAGGATGCAGAAGAGGGGAACTCAAGTTAGGAAGCATTTTGAAGTGAACTTTCCCCCTAAACGGTACGATGTTTTTCACATGATTCTTCATTCCATTTGGCTAAGAAGACTCAACTTTGAAGTTCATGAAACTTAAAAGATATTTTACTAGCGAAACTTATCATCCACTAGACCAATGTCTTTACCAATGTCTTGAAATGCACCAGATACTACATTGTAACAGATTCAGTAGTATTAAAAAAAAATTATTTTGAGTAAGGTCAACTTTTGATTTAAGTTGGATTAAAGTGTATCTCAAAAGTTTAATTTTATATATTATACACTCAGATCAAATATAATAGATAAATGAGAAATTAATGATCAAATATAGGAACACATTATATATATTGAGTTGGAAAAAATGAAACTTTGACACATAATAGCTTTTGTTCCATGTTATCAACCAACTGAATTATGCTGGAGTTTATTGAATGAGATTACAAATCTCCATGGAGTATACAGCAAAGCACTGAAAACAGTTAAACAGCATAAGTTACACTTTTTTTCCTTTGACAAAACAAATACTACTTACCCCGACAAATTTATGGAACACGTACAGATACTAAGTACGTAGACATGAGCCAACATATATTCCATTTTCCATTTTTCCCTGCACAGTAAACATAAGAAAGCAAAGCACTATATATATCTATATGTTGTCATTTCAATTCTATCTCAAGTATCTTCAATGCCATGAAGCCGGACATTCAATCGCCTAAGCCACGCAGAGTGAAGAATCATGTGAGTAACATCGTACCTCTTCGGAGGCAAATTCACCTCGAAATGTCGTCTGGCTATCAACCCTCTTCTCTGCAATCTAATGTACCTTCTCTGCGATATTCCGGTGAGGATTTTCTTCAGGTTTGGAATGTCCTCCACGGGGATTTCCACGGAGAACGCCTTCCAGTTCAAGACGTCGCTGAAAGGCGCGACGTAGTGGTCCTTGATGAGCACAGGGACACATCCTGTGTAAAGAGCTTCCACCATTCTTGGACTGGCAACCTCGTACCCACTGGGACATATGCAGAACTTGGTCTTTCTCAGCATTTCATAGTACGAAATGCCCTTGGGAAGGTACCGATGAACTTGAATGTCGTTGTCTTTGTTCTCCCAATGCTCTAGGAGGATTGGCCTTATGGGACCGTGAAGCCCTCCGGCAAAGAAAGCCAGGATTGACCGCCGTGATGGCGAGGGGCCGCCGATCAGGCCGTGCGTTGTGCCTCCGGGAAGAAGGATCTCTGGGATCGAGACATCCTTAGACGGCTTAAACCCTTCTGAGGTATTGGCATTGCACAATGCTCGGATCGAGTTCTTGAATAGCTCAGGAACAGCCTTAGAAATCTCAGGCCCCTGCAACAATCTTTCCAGAATTAAAAATATACCACAATTAAGTTGGTCGGTTAACTTGGCAACACAAGATTACAAGTTCAATTCAACTCTTATGGGAAGCTGTCTATTAGTCTTACAGATGTAAGCTAGACATAACTCATAGGTCAGTTATGGACAACCTAAGTTGTTTTACCTCATTGTGGTCTGATCTCCTGGTCCTATGCCTACTAAGGTCACAAGACGAGGTTTACTCAGTACATATATATCCTACCTCATTGTGGTCCTGTGTTGCTAAGGTCACAAAGTGAAGTTTATCTAATCAGTTTATCCAATGCATACCTTTAGGTAGTGACTGCGGGTTACCCTCCTCACCCAAAAAGAAATATACCACACAAATGCATCAAGAACCATGCAAGCTATTGATGAAGCTGTGATATATGCTTACCCAATCATGGCATGCAAGCATGAAATGATCAGCTCCCAGGCTTCGATTCCAGTAAGGATACTTTCCAGCAACAAGATTAACGTAATCGCTGACTGTCTGTTTCATCGGAAGCCAATGTTCTTTGCTGTGCACACTTCTGTCATAAACAAAGTGCACTATTGCTGTTATACTGATTGGAAGGAAGAAAACGTGGGCCTTCTCTGGATCTCTCGTGCGAAATGGCGAAGTCTCCATATGGTAAATGAAGTTGCCTTCACTTGCATAAATGCTTTTGCAAGGCCCATTGTGAAAAACGGGGGGTTCTCCCTCTTCATACACAAATATCTTGAACTGCTTCTCCATTTCCAAGTAACTCCTGTTTTTCCATTAGGATGGGTGATCAGACAAACATTGGAAACGTTAAGTAAATTGAAGTATATCTATCTCAGTACAACGTTGTTTTAGCGGATGATAACCTGTGGAAAACATTGGCATTCCAGTAGACCGGGCCAGTGGGAACATAGTCAGGATCGTTTGTTTGGTTTATTCCATGCACAGCTGCTCTTATTGCAGCCCTAGCTTTTCCCAGATTAGCTTCCAGCCTTTCCAGATTCCTGAACTTCCTTTTGATTGTTACTTGTAGAGGAGTTTGGGTTTCGTTGGATGTTGAAATTATGCTGGGCAAACTCGATGAGATATTCAAATCTTCTACCTTTTGTATATCCTGTTAGACAAATAAACAATCAATATTAATCCGGCCTCCCAGATTGACACCGGTATCAATAGTACATTCTATTGTGTTGGTCAGCACCTAGGTCAATAGTAAACTCTATGACCAAAACTTTTGTCAATAGTACATTCTAGATTACTGGTCGATGCTAGCTAGCCGGCATTTGTGTCAATAGTACATTCTAGGTTACTGGTGGATGCTAGCCAGCATTTGTGTCAATAGTGCATTCTAAACTAGATAAGGTAACCATTGGTGCTAGCCCATGTTTCAATAGATGTTACTGGTAACAGCTAGTTAGCGCCCATGTCAGTAGTACATTCTAAGTTACTGGGCTACGTGTCAATAGTACATTACAACTTCTAAGTTAGAGGTTGGAGACACATTCTAAGTTACTGGGCTACGTGTCAATAGTACATTCTAACTTCTAAGTTACTGGTTGGTTGTGGATAGTTCGCACCTAGGTCAATAGCATTGGTACAACAAAATTAAATATATATACAATTAATTGTGTACCAACAATAACAATATGAGTTATTGGAGTATAGTAATATATGGTATACAAGATTGTAACTAATTTTCTTGCCTGGCCCAAACTCACCAAGAAAAGAACAGATTTTGTAAACAGAAAGGAGTCTCGCCCCCTTTCACTTTTTTCCCTTCTTCCTAGGGATTTGCCTAATACAGCTAGTATCAGATGCCACATGTATTTCTTTCCGTGTGGGGATATATACGTTTGTGCACAGTGCACATATATACATATTTACAGTCGACCTAAGCTACTTTTGGCATCCTTAAACACGTGCTTCTGATCCGTTGGAGATAGAGACAACCTACGACCTACGTTGTGTGCTTTAATTTACCCACATTGCTACACAAATCAAATCACAAGTAAATAAGTAGATAAATCAGCTTAGATCATCATAATTGATTACATAAATCAAAAATGCTAATATAGAATGCTCAAATCAAGAATGTTAATATGGGCCGAATTGAATTTGGAGCCTTGCAGTTACAAGGCAATTGGCTGGTTGGAGGTTAGCTACATAATATTGTGTTCTAAACCTTAAAAACGCCCCCTTTAAGAGATAAAGACCCATCATTTACTAATTACTATGTAGTAAAAGTTGAGTCAAAGTTTTAATCAAATTAATCATTAATACAACGAGAATTAAGGCAATTAAAGGAGAGAGAAAAATACAAAATTAGAAGTAAAAAGTAAAAAATAAAAAATCCTTACAGGCTGTTTTATTTCTTGAGATTCAAAGCGGAGTGGTGAAGCAGAGCTGTTGATACTAGAATTATAAGCTAATATCTTTCCACCGCCACCGTTTTCAGCCGTTAACACCGACGGAAAAGTTGACGGCGGCTGGGTAGAACTACCATTCGCCGGCGCCGGCGCCGGCGAATGAGAACCGGGAATTTGATTACGAGCAAGAAAAGGACCCCAACTCCACGGATAATAGCTGTCAGCAAAAACCCAACTAGAAGAAGCGTTGGAACTCCCCAAAGCCACCACCAAACCGACCAGAATCAGTAACGGCGCCGTAATCCACAACAACCTCGTACTTGACGACGAGGAAGACGATTTCCACACTCTTTTCTTCAACCCCTCCATCCTTTTCATATTTCCAAATCGGCCCCCTAGCCTCTACTTCCAATACCCATCAAAGTGAAATCTCTCAGTTTGCATATATGATCGAATTAAAGAGGCGATCGAGTGTATTTAAGGGTGGTGGGGGTGGGGGGTGGGGTGAAGGGCAGTCTGGGAAGAGCTAGAATTGGTGAGAAATGGTGGCCACATCACAGGCACGACAAGCGTCACCTCGTATAGGCCTCTATTTCCGAGTTCTGCATGCAAAAATACCCTTCTTTTTTCTTTAATTTTTCTCCCTTTTACACTTGTACATTACCTCTCTCTTTCCCGTTTTGCCCCTCCCCCCTGCTCTCCGCTCTTATTACCAGGTGCTGACGAAACAACACGTCTTCAGTCTTTCCTTTATACCATGTATCCGGATCTGTGTCTATTTATATATTGAATATTTATAATTGAATTATAAACATTTAGTTGTAAATATTCAATATATAAGTTACGAATATTTAATATGTGAATTTGTATTTTAAACACGAGTTTACCTTGCAATGTGAGCTTAGATCCACAGAATAATTTGCCACATACATATTTACCGTTTACTCCCTCAATTTCAAACAAATTTCTTTCCTTTGATCTTTACGCCTTTACCCAAAAACAATTTCAAATAAATTAAAGATTGCATTAATGATCCAATAGATTCTGCAGACCAATTTCGAATTCAATTCATATTTTGCCAAATACAATAGGGCCCTATTAGTGTATTTATTAATGACAATAAACACGGAGATTACATACCAATTCGAGAGAAAAAAATTATTAATTTTGATAATTTGTTATTAATTAGTTTCACGAACAACATTACAAATTATATTGGAGTGTTTGGTAAGTTATGTTAAAAGTTTTATTAAGACACGAAAATCCCATTTTTATTATTAGCTAATGACTAAATTTGTTGTCACTTAACCTTTACCAAATTTAATTGCCACATAACTATTACCAAATATATATAATTGTCACTTAACCATTACCAAATTAACCTAATTGCCACAAGTTAGATGGGGTGTTTGGCAAAATTTTATTGGATTATTTGTTGAATATATATCATATATATTAGATGACTATATCTATTGTCACTTAACCATTACCAAATTTATTTCTCACATAACCAATACTCAACATTTCATTTATTTAATTACTTCGTATTAAATTTGTTAATTATATATACATCGAGAGCATAATAGGTATGCTAAGCTAATTAGCTAACAACAAACGTGGAGAGTTCCAAGTTGATCTTCAAATTCTTGAGATCCCATCAAATAGGTTGCATTGACTTTTAATAGTAGATGTTAATGATGTGACTTTGTCATAGTTCATGTAGTTTTGTTTGAATTTCGGTATCCAAGTATAGAAAATCAATGTTAATTAATTAAATTTTTGAAAATATATATACATGATATATGACCTATATCAAGTATTAAAAAGAAAAGAGACAGGAAGACGAGATAAACGAAGCAAATCACATATAATAGAACCAATAATTATCAATCAAATATATCAAGAAGTACGTAAACAATAACCTAGAATATGCCTATAAAACATTTTATACCTGGAAGACAATATTATTTTCAATTTATGTATAAGACACCCCTACTTGAGCCCTTCATAAAATGTATTTTTAAAAAAAAAGTAGAACAATTTTTTAACTCTTTTTTTTTTTTCGAGTTCTACTGACTCGGTTACAATGTAGTATCTATTCATAGCTACTTTCTCAACCTTGAAGCACAAAGAGTCAACAAATGCCTCCACTGAGGCTCGAACCCACTCCCTTCCACATGAGAGTGTACACCGGATGCCGCTTGACCACAAGGCCTTTGACAATTTTTTTACTCTTAGAAAAGTAATAAAATAGGAAATTTTAATTATTAATTTCATACTTAATATTTTATAAGCCTTTATTAATTTTTCTATATTTTCAGATTTTAAAAATAATAATAATAATAATAAATTATGTGCTAAAAATAATTAAGGATAACTTATAGGTGTAATCTATTTTGAATTTTGAATTTTTTTTAAAAGAGATAATTTAAAGATAATACATTTTACTTAGTAAAAGGGGATATTATTTAAATAATATTTAAATATTTTTGTGATCAATATGTTAGTTAGCTACCTACTTCAATTCTTTCTTATAAATAGGGGAATCCTAAAACAAAAATTTTATTCCAAACCTTTCTTCTTCCCATTCTTCTTTGCAAAATGGCATCTTTTCTAACTAGCTTCATTGCCCTTGCTCTCACTATATTTGTTTGTTATTTACCTTTTCACGAAGCTTTACAAGTTACATATGATAATCATGCTCTAAAAATTGATGGTCAAAGAAAACTCATCATTTCTGGTTCCATTCACTATCCTCGTAGCACGACTCAAGTATTTCTCAATTTTGTTATATACTCTTTTTTTTTGTTTTTTTTTTGTTTCTTTTTTTTTTTCCATTATTGTTAATATCTTAAATTTGGTTATTTATATAGATGTGGCCTTCTTTGATCAAAAAGGCAAAAGAGGGTGGTGTCAACACCATCGAAACTTATGTTTTTTGGAATGCTCATGAGCCTAATTATCGTGAGGTTTGAACTAAAAATGTTAATAAATGTTTTTTTTTATTTGGAAATATGTGTATATATAATTTTTTTTAACTTTTACTCAATATTGCAGTATGACTTTTCTGGAAATAAAAATTTGATACAATTTCTCAAGGCAATAAAAAATGAAGGGCTTTACACTATGCTGAGAATAGGTCCATACGTTTGTGCAGAATGGAATTTTGGGTAAGTGTCAAGCTTGATCTTTGGCTCATAAAGATTATAAATTTTAATTTTTGAGCTTTAAAGCTAATTAAGTCTTGTAATTTTTCACCTTGTTAATGTTATTACTATTAAATTTCAGAGGATTTCCTGTGTGGTTACACAACATGCCAAACACCACTTTCAGAACCAACAATGCAGTATTCATGGTATTAAAATTATTATTATTATTATTATTATTATTATTATTATTATTGCATTTCATGATTTTTAAGAATTATTTCCATACTCAGAGGGAGATGGGGATCTTCACCAAGAAAATTGTAGACATGGTAAAAGGAGAGAAACTTTTTGCCAGTCAAGGGGGAAATATTATCCTTGCACAGGTAAAGTTGTCATTTTTCTGATTTTAAAATTTTTAATTTTTTATTTAATAATTGTAACCTCGAATGTAAATATTTATTATTATAATTTCTTTTTAAAATTCAGATTGAAAATGAGTATGGGAATATTATATCACACTATGGAGATGAAGGAAAGAAATATATGAATTGGTGTGCGGATTTTGCTCTTTCTCTAGATATTGGAGTGCCTTGGATAATGTGTCAAGAGGATGATGCACCAAAAACTATGGTAATTTTTATTTTTTAAAATTATTTTTAATTTTTTTAGTAATTATATTTAATTTAATTTTCATGAATTATATTGGTTCAAAATGCAGATTAATACCTGCAATGGATTTTATTGTGATCAATTCTGGCCTGAGAACAATAACCCTAAATTCTGGACTGAAAACTGGAGTGGCTGGTTAGTATATACTTTAAATTAATTTGGTTTATTTATGTAATTAATTAAGAATTTAATTGCATTAATAATTTTGATTCTTTAATGTGTAAGGTTTAAGAGTTGGGGTGATAGAGATCCTCATAGACCTGCTGAAGATCTTGCATTTGCTGTTGCTCGTTTTTTCCAATATGAAGGATCTCTACAAAACTACTATATGGTATGATATTGTGCTTTATTATTGCTCTATTCTTATTTTTCTGTTTTTTAGATTTAACCTACATTTTCATTTTTAGTATCATGGTGGAACAAACTTTGGGAGGACATCGGGTGGACCATACATTGCCACAACATATGACTACAATGCTCCCCTCGATGAATATGGTAAAGTTTTAATTAATTACTAGACCTTAATTATATTTGATCTTAACTTGACTTCCCCATCATTGATAATACTATTGTGGGAATGGTTTAGGTAATGTGAACCAACCAAAGTGGGGGCATCTCAAGGAACTCCATAACCTCTTATATTCTTTGGAGGATGTACTTTTGTATGGAGATGTAACCAATACTAACTATGGAAGGATGATGTCTGTAAGTGTTATTATAATCCATTATATTTGTTAATTCTTCAATTCCAATTTAATTTTTTTCAATGTTTAATGAATCTAATGACATCATTCTATATTATGTTTTTTCAGTCAACAATGTTTGAATACAATGGAAAAAGGGTATGTTTCTTTGGAAATGCAAACGACAAAGATGACATAACCATCACCTTTGAAGGGAGGAATTATACTACTCCTGCATGGTCTGTCACAATTCTCCCTGACTGCAAAACCGAAGTTTATAATACAGCCCGGGTGAGTAACTTATTATATAAAGACATCAATCTACTACAATATTCATGAATGTAACTAATAATTTAATATATTTTATTGACATTTTTTGGTTGTAGGTTAATGTTCAAACAACTGTGATGGTGAAGAAGTTGAGTGAAGGGCCATTGAAATGGTCATATAGACCTGAAACTGTTATGCATCTCAAGTTTGGTGACAAGGATCAAAGCTCAGTATTGATAGATGCTCTTGATGCCAAACAATTGTTTGATCAAAAAGTTGTAACAAATGATACTACCGATTACTTGTGGTACATGACAAGGTATATGTATATATATTTTGCAAATAATCATAGTTTTTTTGTTTTTTAATATTTTGTTATAGGATTGATCACTAATTGATTAGTGTTTCTTTTAATTTGTTCAGTTTCAAGATAGATGAAAAGAATCCAATTTTGGGTCAAGAGCTTACTCTTGAAGTTAATACCAAAAGCCATGTCCTCCATGCCTTTTTTAACAACAAGCACATAGGTTCTCAGTGGGCACAAGATGGAAAGTTTCAATTTTTATTCGATAGGAATGTGAAAATCCGAGAAGATATCAATACAATTTCTTTACTTAGCGAGACTGTCGGACTACCAGTAAGAATTTTTCATTACAACCATCAATTTGTTTAGTCCTTTTATTTTATTTTTCCTAATTCTTCATTGTGTTTTCTTTGTTGGTAGAATTATGGACAATATTTGGAAAAGGTAGGACAAGGTGTTCTTGGGCCAGTTAAGATAGTTGAACCAAATGGTGAAGGGTTGGATTTATCGAATAACACATGGACATATATGGTCGGAATACATGGAATTTCTAAAGGACTTTTTGAACTTGATGACCGCAATAAGTTAACATGGCACAAATCTGACTTCCAAACAGACAGAATGTTTATTTGGTACAAGGTAACTTAATTAATCCATACAGTTAAATTATCACTCCCTCTATTCTCAACACACAAATTTGAAAAATCGTAACTTTTCTTGCAGACATTCTTTAAAACCCCGGCAGGCGAAGACGCTGTGGTGCTGGATTTGAAAGGAATGGGGAAGGGAGTTGCTTGGGTGAATGGGCATAACATTGGTAGATATTGGCCATCTTTCCTTGCCAAAGCCGATGGGTGCCCTAAATGTGACTATCGTGGAAACTATGGTGGGTCAAAATGTGTGACCGGTTGTGGAAAACCTTCACAAAGATGGTACCATGTTCCTCGTTCCTTCCTACGTAAGGGGAACAACCAATTGGTTTTGTTCGAGGAGATGGGCGGTAATCCTCAAGAAGTTAGGGTCCAAACCGTGACAGTTGGAACCATATGTGCCAATGTACAAGAAGGAAAAACATTGGAATTGTCTTGCCAAGGAGGGGGCAGAAAGATCTCGAAGATTAACTTTGCTAGCTTTGGTGAACCAAAAGGGAGCTGTGGGTCCTTTGAAACAGGCCATTGTGATGCCACTAATGCCTTGTCAGTGGTTCAATCGGCTTGTGTGGGGAAGGAGAAGTGCACTGTTCATGTTTCTGATGCACTTTTCTCAACCACAACTTGCAAATCCAAAATGAGAAGGCTTGCCATTGAAGCTACTTGTTAGTTAGTTAGTTAGTTGTGGTATGGTTAGTGTGTTTATTGCTTAGATTAGATTGGTTGGTTTTATGTTTAGATTTTAGCTAGATTAGATTAGATTGGTCTTTATATATTTTAGTTCAAATGAATAAAAATTATTAGTTAATTAAACTCTCCACTTCGATAGGTAAGGATTAAATTTTGTATTTAAAAAAAAAAATTCAATATTTTCTCCACTTCGATCAATTCGGCTACTTATTATTCAAATGAGGCCTATTTATTATTGAGATAAGTTTTTTCGTATGGCATAAAAAAGTTTCAAAACAAGACCATGCAACATCTATTTCACTCATGAGAAAGTATTGCCAAAATGCACCCTATGATGAGCTTTTCAAAGTCTCACTAGAATTCATGGGAATAAAAAGTTAGAAAAGTCATATAATTTAGAACTAAATTTTGATGAAAATATATCCTCTTCAACTTCATGAAGAACATATATATCCGCTTTCATGCATTCCAGTATTAGCATGTCCAGTGCGTTATTCCCTTTTTCTTTCTCAAAAAAAAAAAAAACCCTTTTTCTAGTATTATATATTAAGAATATAATTATGTCTCCAACTTAAGATTTTGAAATCCTAAAATTCTTATTATTTAAAACTTAGGTGACATTGTTGTCTTCCGTCATGACCTTCTTTTAGTAAATATGAGGTTATCCTTCGTTTAGAGGCACAGGAGCCAGGGAGAATCGTGTGGGAATTGAACCCGGGTTCTCCAAAAATTCCTCCCTACAAAGAAAGCTCACTTGCCACTTGAGCTACCCCACTGGTTTCAAATGAACCGTTCTATTTTGCCCTTTGTTATGCGTTTATTAATCCTCCTTCATTAACTATATCTTATCTTCCATTTTTAAATTTTTATTTCTATGCTAGCCCTCTTTCATTTTATATCATCTATCTAGGACAATATTATCTATAATTTATTTATAAGACACCCTTACCTCTCACAAAAATGGATTTTAAAAAAGTGAAATATTTTTAAAATAATAATAATAATAATTTTTTTAACTCTTAGAAGGAAGAAAATATGAAAAATTTGTTATTAATTTCATACTTTAATATTTTATAAGCCTTTATTACTTTTGATTTCTAATGATTTAAAAAATAAATAAATCATGTGCTAAAAATCTTATTCAAATTTGACATAAAGGATGATTTAGGTGTGTTTTTGAATTTTTTCAAAAATATTTCAAAGATAATACACTTTTACTTGGTAAAAGTAAATATTGTTTAGATAAGGTTATCAATCTCTTAGTTATCTTATAAATAGGGGAATACTAAAACAAAAAATTCATTCCAATCCTTTCTTATTCCTTTTCTTCATTGCTAAAATGGCATCTTTTCTCAGTAGTTTCTTGGCACTTGCTCTCACTATATTTTCTTACAATTTACCTTTTAATGATGCTTTACAAGTTACATATGACAATCGCGCTTTAAAAATTAATGGTCAGAGAAAACTCATCATTTCTGGTTCCATTCACTATCCTCGTAGCACAGCTCAAGTATATATTTCTCAATTTTGTTATATACTCTATTAAAATAATTTTTTGTATTGTTAAAATATCTTAAATTTGTTTATTTATATAGATGTGGCCCTCTTTGATCAAAAAGGCAAAAGAGGGTGGTGTCAATACTATTGAAACTTATGTTTTTTGGAATGCTCATGAGCCTAATTACCGTGAGGTTGGAATTGAAATCTTTTAATGATATTTTTAATAATTTGGAGATATGTGTTTACATATAATTTATTTTTAATTTTTATTTAATACTACTGCAGTATGATTTTTCGGGGAATAAAGATTTGATACAGTTTCTCAAGGCAATAAAAAATGAAGGGCTTTACACTATGCTAAGAATAGGTCCATACGTTTGTGCAGAATGGAATTTTGGGTAAATGTCAATCTTGATATTTGCTTCATAAACATTATAAATCTTTTTGAGGTTTTAAAGTCTTGTAATGTTTTACCTTATTATTATTATTATTAAATTTCAGAGGATTTCCTGTGTGGTTACACAACATGCCAAACACAACTCTAAGAACCAACAATGCAGTATTCATGGTATTATTATTATTATTATTATTATTATTATTATTATTATTATTATTATTATTATTATTATTATTATTATTATTTCAAATTTTAAAAAATTAATATTTTTGCTCAGAGGGAGATGGGAATCTTCACAAAGAAAATTGTAGACATGGTAAAAGGAGAGAAACTTTTTGCTAGTCAAGGGGGAAATATTATCCTTGCCCAGGTAATGTTGCCATTTTATGATTTTTTTAAAAATAATCTTTTTTTAAAAGTGTCACCTCAAGCTTAAATATTTATTATTATAATTTAAAAAAAAATAGATTGAAAATGAGTATGGGAATATTATATCGCACTATGGAGAAGAAGGGAAGAAATATATAAATTGGTGTGCGGATTTTGCTCTTTCTCTTAATATTGGAGTGCCTTGGATCATGTGTCAAGAGGATGATGCTCCAAAAACTATGGTAAATTTTTATTTTTTAAAATTATTTTTTTAGTAATATAATTTTATATTTAGTGTAATTTCCTTGGTTTAAAATGCAGATTAATACCTGCAATGGATTTTATTGTGATCAATTCTGGCCTAAGAACAATAACCCTAAATTTTGGACTGAAAACTGGAGTGGCTGGTCAGTATACTTTAATTTTATTTTGTTTATTTATGTAATTAATTGAAAATTTAATTACACTAATAATTTTGATTCTTTAATATGTAAGGTTTAAGAACTGGGGTGATAGAGACCCACACAGACCTGTGGAAGATCTTGCATTTGCTGTTGCTCGTTTTTTCCAATACGGTGGATCTCTACAAAACTACTATATGGTATGGTCTGATATGCATTGCTAGGCATAAAATTTTGTCCAGTTTTATTACTCTACTATTCTTATTCTTACTTTTCCGCTTCCTCAAATTAACCTACTTTTTCATCTTTAGTACCATGGTGGAACAAATTTCGGAAGGACATCGGGTGGACCCTACATTGCTACAACATATGACTACAATGCTCCCCTCGATGAATATGGTAAAGATTTAATTACTAGACTTTAATCTGATCTATTGATAATTTGATACTAATGCAATTGTGGAAATGGTTTAGGCAATGTGAACCAACCAAAGTGGGGGCATCTCAAGGAACTCCATAACCTTTTATATTCTTTGGAGGATGTACTTTTGTATGGCAATGCAACCAACACAGATTATGGAAGGATGATGTTTGTAAGTGTTATAGTTCATTATATTTGTTAATTCTTCCAAAAATTTTTTTTTCAATTTTTAATGAATCTAATGTCATCATTCTGTATTATGTTTTCCAGTCAACAGTGTATGAATACAATGGGAAAAGGGTATGTTTCTTAGGAAATGCAAACGACAAAGATGACATAACCATCACCTTTGAAGGCAAGAATTACACCACTCCTGCATGGTCTGTCACTATTCTCCCTGACTGTAAAACCGAAGTTTATAACACAGCCCGAGTGAGTAACTTATAAAGACATCAATATACTACTACCAACATTTTTAAATATAACCAATAATTTTAATATAATTCATTGCGATATTTTGGTCTTAGGTTAATGCTCAAACAACTGTGATGGTAAAGAAGCTAAGTGAAGGGCCATTGAAATGGTCATATAGGCCTGAAACTGTTATGCATCTCAAGTTTGGTGACAAAGATCAAAGCTCAGTATTGATAGATGCTCTTGATGCCAAACAACTTTTTGATCAGAAAACTGTGACAAATGATACTACTGATTACTTGTGGTACATGACAAGGTATATTTTGCAAATAATGACAAATTTTTTTTATATATTTTATTATATATATAAGATCATTAATTAATTGTGTTTGTTTTGTTTAGTTTCAAGGTAGATGAGAATAGTCCAATTTTAGGACAGGAGCTTACTCTTCAAGTTAACACCAAAAGCCATGTCCTCCATGCCTTTTTTAACAACAAGCACATTGGTAAAAGTCTATTAATTTGAATTATTTATTAGTTGTAATTAATAATTAATAATTATTCATTAATTAATTATATGTTTATCTCTAGGTTCTCAATGGGCACAAGATGACGGAAAGTTTGAATTTTCATTTCAAAGAAATGTGAAAATCCGAGAAGATATCAATACAATTTCTTTACTCAGTGAAACTGTCGGATTACCCGTAAGAGTTTTTCCCTTACAACTATCAAATGCTTTATCTTTTTAATTTTTTCTAATTGTTCATTGTGCTTTTTTGTTGGCAGAACTATGGAGAATTTTTCGAAAAGGTAGGGCAAGGAGTTGTTGGACCAGTTAAGATAGTTGAACCAAATGGTGAAGGGCTGGATTTATCAAAAAACACATGGACATATATGGTCGGATTACATGGAATTTCCAAAGGACTTTTTGAACTTGATGACCGCAATAAGTTAACATGGCACACATCTGACTTCCAAACAGACAGAATGTTTATTTGGTACAAGGTAACACAATCCATACCGTTAATAACATTACTCTCATTCTCAAAACTTTGTATGTAACTTCTGTGCTCGATCATTTTCTTGCAGACATTCTTTAAGACCCCCGCGGGGGAAGACTCTGTGGTGTTGGATTTGAAAGGAATGGGAAAGGGAGTTGCATGGGTGAATGGGCATAACATTGGTAGATACTGGCCATCCTTCCTCGCCAAAGCCGATGGCTGCCCTCAATGTGACTATCGTGGAAACTATGGCGGATCAAAATGTGGAGCCGGTTGTGGAAAACCTTCACAAAGATGGTACCATGTTCCACGTTCCTTCCTACGAAAAGGGAACAACCAATTGGTCTTGTTCGAAGAGATGGGCGGTCGTCCTCAAGAAGTTAGGGTGCAAACCGTGACAGTAGGAACCATATGTGCCAATGTCGAGGAAGGAAACACATTGGAGTTGTCTTGCCAAGGTGGAGGCAGAAAGATCTCGAAGATCAACTTTGCTAGCTTTGGTGAACCAAAAGGCAGTTGCGGCTCCTTTGAAACAAGCCATTGTGATGCCACCAATGCCATGCCAGTGATTCAATCGGCTTGTGTGGGGAAGGAGAAGTGCACTCTCCATGTCTCTGATGCCCTTTTCGCAACCACAACCTGCAGCAAATCCAAGAGAAGGCTTGCTGTTGAAGCTACTTGTTAGTGTGTTGGCTTAGATTAGATTATGTTACCTAGTTTTATGTTTAGATTTTAGATTAGATTAATCTAGAATCCTAGATTCTTTTTTCTCCATATATTTTAATTCAATAATATATGAAAATTATTAGTTCGATTCAACATTTTCTCTACTTAAATTCAGCTATTCTTGTGCTACTTCCAAATGAGGTCATATAGTATCCCAAGGTTTAAATGTTCCTAAAAGGCCATAGAACATCCCCTATCACTCGGAAGTTAATTCAGAATTGTGCTCACAAAATTTCTCGCCTACTACATTGTATAGCCAAATTCTTTAATATAGTGCACTCTATGAGCTTAAAGTTCATCCCTTTTTGTCTATGTCCTTTTTGGGGTAGAAAAAGTCATAATTTACAACAAAATTTTGATGAAAATATATGTTGTACTGTATTAATATATGTTGTTTTCCTAGTCAAGATGCAGAGGTTGTCTGAAGTACTAAAAACTGTGCAAACAATACTGTGTTGGAATTATGATTATAGTGAACAAATAGCAAAGCTTAATTTTTTTTCTGTTACAAAATCCATATGTACCTGATCTGTCTCACCAGCGATCGTTGCAAGAGCATTTACCGTTCAAGAAACAGTGAAAACCTGAAGTATCTCTAACATGTATCTCTCTCTTTGTGACAATGGAAGCAGACTTGAAGAATGTATGACAGTCACCACATAGAAGAATGTTCTTCATAACGCGAACGGGTTTTCCAGGTTTGGTCATTAGAAGGCCGAATGTCAGTGCCAGTTTTGCACTGTGATGGAACAAGAAATCCTTCTTCTGATACTCTTCAACTTCATGAAGAACATAGCTTGTATCGGGCACATATCCCCTTTTCATGCATTCCAGGATTAGTATGTCCAGTGCGCTGTAGATGTCTTTAGACTGCAAATGCGATGTGTCTCTGGCGAAAAACGAGTGAAATTTGTGTTGACAGATGACCCAACTTTGGCCCGGGATTTTCTGGAACCCCTTCTCCTTCATCTCTGCCCTCACAAGCTCCGAGCACTGCCATCTTCCGGATGCTGAATAAAGATTTGATTTTAGGATGAATGTCGATGGATCCTGTGGCTCGATGGATAGTATTTTCTTGATGACCCTCTTCCCGATGGTGGAATTCAAATGCATTATGCAACTATCAAGCAAAGCCCGCCAAACAGAAGGCTTTGGCTCGAAAGGCATGGTATTGATTGTTTCCTCTGCTTCCTCGAGCAGACCCCAGTAACCTAATACGCTTACCAAGCAGGCGTAGTGATCTGAGGCGGGCAACATACCATATGCAGACTGCATTGAGAAAAAGAAGCTTTGGCAGCGATTAGCTAAATTTGTTGTAGTGTGTCTGTATGCTGAAAGTATATGGAGACAGGTAAAGGAGTCTGGCACTATTCCTAGTCTTTCCATCCTCGACCATGTATCCAAAGCTTCATCTCCCCGCCTATGAAGGACATAACCGGCTAGCAAACTATTCCATGAACATAAATCACGGGATGACATAAGCTCAAAGGCCTTAACTGCATCTTCCAATTCACCACACTTGGCATACATGCTAATTACAGCATTCCCAACGACCACGTCAGACAGAAATCCATGTTTCAAGGCAAGGCAATGGAGATTTCCCCCCAACTTAAGTAACCCTAAAGTTCCACAAACGCCAAGAACAGTAGCTGTTGCGACTTCATCCACGACTAGTAGTCCTTCTAACTGCGTTTCCAAAAATAGAGATATTGCGTTTTCTGGCTGCCCGTTCTGAGCATATCCACATAGCATAGATGTCAATGCAATCAATCTACCGTGGCCCAGTGGCATTCTATGGAATATCTTTTCAGCATCCTCCATTCTCCCACACCGAGTGCACATGTCAAGCAATGCAGCCTCGATACAATCATTTGGCTCACAGCCAGACTTGAGAATAAACCCGTGAATCTGTTTACTCGACTTTCTTTCCATCAACAACCCACAGGCATTTGCAATACTAGTCAAGGTAAAATCAGAAAACTCTATGCTTTCCTTCACCATTCTATAAAAAAAGGCCATTGCTCTCAAGCCTTCACCGTTTTGACAAAATCCGGCTAAAACAGCATTATATAAAACTGCATTCTTCTCGGGCAAGTGATCGAAAAGTTCCTTAGCCAAATCAACAAGACCAGATTCCATATACGCTGTGATCATTTCATTCCACGTAAAGGCATCCCGCACCAGCATCCTCTCAAACAAAGCCATCACGCTCTTTATGCTTCCACACCTCGTATAGAATTTAATAAGCGCATTGTTCACACTCAAATTGCTTTCGTACCCGATTCTAAGAGCATGGGCATGAAGCTCTTGACCTCTCCTCACAAAACACTCAGAGCATGCATTCAAAAGAGTGGAGAGTGTAATATAGTCAACTCTTAAACAATCAGTTCTCTGCATATCATTAAACAATTCAAAAGCTCTAGCAAGCATGGACTCCTTAACCAAACCAGAAATCATAGTATTCCACGAAGCAATGTCTCGTTTAGGCAAATTGTCGAACAATTCAATTACAAAATCTAAACTGCCACATTTACTATACAGTCCCATAAGGGCATTGACAACATAAGTGCAATCCAAATAGCCCAATTTGATCATCAAAGCGTGAACTTGAAACCCCAATTCTAAATTCTGTGAACGAATGCAAGCAGTCAACAAAGCCACAAAGCTATACTCATTGGGTTCAATACCTGAGCCTCTCATCTCAAAGAAGAGCTCCACAGCTTCAATTTCACGGTTGATTTTTGCAAAAGCCGATATGATTGCCGTGTATGATTTTATATCCGGGGAGGAAAGGGAATCAAACACGGAGAGAGCATCATCTACAAGACCTAGTTTCAGATACGCGGAAATAAGAGCATTGGACAGCCGGGTGTCCTCTTCGAGCTTGAGAACCATGGCGTGGACGACTCTAGTAAGCTCAACGTCGCCGGAGCGGACGGAGAGCTTAAGAAAATCGGCATAATCGACGGCGAGCTGCTCAGGGTGTCTTGAGATTGGAGAGTTAATCAGTGGGGCGGAGCTGAAAAGGGGCTCTTGGATTGAGATTGAGGCGTTTGAAAGGAAAAATGCGGGCTTGAATTTGTGGTTGGGTTTTATTACAGAAAGAGATGAGATTGGGTTGCTGGCAGAGAGAAACGTGGAGGCGGCAGCGGCGGGACGGAGATTAACGGCGGCCATGGAATGGAACGGCGCCGGAGCATGAGTTAAAGATAGACTGGAATTGTGACTGGAATTCAACTATGGTTCTTACAGGGTTTATCTTCTGATTCTGAAAAACAGAAAAAACAGAAAAAGACAATTCAGAAAGGGTTTAATATCAAATTTGTTTCAAAAAATAATAATAATAATAATAATTTGAGTAAATTATTGATTTGGTCCTTCAATTTTAGGCTTAATATCAATTACACCATTATTTTTTTAGTGTTAATTATATTTCATCTTTTTTTTTATGTAATTATAAATTTCTTTTAACAGACGAACACCCGCACACCGATACCTACATAATGGATTCATGATTTTGTTTTAGCAGACACCTGGATTCAGGTCGCTACTAGAACTCGTGTACATTTCATATTTATAGTATGAAGGTAAGACTTCAAAAGATGACAAAACACTCTCTCATGAATTTTAAAGTAGCGCATTTCACGAGTAAAAATAAGTATAAGTTGTCAAAAATATATTGAAACAAATCATTTGAGTTGCACTTGCTCCACTACTCCTTGATATCTAGTTCTCTGCCGCGTGTTTGTTTGATCACTCAACATTTGATTCAAACTGTCTTGTCTAATTATTTAAGGTCCAGATTGTGAGCATATTGGACTCTTACAGAGAAGAGTTAGTTATTAATATTTGAGCCGTTTGATTTATCCAAACATTATAACCTCAACAACTCGGTATTATCATAGATCATTGTTAACAACTACAGATTAATGTATAAAAGACATTCAGTAGCTAACATAATGATAACGCATCATGTTCAATTCAGACATGAGAAAAACCATACAAATGTAAGGAATAATCAACAACCCAGCAACAGTGATGAGTTAGTTAATCTGCATGTAGATGCAGTCTCGGCATGCATTAAGTTTAAGATCAATCAGATGAGATCAAATCCTTGAACCAGCAGACTCTGCGCCAACTTCTCGTTAGCAGCTTGAGATGGATGGAATCCATCCCAGAACACGTATTCTGTGGCGTTCGAACATGTCCCTATTGATCTTTCGTTGCAGAGGTACGATGTTTCCAGTGTCCCTGTCCCGCAGCAGGCCTTCCTCGATTCAAAGAACCCTGCAACATTAACATTCATTGTGTGTGTATATATATATTGCAACTTTCAATCAGGAAAAATCCCCTTTCAATCAAGAATATATAGTGCAGGTAATAATGTTACCATTTTCAGAGGGCTTTGTGATGAGGTCTAGCAGAGGCTGATAGATGTCAAACACTACTAGTTTGAGGCCCGGAAGCTTGCTCTTTAGGCTTTGTGATGTGCTGCTAAGCTTCTTGTTGTAGGAAATGGCGTCTTGGTTCATCCTTTCAACACACTGGTTGTTTCCTCCACCATACATCGTGATCGACGCAGGCAAGCAGCCAGTTGGCGGTAGATTGGTCACTCCTATCTTCCTCGCCCCCAACTCATACAGATTCTGTCACGTGTGACAATTAATTAAGTTGACAGTGAGACTATACATTTATTATTTATATATATAATATTATTCCACGTAGATTATGATAGATATGAGATATGTGACCTGAATGAAGGTAGTGTATGACTGCATGAGGAGATCAGAGAACTGATCGGGAGTGTAAGCTCTGCAAACCATCGGATTAACATAGTAATTCTGGATGAAATCGCTTGTCCCTGCACTCACAAGGTGGATTCCACCTGAAATTATGTGGTTGGCCTTGGCTTTCCCTGCCAAACTCGCAACTTTGCTTTGCCACTCCTTGTAATATCCTAGCTGTTGTTGCAGTGTAATGGCACGCTGCATACATACCAAATAATGATATATATATATAGAATATAAATGTGTCGTCTCGCTATCAAGTTAACCTTTCAGTTGAAACAGAATACAAGGGGGGAGAGAGTGTGTGTATATACATATAGCTGAGCAGTGCTGTCATAGTAACCAGAAGCTGCAGAAGCAAAGTTGGCACCAGCAAGAATGCTATTCCCATTGGCCTCTTGGCTTAGGTAAGCCGGTGGGTATGAGGTGAACCCGAGGTACTCAGCTGTGGCCAAACAGAAAAGAAGAAGCATGTCAAATATGTATATAAGGAGCCAATCGGCATCAATTCCAATCATAACTGGTACCCAGTACCATATATATTCCATATCGGGTATGATGTATGTTTATATGCGACTACCCATAGATAAGGAAGTGTAATGTGTTATACAGCAGATAGAATACCAGTGAAATCTGTGGCAAGTTTTCCATTGCAGAACCTTCCAGTGGGCTGGTGATTGACAAAGTCTCTTCCATAAGGCGGGAAGTTAGCCTTAATCACAGTGTTCAAGTTGTTGTTGTTTCCCGAATCCACCACCGAGTCTCCAAAGATGCAGAGTGATGGCACCATCGGATCCCCTTTAGCCTCATATGCAAACACAGCAGCAGCAACAAACACACCCCAAACACTTCTTGAAAACCCCATTTTTCTTTCTTCTTCTTGGAGAGGGAGAGGATTTAGCAGAGCTGTTAAAGAAATAGAGGTGAGAGTAGATGGGAAGAATTTAAAGTAAAAGGGTGAAAGTAGCTATAGCATTTACAAGCAGCAGTAAAGAATTTAATACGAGGCCATCTTCCCTCTGATGAACCTAGAACCATGGTACCTGAAGATGTTTAATGACTACTGCAAGGTACAGCAATGGTCAAGCTTAAGTTCAAGCAAAGACTGTCAGAAACTTCAATGCTCTAGTCACGTTCCTAGAACAGTCTTTTCCTTTCTCGATCAACACCAATACGGCAATACCCTTTGTACTGAGTATACAACCATATATGTTTTTGAGATTACAACTGATACTACATGGGGGTTGGGGACCAACCTTTTCATACTCAGTTTCAAATGAAATTTACGTATAGATACACTGACCAGAATACCAGATATTGCAGAGATGCGAGTTGAAGGTACCTGATACAGTCTGAAAAGCATACATGATACATAGTTCATAGTTGTACTCGATGCAAAAGGCACCGGTACCTAATCAGCATTGTAAACTTTCCATACTCGGTTTCAAATTAAATTTGTGTAGACTTGCACCGTGCACAAATTTGTACACATACAATATGACATTATAGGGTGATGATAAAAGGGCACAATACATGCTGCATTATGAAAATACACAAGGGAAGTAACATGAAATGCAGGCCTAAAAACATCAAGAAATAATGCCAAGGAATACTACAGTCATAACGTGGCACAATAGCCAATAGGTTTTACATAACCTTAATAGTACTGCTGAAAACGGATTTCTAGGGAAATCTATAGGATCGTAAAATGCCATAAAACTTTTGCGCCTAAGCATGAGTGATTCTCTGATGGACCTGTTTAATGCATCAAGAGTTGGAAAGCCTCGTTACAGGTTTCCACAGCATACTCATAACCCAGATTGTTGGCTCGTTGCTTAAACTCATCTATCTCGTTGCTGGCAACTTGAAGACCGACCAGCACATTTGCACCAGCTTCTCCCTTTTGAATTGCAATAGCACAGATAGAAGCATTAGTTCAATAATATGCAGAAGAAAATAACGTCTTGCACATGGAGAGAAAATAAAAGTAAAAGGTGGTAAGAAATGGCAACCTGTGAACGGTAATGGAACAAACTGATATTCCATCGTGGGCTGAAAGCGTCTAAAAATTTCATTAGGGCACCAGGCCTCTCTGGGAAAACAAACCGGCAAAGAAGTTCATCTTGTACACTAGATCGGCCACCAATCTGAAAGAGATTCAGCGTGATAGGTTACAAAAAAGCACGTAATGCCCATAATGGGAAAGAAAACTAGGTGCTGTGAATGAATTAATTGGGATACACAATAGAAAGCATAAATTTTGGAACCTGTCAAAAAGTAAAAGGGTAACTATTCATTATTAAACACAGAAGCACCACATTCCTGACTCAAAATAAAGTATAAGGTTCAAGCAGATTATCAAGAAATTCAATTTCATATGTAATGCAGCTATTTTTTCTTCGTGCAACTGAAGAAACCACGTACTTACCCACTAGGTTAGATTTACTGATTATTGGCCTAATACATATTTTGCCACTCAAATTATGAACAAATATGCTAATACTAGTCGTTCATCACTATATTGACTAATACGCATTAACACATATAGCCAAATGAGTAAAAACAATGAGACAATTTGCTGAAACCAATCCAAATCAGATAACGGAACCCTCCAAATAATGAGATCCAAAGAGACAGTACCAAATGGCGTAGATGATCTTTGACAAGGTCATTATCTGTCAGATCAATGGTATGAAATTGAGAGAGTGTCATCCTCTCCACCATTGCATCAAGTTCCATTTTTTTATGAAGACCAACACTGCAATTCCAAAACATAATAGTTCAAAATGAAACTTTGTTCTAGGCAATTCAAGACATATGAAAAGACAATAACTGAAACAAAATGTTCTGCATGTCATTTTCAGACATCCTTTGTTTTATAATAAAGTTGAAGATAACCTATATGCAGAAAATTATACACACACATAAATATCTTTAAAAGATCATAGAACTCTTGCCTGTATAGTACCAGAGTTTGTCCTTGACCAGAACTGTATCTGTATCTGAATTCAGTAATGTTCATGGGCCCCACCTGCAATTCAGTTTAATATATATATATCAGACATAAAATGACTGGAAAATATGAAGATAAGGTTGAAGGGCTAGTAACACGGGAAAATTAGAATAAACTATTATTTACTTGAGAATACATTTTCTTTCCTTTTCTTCCCCTTATTTCTTATTCAATTATAATGTTATATAAGATAAAATATATTGCATAATCATAAAAAGAACTGTGTATTACTCACAAGTTCAACAAATTTCTTGAAACTGCCTGGCTCTTCAGGCAAATTGGTTGAAAGAACAGCTTCACGTTTTCTACCAACATCTGCTAGTTCAGTTACCAATCTTAGTCTATCAAAGTTCATGTTAGCTCCACTGGTTATTACTACTATGTTTTGGTCCTTGAGGTTGTAGTACTTGCAGTATGCTTCAGCTCCTGCAAGGGAAAGAGCACCTGCCGGCTCTAAAATGCTCCTTTTCTCTTCAAACATATCCTATATACAAGAGAGCAACTGAGTACTTAAAAGAAACCATTCAAAATCTCAAAAACACATTTTTATCAAATTAGTTGTTATACACTTAATGCACACAAAAAAATTAGCTATGCAGTTAAGAGAGAGAAATTTTATATTTGTAAGATTTTGAGATTGAAGCGTGGGTACATATACACAATTTCAATCTGTAGAAAGAAGATTAACTGGCTGTACCACAGTGTTTGACATGCAGTCTCTGCTTAAAATCTTTGAGATGTATGGAACTAACCTTTATTGAGGCACACATAGCATCACGGCCAACAAAAACTACTCCATCTACTAATTCTCTGCATATCCGGAAGGTTTCTTCACCTACCACTTTGACTGCTACACCATCTGCAAAACCTCCTACTTGGTCCAGCATTACTCTTTCACCATGACGTAGTGATAATGCCAAAGCATTTGCATCATATGGCTCAACTCCAATTATCTTTACTTCTGGATTAACCATTTTCACAAAGGCAGCAATACCTGAAATAAGCCCACCACCACCAACAGGGACAAATATTGCATGTATTGGACATTTTGCTTGGCCTATGATCTCCTTTCCAACTGTACCCTGCCCAGCAATGATATCAGGGTGATCAAAAGGAGGGATGAATGTGCGCCCTTCCTCTTCAGCCCTCTTTTTTGCATATGCTTGTGCTTCATCATACGAGTCCCCCACAAGAGCAACAGTAGCCCCTAATGCCTCAACTGATCTCCACTGCTCAGATATAAAAATTCATGATAGGGTTTTAGAGAATTGGGGTTGAAGGCAAAGTAACTGAAGGAACGTTAAAATAGAAAAATAGAATAACCATATAAGCATACAGAATTACAGAGTAAAGCCTAACCTTGATCTCAGGTGTAGTAACAGGCATTACAATCACAGCATCACACCCAAGTTTCTGTGCAGATAAAGCAACCCCTTGGGCATGATTACCAGCAGATGAACAGATAACTCCTTTATCCAATACCTCCCTTGGGAGTTTAGCCATCATATTATAAGCTCCTCGAAGTTTGAATGAGAATACCTGCCAATGAAGTCAGGAAAACATCAATGATATTACTCCTATTATGTTCCATTGAAGGAAAACTGCAAGATTTCAGCAACAAAAGCTTTCATGCTTAGGTAACATCCATATATTATTACAATGGATTGCAAATTTACAGTTTTCTTTGCACTTTACTAGCAGTAAATGATCTTTGAGGTTTTAGTCTTTTCAGAGTAAACAATAGATCACGTTAAACACAACTCTTAAAGAAACCACCAAACAAAACATAACAAAACCAACAATAAGAATAATAATAATTCGTCTCACTTCTTCAGCTGTGATTTAGCGGTAACCGGCATTATGCTGTTATAAATTCATAGAGTTTTCGAGAAAAATTCATCAAGGATTAATATATTTTTTAAATAAAATGAAATGAAAAATCAGGGACATACAGGTTGGAGATCCTCTCTTTTGAGCCAGATTTTGTTCCCCAGCCTAGCCGAGAGCTTCGAGGCGAGCTGCAATGGCGACTCAAACGCTACATCGTATACCTTAGATGACAATATCGCTGTCAAATACTCTACGGCTCTGTAGCTATAGGGCTCATTTCCATCGTGGCAAGCGAGATTCGGAATAACGCATCCAGGCTCACTGGTCAAGGAGGCCGGAGACACTACCGGCAAGTCAGGCCGCGTCGCAGGGCGCAACTGCTTCTCGGCGGCTGTGGGCGTGGCGGACAAAACCTGCGCCTCCGGCCTCGAGAGCGCAGCGCGAATTGAAGCTCCGCTAGTCGCTCTCCTTACATCGGCGGGCTTGACGGTGTAATTGGGAGCAATGGCAGCGGCCGGCGGCAGGGGTTTGCAACGGAGATTGGGAGATTGTGTAGTGGCGAAACGGAGAACGTCCATGGCGGCCTGGAGTGGTCAAGGAAGCAGGGCGAAAAAAGATGTCAGCTTTATGAATATTTATAGGGCACACGTGATTAATTTACGTAGTTTCTCAGTTGCTGCAAAATAATTAATTACTCCGTACAATTTAAGGAATGCTAAATAAACTTTATTGTCAAAAACCTTGTAAAACCATATAAAGTGACTCTTTCAAATGGTAGGTCATGAATTCGAGTTTTAGTTCAATTGATCAAACTGCTACAACTAATGGAACGAACAGATTTATCATTTATAAATGGTGTTTAGAACCATATCCGCTACAACTAATGGAACGATTTGGGTACGACACTCGATTTTGGATACCCAATGCGACCCTTGGAACCGAACAGATTTATCATTTATAAATGGTGTTTAAAATCATATCCGCTACAACTAATGGAACGGTTCGAGTACGAGACTCGGTTTTGGATATCCGCTCGGCCCCTTGAAACCAAACAGATTTATCATTTATAAATGGTGTTTAGAACCATACCCGCTACAACTAATGGAATGGTCGGGTACGATACTCAATTTTGGATACATGCTCCGGCCCTTGGAACCAATCAGATTTATCATTTATAAATGGTGTTTATAACCATACCCACTACAACTAATTGAATGGTTCAGGTATGAGATTCGATTTTGGATACCCGCTCCGTCCCTTGTTTCAAATTTCAGATCAGTTGGGTTTGCCGGAAATTCCAAACCTTGTACAATCCTTTTTTTTTAGAGTATACCTAATTTCATATTTGACAAAGTTTTTTGTTCACATTAATAATATTTACATAGTTATTTAATTATCATCATAGGGTGGAGATATTTTTTAATTGCCTTTTAAATACGGAGTAATTATTTAATTTTTATTGTTTAAATCAACACAACCCCACAACGTAACAACCATCATTTTTGTACAGCGTTGGTTTGTTTATGTTATAATTTATAGCTAGATACCATTTATTAATGTGTTTTATTTGTATAAACAAACAATGCACTGTCGTCTACTCAATAGTCAATGTGTATCTCATTGACTCAAAAAAAAAGGTAGTATATTCGTACTATATATTTACTAATAAATGAACTTATATTAAACTTGATAATGTTATTATTCGGTAATAATATGTTATATTGACGCGTCAATTAGAAGTATTATTGAGGAAGAAAGTAACTTTTTTTTTTTATATATGACCTATTCTTAATACACATATCATTATATTTCGTGGACTGTAAGTTATAGTAAGGTCGGATGATACTAAGAGAGTTTCAATCCAAAAGTTTTTTTTTTATGGCAAATTAGTTTTTATAGTATTAACCATTGAAGACATGCCAAATTTATGCCAACAAGGAGTACGTGAAGCTTATCTTTAGATCAGTCATGTCGGTTGCCTCACGTTTATTTGTGTTGAGACGGTTCAATTTGATGGAATAGCTAAATGACACTATGATGTTTTTGTGCGCCATTCACTCATTTGGGCAAGGTAAATTTCCCGATTTTTAAGGTCAGGAATAGCCCTACCCGACCAAATACGGCACGTATATTCCAATCAAAAGTAATAAAAGATTATTATTTTTTAATGTTATAACACGTTAACAAGTTTGGATCAAGTAAAATTAAAAACAAATGCATAAAATATTAAAAAAAAAATATAAAGTTAGATAGAGACAGAATACAAACACTGCTTTGTTTATTGACTTATTGTCGACAGCCAATAATGTTTAAAGTGTTTAACCTTGGACTCTTGGAGGCATGATCATACGTTTGGGTTGTTTGTTTTTTGTTTGATTGTCCTAGTATTTGACCAACTTTTCGAAGGCAATAAAAATGAGTTACGGAGTATTTATTTGTATCAATATTGGACGTTGCACTAAATTAAATCAATTAAACTATATATTGTAATAGAGTCAGTAACACTCAAAAAAATATAACGGTCAGATAAAAAAAAAAACTATAACGATAATTTTTGTTAAAAACATTAAAAAAACACAGTTGTGGGCTCAAAAAGAGTGTACTGTTATTTGAACCCCCACCCAAAAAAAAGGTGTTGTTTGGTGTATGGGATAGTGAAAAAGAGGTATTGTTATTAAATATTATGTGTGATTTGCAAGGAGAGACATAAAAAAGAGAAATTTCACTTCATATTACGGTAAGAATACAATGGGACATAAAAATATATTATTGTATTATGTGAATCACACTTTTGTTTATTACGAAATATTTGTTTGATCTATTATTGTATTGCTTTTCAAATATATTATACAATTTAAAGCGAACATATCTATTCGTCTTTAATGTATAACATTGATGCATTATATTAATAATGTATTACATTCAAAATTGTCGAGATGGTCTCAATGTTTTTTTTTTTTTGGTTTAATTTGTTTTTTACATATTACATTGAGATTTACATATTTAAAAATGAAAATAATCAAATTAAGTTACAACTGAACCTCATTAAAATACAAACAAAAAAAAACAAAACAAAACAAAAACAAAAACAAAAACAAAAACAAAAAACAAAACAAAAACAAAAAACACACACAAAGAGGCTGATACATACACTTGGATTTCAACTTCTGAATTGTGTGGCCACGATTTTGATAAATAATATATGCATTTCGCAAAAATAAATAAATAAATAATTAAATAATAGATGCAGAGTTTGTCTTTGGTGTCTGCAAATGTCTCTGCGAGACAACACATGTGCAGGCGTGCATGCAATTCGAAAATAAAGTTATAAAACGTGTTTCTTACTTTCTTTGGGGGTTGGGGTTATTGGTTAATCTATTTGATTGGACTAAATAAGGGATTTTTAGAATAAAGTTTATATATATATATTATATATATATATATATACTCTACTAATAAGATCCAATAAATTAGGCCTATAATAAAAATTTAAAAAGTCCATTCAATTATTTGATAAAATTAATGGTTAAGATTTTATTTTGATTTTTTTCTACTTTACCATATATTATATTATTTTTTTTTTTAAATACTTGTGCATTTCCTTAGTGTAAATTTTAGTAATGAACTATTCTATTAATCATTTATTATTTTTAACTTACTCATTGATTTTCATAAGAAAGATCTTATGTTCGAATATCAACACAATCAAAGTTAGTATCATTGTTGAACATATACCATAAATATGTTAGATTGTATTAAAAAATATATGTACTTACAGTTGTCAGTTTCTAAACCAATGACTATCATATTGCGTGTCAGTTTCAAGTTATTTGTTTATATGTATAAAAATGATTAACTATAAATATGTATTATGATAAGTGAAGGTACAAAACTGTTGTATTAGGATTTACACAATGTAATATTAACTATGTTCATTGGTATAACAATTGATATATTTAAGGATTTTTTTTTTTTCTATGGGCTGCATTGTGCCATTGTTAAAGAGTTGGAGGCCCATCTGACAGATTAAAAAGTCAATGCGCATTGCCGCCTTATCCAAATAAATTCCCGCCAAAGCATTCATAGTCTTCTTTTTCGCTGTCGACACGTTTTGATATTCTTTGTTCGCAATTTCATGTAACTCGGTAGAATTTCCATCTCCTAAAGCATCTATCTGTTTCAGGTAATTTGATTTCCATCGCTTAAAAAAAAAAATTAAATCTTTGCCTGCAGTTTCGATCTTCAATTTAAACCGCCATTATCTCGCGATTTCAAGGTGTTCTGTGTCGTTTATAATTAAGAATTTGTCGTGTTTGGATCGAAAGTTTTCATGTGTTCGTGGGCCAATTATATTACAGCGGATTACGCTCTAAACTAGTTGTTGTTATTCGTTAACCATTGTAGTTTACGTGCTAGATGAAATGCTTAAAAGAACGGATTTTTGGTACAGTTTGTAGGGTGTGCGTGCAGATCACTGGATTGCATAAGATGTATGGAAAGAAAGGGAGTGAGCTAGTCAAAGAACTTGCTGATGGTGAACCTGGGCAGCTTGCAGCTTACAATGTAAGTGGGCTGTATACCTTGGGTGTTTTATTATGAGTTTGATTTGTTTTGGAGCTAAGAGGGAAACCCGAGTGTGTGCACTGGGTAAGTCTCGCCTGGCCAATGGCCAATTCTCGCTCGGAATTGAACTTGTAACCTTGTGTTTAACAGGTAAACAGACTGACCAACTTGGTTGGGTAGCCCCTTAGTTTGATTTGTTTTGTTTCTATGCAGAGTGATCTGTTTACTCAAGTAACTGAAGAATGTAATAGCCATTTCCTTCATCTTGAATCCCTGCTTAGGTAACTCTTTTGGGTGGATTTCTTGTTGACTGAATCTCCTTTAATTCCTGTTTGTTCTTTTTCATTCTCTTATTGTGTTATTTCATCCCAGTTTCCTGTCATGCTGCTGTAGATGTGTATCTTGTATAGTACTCTATAATTCACTTGCTGCCTGTGATGTTGTGATAAATTTCATTACTTCCTGCATAAATTGTACCAAATACATTTATGTCAAAAGCCATGCCTCCACTATTCTTAACTTTGTTATTGGCTATTGAGATGATATGGAAATGGAGGGACTGGAAAGAGGTTGTTCCATTTTAATGGCGAAACAAGTTTTCCAGCAAGGCTATTGACTGTACATGGGCATTCCAAGCTTAACTAAATAGGATACCATAGCCTTTTGATCCCAAGAGATAATAATGGAAGTACATTGTAGGAACAACAGTCTTTCTGTGTATTCAATATCTAATGTTTTCTGTCAAGAAAATGGCATGACTATAAATGTTTTATTCATGGTTTACTAGTGAATGTTTTAAGGGTCAAGTTTATAGAATGATTATGGATATTCTACATGGAACAATTTGTAACCTGTACTTGCTTGAACATTGTCCATTTATGTTAAAGTTAGGTTGCCACCTTAAAATCATGCTATCCAGATGTTTGCTCTTACTATGATGCAATGGTACCCTTTTTTCTCCAGGTCTGGTCCCATTGAAAGTTCTACTAGCCAACCATCTGAAGATGCTGATTACTATGGTTCTCTGATTCATCTCCGGTCTTTAATCCGCAATAAACGCTGTCTGATGGCTTATGTGTAAATGCCTTTCTAAAACATTTTTGCTTGAATGGGTGAATTATGACTTTTGCTGTTGTCTGGGTACATATGGACTAACAGATCTTCTCTTGTTTCTTCCCATAATAGATACAATCGAGCAGAAGTTATTCGTAGTTTAGGATGGACCCTTGAGCGGGTACTCCCAGAAGAAATTGAGGAGAAGCTGAGTAGTTCAGAGAAGGAGTATTTCAAGAATCATTCTAAAACTATACAGGAGTACATGTCAAAACTTGATCTTGACTTGGGAGTGGTAAGAAACTCATCCTCAGACGTTACACTTCCAACAGAAGCATAAAAACAACATATATGTATAGAGCATATGGTAATAGGCGTCAAAATTCTGGCACTTTTTCTCAACACAAACACATTACACCTTATAATCAGAGAATTTTTTACAACAAAGTTCTTTCAGGACTGTTGCCAATTGAATTTGTCGATACTAGTTTCTTCTCCCCTTCTTCCCCATTCTTGAAGGTTATTGTTTTTTGGCATATAATACTTAGTAGTCAATATGATAGTATCTCCACCACTTGAGACTAATCCGAACTAGGCCCAAGTCATGCCTCTACTATGACTCTTACTTGGGGGTAAGGCTTTGTTACGAGCATTGTAATCATGTTATCAATATTTTCCCAGGATATGGTGCCACCGAAAGATCCGTACATCAAAGTGAGGGTCCTCGAGGACATTGGTACTGTTGTGCTTAGTGATCAGTTAGCTAACCTAGCTCGGCATGCAATTCTGTTTCTTAGAAGAACTGACGCAGAGCAGTATATAGCGCAGGTGATTCTCCCCTCTTCAGATCAGTTTTGGTTACTCAAAACACTAACTATCAAATTCTCATGATGTTTAGCTATACACTTTACAGGGCTTAATGGAGGAGCTCACAAGTTGAGTGGTGGTGTGTTTTTTAATAATTCATTGACATACAGAGATATCACTGTTACCATGACTACAGAGTGTGTGTTTCTAGAGATTGCTAGTGGCTTCTGTAATTGATAGACTGTATAAAACTGTTTACCTCACATAATAGAAACAGGTGGTGAGATTCTGAAAGTTGTTCAGTAAAGCCAGGCCCTTAAAGGGTCGACAAATGTTAGTGTTTTCAGTCCACTAGCGTTTTTTCTCGGGAATCAGCGCTGTCCATAGAAATGCCATCTTTATGATTCTGTAATCTAATGTGATAAACTAAAGCATCAAGCACTACATAGATATATCAATACCGGAGTACATAATAAATACAGTAACTAAAGATGATGAGAAGGTGCTTTTATTATTATTATTAGGCCTCTCAAGATTTGGTTGTCTTAGATTTGGATTGGCAACTTCAGCGCATCAGCTCCCTGCAATGAATTACATTTTGTTTAAACATAAAACTTGATTCATCGTCAGGTTTAATCATTCCAAACAATAGCTTAAAGGGAAAATGACACTTTTTCCCCCTATGTTATGTGCATATAGCACTTTTCCCCCCTGTGTTATTAAAGTGACACTTTTTTCCCCTGAAATGTTAAATAGACATTTTTACCCTTAAAATAATTATTTCATTATTTTTTTCTCCAACAAATTATTACTTATATGTATAGATGATCACGATTCGGTTCAAATCTAACCAAACACTGTAGCAATCATACCGAAATAGTATGGACGGTTCTGGTAGACCTGGCAATTATCGACACGACCCGTTAACACGACACGAAACCGGACACGAAAATAACGGGTTAGTGTTTAGCCTTAACATGTCCCGGGTCGTTAACGGGTTGACCCGTTAAGAACCCGTTATGTTTTCCTGTCTTAACGGGCCAACCCATTAAACCTATTAAGAACCCGTTTAACTCGTTAATATTATCGTGTTAACCCGTTTACACGAACCCGTTTACACAGACACGTTTAGAACCCGCTAAGAACCATTGTCTTTACAAAATATATCATGAACATATATATATGATTAAGAATGAATTTACTACATTAGACAAAGATCATACACCAATTATTGGTGTTCAACAATATGAAATTTGAATGTTTATTGTGTTCAATTTTATTCTAAAAACTAGTATGAACTTCTTTAATTATGATTTTTGGATGTTATTTTATAATTTTATGAATGTTATAAATCGAATATTTTTTTAGTTTGTTTGATGGATTGGATTGTATGTTTTATTTCTTTTTTATATAATTTAACTTTAAATTTTAGTTTTTAATATATCAATAGATTTAGCGGGTTTAAACGAGTTTCGTGTCATATCGTGTTGACACGATCCGAAACCCGTTAACAAAACGTGTCTATCGTGTCAACCCGTTTAACCCGTTAACAAATCGTGTTCGTGTTCGTGTTACAATTTTGAACCCGTTAACCTTAACATGTCGTGTTCGTGTTTAGCCTTATCGTGTTCGTGTCGTTATCGTGTCGACCCGTTAACGAACCCGTATACACGAATTGCCAGGTCTAGGTTCTGGTTACGATTCAGAATCGAAAAAATAAAATTAAATAATTGTTGAACTGTAAACCGGAACTGAACCACATTCATATATAGTGAAAATGATCAAACACTTATTTGATAAATCAGTACGGTTCGATTCCAATTTCGATTTTGAACCGCCAATCAAAACTTATTTATTTATTTTTATAATTTTATTTCTTATTTAAAAATAGTATAAATTTAACAATTATTTTATTATATTTTTTTCGGTTCTAAATTGTAACCGTAACCATCCATACTTTTTAAGTTCAAGTGCTACGGTGTTTGATTAGGTTCGTATCGAATCGTAATCTTCCATGCATATTAGTAATATAATTGGTTGGAGAATAAAAATAAATGAAATAGTTTGTTTTAAGGGCAAAAATGTCAATTTAACATTTCAGGGGGGAAAACTACCACTTTTAAAATAACTAAGGGGAAAAACTGCCACTTTAATAACTCAGGGGGAAAAAGTGCTATATGCACATAACTTAGGGGGAAAAAGTGTCATTTTCCCTAGCTTAAAAATATAACGGCCCACCACTGCGTCGCGTTTTCCTAGTCCATAGGCTTCATATTGTGTTACCAAAAAAAGGCAAGTGTTCGAGGAAGAAATGAAAGGATTGTGAAATAGGCAGCTCAATTCAACATTTCAACTAGCCCAAGCTGGCTGAATACGAAAATGAATGACGGGTAGTATGGGAGGAATATTTAGATTGCACTATCAGTCTGTCACTTACGTGTTGGCGCATGCCAAATTCAGCCAGTGTATCGTTACATATTTACTTTAGACTTGGTAGTTTTATATATGGACCTATAAAGTCATCTTCTGGTATGTAGACATATAGCAAGTATATATTTTAAAACGAAAAGTAAAAAAAAAAGGTCTAATTAAGTGAGTAAGAGACTTTTTTTTTGATGAAACTAAAGTAAAATTCTAAATTGAGAAGTTAGCGATGTTGCTGAAACAGAAATATCAAATAGTCTACAGTTTGAAAGGACTGAAATGAGATAAATGCCGCATGGTATCTCTAGCCTGGCAAAATCTCTATGTTTGAATAAAAGAAAAAGACAAAAGACTTTTCTCAATTGACAGCAACCTCGGCAGAAATATAATTAGGATGAATGGCATCCGGAGTGGATATTTTAGCCTTAGAGAGATTGAGCACCTGCAGAGCTTCTTCCACCTTGGCTGCCAGTGATTCTGGTGACTCTAACAGGAGGAGGAGTTCCGAGTTGTCCATCTCTAACAGCATTCCCGTAATCTTTGCAGCAAGATCAGGCTATATATAACATAGGATAGATATTGGTTACTTTTTCTTTGTGAACAAGTTTTTCTTGCATTAGAATGTTTATAAGATAGGAGATCTATAGAGAAAGCCAGAAGGGAAGAAATTAGAAATAAAAATGAATCTCACCTTGCGTTCACTGACAAGTGGATAAAGGCGTTCTCCAAGTATTTGTTTCTGCTGCTCAGGAGAAGCTGCAGCAAGCAAACTACTCAACATTTCTGGTCCTTCAGCACCAGATCCATCTGGAATGGCCACAGCAGTTGACGCTGTAGATGCCTTGTTCATGTCATGCAATGAACCACCAGACACATATTTCCCCTGCCCAGCACGCTGCAAATTGTGCATGTGTATTAGAAAGGCACATCTTTCAGCTCCAAAGAACACCAGGTTCTTCAAAAGCTAAGAAACAGATTAGTAAATGTGGTTTGACCAGTGAAAAGAACCATAAAAGAAAAACTTATCAACATCTCAAATTTTTTATGTGCACAAACAAAATTGAATGAAATTTGGCATACCTGCTGGTTGACAGATTCTTTCCCTAAAGCCACTGATTGAGTTGGCTGCATGTGCGCTGAATATTGAGCAGGGATATTTCCCTGCACCCTTCCCCTGTTCTGTCTATGTTGTCTAGTAGCATTGGGAAACTGGAAAATATATATATATATATATATATATATATATATATATATATATATATATATATATAGCAAATCAATCAATGTCATAGTGAAACTCAATACAGACCATTGAGCGTGCAAAAGAGTAATAAATTGCATGTTGATTGACTAACATGAACCTATTAAAAAAAAAAAAAGGAATGATGGCGAGGACAAACCATAGGAACTGGAGAAGTTTGAAAGGAAGGTCTAGTTGAATTTACAAAGCCCTTAGCTCTCCAACTTGGCCTCATACCTAGAGGCTGATACACCAAACCGGGTCTTACTGATACTGGTGGAACAATACCATGTGGTGGGTAGTAAATAGGCGGATATCTGCCAGGGAAAATAGCTGAAGATCCTTGCAGTCCAGTCATACGTTGTGCATACTGTAGCTGTAACTGTGCTTGCCTTTCCTCTTTCCTCTGAGCAAATGACACATATAAAGGCTTTCGGTGGAACATAAATCCTGCAGATTGTCCACATACACCAAATTCAAAAAGTGGTATGGTGATTTAATACAACTCAAAAAGACAATTCAGACAATACAGAGTTTTTGTGACCGCAGTAAATTTTTAATAATAATACTAAAAAGGACTAGAGGTGAATTCATTGAGCAACTAATAAAGTCTGGAAGTATTTTGAATGCGAAGAATATTAGTATGGAATCAAATGTATCTTCAAATTCTGCAAATAAGAAATGCCGGTTCTTCTTATTCAATACTGAAAACCAGATTTTGCCCTTCTAGCAGGAAAGGGAGCTACTTGATTGCACAATAACTGAAGGCAAATACAGATAACTTCTACTGAATACACATGCAAAAAGATTTGCCCCAATCAGAGATGTACATCTGTCTTGAAATTCTGCGGAACTACAAATATAATAACAGTAATAATAATAAAAGCAAAGGAATCCAACTAATAAAATCTCGCATATACTAACCATGGAGAGTAGCAACAGCTTTAACGGCTGCCTCAGGTGTGGAGAAGCAAACAAATCCAAAGCCCTTACTCATTCCTTTATCATCTCGCATAAGTTTTGCAGAAGTAATTGAGCCACATTGGCTAAAAAGTTCCCGCAGCTCATCTTCTGTGATATCATCATCAATATTCTTGACATACACATTTGAAGCCTGAAATGTTCAAGTGAGCTACAGTGAGAAAATATTATGACAGATGGTGCATCATTCAAGTAATCAAATCAGAAATAAAGCTACCTGGAATTTCATTATTTGTTCTTTCCTTTTCACATCAAACTGATGCTGCAGGATCTGTTCACGCTCTGCTTTCTTTTGTGCCCTAGCAACATAAAGCTTCTTCGAGCCTATTCATGCACACATATAATGTTTAAAAGGTGCAGTAGTCAATAAAACATTTGAGTATGACATGTTGACACCATTAACAGCACATGACTTACCAAGTTGTGTTCCATCCATAGCTTCTTGTGCTTGCTTTGCATCATCTGGATTCTCAAAGCAAACAAATCCAAAACCTTTTGAAGCTCCATTCACATCTTTTGAGATGGCCAAGCTGGCAATTTTCCCAAATTCAGAAAACTTCTCCGTGAGATGCTCCACTGTGATGTCATGATCCAAGTTCTTTATGTAAAGATTTGTGTACTTAGCATCGGGACTTAGTAAAATGCGCTCACTCTTTTTGATAAACTTGCCTACATACCTATTCAAAAAGTTAGTGTAAAACATTCAGATATACATATACAAGTGTGGATATAAGAAAAAAGAACAATTGCAAATTTGCAATATTGGCCAACAAATAGAGAATGATACATACAGCTGCTTTCCCTCAACAAGAGAGCCATTGAGCTGCTCAATAGAAGCAATAGCAGAGTCCTCAGACTCAAACTGGACAAAGCCATATCCTTTGCTTTTTCCATCATCAGACATGGCAACTTTACAAGATAAAATATTTCCAAACCTCAGAAACATTTCTTGCAGCTTTGTATTATCGATAACATCACTCAAATTCTGCAGCAAAATTGTGAACCTCAATTACACATTTCAAATCAGACATATGTATAATCTCCAGAAGATTACAGATACAGAATGTACCTTAATGAATACATTCCCTACTCCACTTCTTCTAATATCAGGATCGCGTCGAGACCAACTAACCCTTATCACTTTTCCATTTAGAGTTGAGTGGTTTTTTACCTCAATAGCTTGTACAGCTACAACACGTTTTTAAAAAATAAAAACAAAACAATAAATTTAGAAAATGGAAGCTGCTAACAAAGATTCCAAGACTTTGATCATGTACATCCACACGATTCACAATCAATAATTGGTTAATAAAAAGCTAGTGCACAATCCTAAATGGCCATTGACATAAGAATAAGGTACATGTCTACAACCAAAAAATCAAATGCTTAAGAACTTTCCCATTTAACCTTTAAAGCAATTGCATGGAAAAATAACAATGTCCAACACTTAAACAACAAAACCAGCAATTCATAAGAAAGTCAGAGGTAGTTAATTATACATGCAACAGACAAAACAAAAAAAAGTTATTGAGAATCAATAATCCAATATTTGCAATCATATATGAAGTTTAATGTCAGACAATTTTCATAATGGCTATAACTTATGGAGTAACAGAAATGCTAATTATCAAAAGACCTAGCACGAAACTGAATGGTACTATAGTCTATAGGTATTAACAAAAATTAAATGCTCGCCAGGCAATTCCACTGCGATGCATTAACAATCAGATATAGAAGGAAGTACAGAACCTCCGTACAGAAACACAGAGCAGCCACTTAGTCAAATTGAACAAAGGCACCGTGAATCTCTACCATATATAATTGGAGTACACACTACACACCATGATCTCCACCGTTTAGCCATTTCTTCATCGATTTATCAAAGTAAGCATCAGAGAATCAGGACTAGATTGATAAACAAACTGAGATCATTAAAAAACTGAGGTTTACTGAATTTTCATTTGTATGCAGACACACTCACACACATGTTTATACATTTCCTCTATATCATAAACACACGTGTCTTCTTAAATCCATTGATTGATTGATCAAAAAATTGAACACAAGGATTTAATCAAAATTCGGCAGCAAAAAAAATAAAATACTATTAATCAACTAAATTCAAACCAAACGGAGCACCAGAAACCGATCAGATGAATCTGCATTGCCGTATAAAAACAATTTACGTATCTAAACAATCACACGGCTAACACGTAAACAGAACAACAAGCAGGAACACAGAGGTGGAGTGATATACCATCCTGAGGAGAAATGAAGTTGACGTAGCCGTAGCAGAGTGAGCGGCCGGTGGAGGAGTCGCGGCAGACGCGGACGGAGTCAAGGCTCTTGAACTCGGAGAAGGCGTCGTAGAGGTGGTCATCGGTGACGTCAGGATGGAGGTCGCCGACGTATAAGGACGCCGGAGGCGTCGTCACGGGCGTCTGAGGAGCCGCCATTGGTCTCTCCAGCAGAAAACGACGGCGTTGGAGCTCGGAATGCAGCACGTTACTCCAACAGAACAGAGAGAGAGAGAGAGAGAGAGAGAGAGAGAGAGAGAGAGAGAGAGGCGTTTGGGTTTGGGAAAAATAAAATAATAAAAATAGAAAAATGCGAAGGTATATAAAGGAAGGGATTGGCTTGGGTTTAGTTGAGAAGATGAGGATGGATTAAAGAGGGTAATTATGGAAAAGTAAAAAAGAGATGAAATCCAACATTAATCAAGTAAGCAAATTGCGGGAATTTGGATTGAGAGCAATGAATGTTAACTGTAAATGACGGACGGCTAGGGGGTTGGGGTGGGGGGTGATGGTTTTGCATGGGCACAGGAGATGTGGCGTTTTCGCTCAGAAGAAACCAAAATAGTTGCTCTTGTTACGCTCGAGAAGGAGCGTAAGGATCACCCTCTTCAATTCACTAATCTTATCATAATATTATGGGAAAATGATCAAATACACCATCGTAATAAATTAATTAGATTTTTAAATTTTTGAAAAAGTTACAATTAGACATGCTACAACGACATTTTGACAAGAGATTGATCAACAGGTCGTCAGAAAAGGCGACCAAACTGGTGGCCTTGTCCGTCGACGGGAGATGACGACCAATTGGTTAACAAAGCATACGGAGTTGGTCGTCATCTCCAATCAACTGAAAATTGCTAATTAACTGCTGGTTAATCCCTTACCGGAATATCGTTGGAGCTCTACTGACCTGTTAATCTGTTATAGCAGATAATCCCTTGCCGGAATGTCGTCGGAGCTCTACTGACTTATTATAGCATACAATTACCTGCTGGTAAATCCCTTGCCGAAATATCGTCGGAGCTCTACTGACCTATTATAGCAGACAATTACCTGCTGGTAAATCCCTTGCCGGAATATCGTCGGAGCTTTACTGACCTGTTATAGCAGGTTATAGAAATAGTGACACTCCTCAATTCCTCAATTACAGAGACACCTAAATATGCTTTGCTTACACGTATTATCTGTCCATGCATGCATACTTTTTCAACCTATTTTTGAAACAATATGAGTCAATACCCCACTGAAATTTGAACCTGTGACTTATGTTATTTGACCACGAGTTCTTTGGCCGCTTAATAATAACTTAGCACAAAACTTTCTCCCGTATGTATACACCTTGTAGGATTAACCACACTTATACTTCTTTTACACTACACGTACTAATATTTCGAATCACCCATTTGTATTTACCTTAACACTCAAACTTTGTGGAATTTCTACCACCTCAAGAGCCTATTTTCACCTTAGCATCATTTATTATAGTTTTTGTAACTCCATAATTGATGAATGCATTTTTTCCGTGTATTAGAGATTGATGAGTATGTGTAACTTACATGTACATAGAAACACAAAGTCATTATGTTGGGAGTTTTTCCCTCTCTCTGTTCATAAGTATATTAAAGCCATTTGTAAAATTTATGAATCATTCATTATTTTTATTACATATCATTCTCAAAATCTCAATTCATATTGTTCTCCCCTCCCATTTTATTAATGAAAGTTGACTTAAAAATAATCTCGAAAGGGATGACTCAATAAATTAAACATGTTTATTATATCTTGAGATTTACGCATTATTAACAGAGCAATTTAATAAGTGGTCATGGTCAACTGTTATCAAATTTAACATGCCATTATTCATCATCATAAAGGTAGAATTAGAGCAATATCAATAGTTTTGTATTTTAATGATTTTTTGCGTGAGTGATTAAGATAAAGAAAATGACAGAGAGCAGGAAAAAAACACTGAAATAGTTATTAACGTGCTTAACTGACGTGTGCACAATTGTGGGTAAAACTTGCACTTAACAAGTTAACGCACCTCAATCTCAACTTTTAATTTTTCTTGTTTTCCTAACGGACCCCACAAAAAACCTTCTGTTGCAGTACAACTTCAATTTTCTCTTTTATACTATCTTTCTTGTACCTCAACCCTACACAAAATTAATTTTAAAAAATTATAAATAGTGTTGCTCTTAGTTATTTATTTATTATTTTTTTAGAACAAATTACATTATTAAAAAAAGAAAAGAAAAAAAAAACTTTGGGTTGGCTTCAAAATGCGTACACGCGCAGAATTCGGCTCTGCTTCGCAGCCACAGCTTACAATAAAAAGCGCCATAACAAACAGAGACTCCTCAGCCACACATTTTTCCTTTCACTATTCATTATTATAAATAACCTTAATTTTTTTTCTTTCGAAACATAATCAACGAAATGTATATAAAATATAAAATAAAAAGTTCGATTTTTTGAACTGAGATAGTACAATACTTGATCTCAATTTATACTTTTTAATGAAACTTTTATGATGTAGTACCACCTATTATAATTGAACAAATATTAAAAGAAGGTTGGTCTATTTTTTAAAATAGGGTAAAATAGGACGAAATATGGAAAAACAACTGACTGGCGTGTATTGATGCAACACTGTCTATTAGTACTATATATTTGAGATTTAAAAAACAAGAACATATTAGGTGGAAATATTTATATGAATGCACAAAAACAATAATATTGTTATAATGCAAGAGTGAGAAAGCTAAGGCATTTGTTTCCTTTAACAATTGAAACAAATTTACAACAACATGGGTTAGATAACAGTAATGTTTCTCTAAAATTGGTAAGAGACCTTTTTGGTCATGTAGAACAAAATGAGACATTGCAAAAGTCTAGCTAGCATGAGTGGGAGCCAGTTGTAATATCTAATGAATACCAATAAGAAATGTAGCAATTGTTATACCATGTATCATTTTTCGTATTGCATTATGAAGTCGGATACAAAAATTAACACATTTTGTACTTACAGTTAACCGTTTCTGTATATGTAAACAAATAACTTGATAATTGCTGATACAGAATATGATAACTACAGGTATAGAAACAGTCAACTGCAGAGGTATAGAATGTGTCAACTACATATACAAAATCTGAAGGTTATTTTTGGACTAATATTTACCATGCGAGGTAGACCATGGTCCATGGTATAATTTGCCGAAATGTAGTGAAGCTTACATATTGGGTGGTTTTATAATGAAAGCCCAATCCACATTAGGCCTTGATTAAAGGGTAAAATCTGATCTGTGATTTCCACATGGCCCAATATATTTATTAACTGTTTGTTAGTTTGTTTTTACCAGTTTGTTTTTACCGAAATGGTTAAAAATGAAATCATCTCATCAGCTCTATAACAGAGTCGTTCAATAGTACATATCAGTCTTCACTCCGTGGAGAGAACTAAAGAAGTCGTCAGCTCGAGAAAATGCCTCCGAAATCGGAAACCCTAGGCTCTTCCGGCACCGGCGCCACGGCGGATCACGCCGGCGACTTCTCCGTCGATCCAATTTTCCACCTGCTAAGGATCCTCCCGTACTCCTTCCTCCGGCCGCCTCGTCTCCGCCTGAAGCTCCCCTCGCTGACTCTCCCCTCCGCCATGACCGTCTACAGCCTCATCCTCCTCACCTACTTCATGGTCGTCTCCGGGATCGTCTACGACGTCATTGTCGAGCCTCCCGGCATCGGATCCACGCAGGACCGTTTCACCGGGGCGGTCCGACCCGTCGTCTTCATGCCGGGTCGGGTCAACGGGCAGTACATCATTGAAGGGCTCTCGTCTGGATTCATGTTCGTCCTGGGCGGAATTGGGATCGTGCTCCTTGACCTAGCACTGGATCGCAACCGTGCTAAAAGTGTAAGGATCTCCTTCGCATCCGCGGGAGTTGCTTCTGTCGTCATTGCTTATGTCATGAGTATGCTTTTCGTTCGCATTAAGATCCCAGCTTATCTTCGCTGACGCTGTACTTGTTTTGCTTCCTCTTTTAATTTTTTAAAAATGAGTTTTATGAAATATGAAACGATTTTAGTGTTTTTGTTTTAATATGATAACTGATAGCTGTTGCTAGAGGAAAATGAAATACAGTATTTGATGTCTTTTGGATTCTATTAATAATGCATTTCTTAGATTTATGGGATGGATGGTTTATTGATGATTAGGAAACAGTTTGAAGGTAATGCAGGGTATATCAGTTCTTTATATTCTCAGTTGAATATATTAGGAACAATGATGCTATGTGTTCAATTCTATCAAGCTCTTATTTTTATTGTAGAAAGTACTAAAAGATGAAGTCTTGACATCTAAATGATGATGGCTTCATGTTTAAGTGTGGCCTTCAGGCTTTTTGCTGCTTGGGCAAGCTTGAGCAAGAGCTGAAGTATATGTATGGATTACAGAGTCTTTTATAGTGGTTTCACTGTAGACGTGTAGCCCTACTAAGTAAAGGGGAAGTAAGCGGAGCTCATGTAGTCTAAGGTGTTAATTGGAATTGGAACGAAATGTTTTGTTCTTTTGAAAGATACTTGGTCTCTCTTCTTAGTTGTTTTCTTGTATCTACAATATATCATTGTTATGGTGATATTGATTTCCCTTTCTTTGCCAAGATGAGCTTGACATAATACCCCACCTGTTCTTTTATCTTCTGCCATTGTCTTCTGGGTGCAAAAAGATGATTTCTGCTATGATTCTTCCCCGAGAGGAGTGATGTAGGAAATTACAATTAGTTGTATGCTTTGTTCATTAGAATGAAGTTAGGGTTTCCTTACATGTTTAGCAGCCAAAAGTTGGTTTCCTTTAGGAGGTATTCTTGCCTTTATAGTCTTTAAACTACATTAACCAGCCTTGCTTGTAATCAGGTTATTTTTAACACAAGTTGTTTTCTACTTCACGAACTTGTCTGCATTTTGATTTGATTGACATCAAATACTGAAATACTTCTTTCTTTCTCTCTTATGCTGTGCCATGAGAGAGCCATTGTTGAACATAAGACCTATTCATTGTTAACTAAGCTAGAACAGGTGTCATCCTTCCTGCTCAAGTTCTTTCCACTTCTGTCTGATTATTAATATGGAGTTTCTTATTTGTAGTTTTCATCTTTTAGTATTGTTGTTCCATAGCACATGATAATTATTAGTGTTTGTTATTAAGATCTTGCCACTTTCATAGCTGTGACAAGGCACAGAAGGTAAAATGCAAGATAAGAAATACATTCTATGAATTTTCTTTTTAGGGAAGAGATGTTTCTTTAACGTGAAAACGCTTACCCACTCTATCCTTGAGACTCTTGCTTTGCCTTTCTTTTTAGAGAAGACATGTTTTTCAAACATCAATATGCTTCCCTTCAACTCCTTCAGGGCATTTGGTTTAGGATTACCTAGATAATGTGAGTCTAGTGACCGCTAATATTATGTAACCTTGTTTGGTTCAAGATTATCTTAAAATATTTCAATTTTCCACTTGTTAATTAATACCTAAGGTAATGGTAATCTCACATTCCTTAAACCAAATGTCCTCATAAGAGTTCTATACTCTATCATTGAGACTCTTGGCATTGCCTTTTAGGAGAACAATACATTCATTTGATAGCATACTCTTCATAAAATGTTGTACAATTTCCATATGTGGGGGGTTATGCCAAACACAAACAAGAGAAACAAAACATACTACAAAATACATAATTTACTCTTATACTACAACAAACTTATGGAAGATACAAGATCCATCCGCTACAACAAAGCTTGCCAAGAGCCGAATGCATCAGCATGCATCGGCGTTTTACAGCTTCGATTTCACCAGTTTGGCATCAACTACTGTCACAATCCTGTCCTGCTGTCTGCTGACAGTGCTACAATCTTCACTCCTACAGTTTTACCATCTCCAGCTATAATTATAATGTGTGGAAATTCAGGATAGATAATGGTTTAGGATTGAGAGATGATGGAGTTAGGAAATACATTGAGACATCCCTGATCTTTGGTTAGATAAGAAATTTATGTTCGAGGAAAGCCTAACAATGGAATCATCCACACACTACTACAATGGCGGGCCAATCGTTATAAATATAAATTGGCAAAGCCGATAAGCCAAGAAAAAATGGAATCCAAAACTGTAGCTTGAGCTACAAAAATGAGAGCCCGAACCCTATCATGAGGATCAATGTTCGCAGAAAATGAGTAGAAATTCTGGAAGGAGTAGGTTGCAGATGAAGGAATACACTGCTAGATGAACCGCTCACGCTTAACTGCCCAGAGCTGATAAATTCATCCTTACCAGAAGTTATGGACACATTTACTGACATAGAACCTGACATATGACATTTAAAAAAAGGGGGTTAAACTTTATTGTTGTTTTGAGAAAATAATAATAATAATAAAAAGAGACAGGTATACAACAAAAACTGTTGGATGGCACTTACAATCGTAATCAGCCCAGCCAATTCTCTGATGAGCTAAATCATAAACAAAGATCTTATCTTTAAGAATAATATCTGAGGAGACAAGAAAATAAAAGTCAGCTACTTCTGTCCAGCTGTCTATTTGCTCTACAAAATGAATAATATGTAGAAAGTAAACCTAAAGTAATTAGCATCAGCCCTTGTATATGAATCAGGCATTCAGCCCTACCACCCAAAACACACAAACACACCAAGCTAAGTGCTTTTAATAGAAAATTCCATACTGTGCATTCGTGTTTGTTGATTGTTTATATACAAGGTTTGGTATTCAGTGGTAAGGTAAGAAGACATTAGAACGCAAGCATCAAGTTACTCAATAATGACTACATACATCAGCAAGAGAATGTCTAACAGTCTAATATTAGTTGCAAAGAACTAAAGCTTTAGAAAATGAAGCAAGAATGATGATATGAATGAGTTTTCTAAAGACAGTATAACCATTTTCTATATCAGTCCAGAAAAGCAGGGTACTTGCCTCCTAGTATTGTAACACAGTCCATTTTTTCAAACCCGATGCACCATAATGAGGACCCCTCCTGTTAAAGCAATCATAGTGGAGTGTCATTTAGATGTTTGATGGGAAACAAATTTAAAATTCAGGTTGCAGCACTCACAACAAATCCCATATGAACAAGGTACTCTGATGGTCTTAAAGCCATGGATGCGCCACCAGCAAAGTTCAAAGAAACTGAAGGAAATATCTCAGTTATGCTGCATAAAGGGAAAAAAGGTGTCACATTCAAGTGCCCAAACAGAACAAAAACTGGTTCTACAGTTTCAAGCTTTCACTAAAGAATTGTAATTGAACAAACCTGGTAGAAACTAGAAAGCACTGTTTCCCAGTAGATATGACGGGCCTGGCTAACTGTGAGACAGAAGAAGTTATCTGTGGAACAAGAGAGAAAACAGGCTTCAGGGGAAGATATAAAATCAGCGCAATGAAAGATTCATGATCTTCAGTGCAGTTAAACGGCCCAAGTAAAATACTTGTAAATCAAAGAAGGATGTTGTTTTGGATAGACATATAATATAGAATCTTTTAGCAATAAGGTTGAACCAATTAACCAAATAGATCCCAATAAAGGTAGGCTACCATCAGCTAAGGCAGCAAGCCAGATAAGGTTTGCCTTTTTTTAAGGGGATAATGGTAAGGTGATTTGGGACTTCTGTATCATTCTAAAAGTGTGACGATAGACAAACTTACAGCACTGACAAAGGGTTCATAAGCTTCAGGGACAAGATAAGCCAAAGTTGTCCCAGAATCTACAATGGTTCCACAATTTCCAGATGTTGCAAACACTTCTGGATCAATAGGCAACAATTGTCCATTCACAGCAATGCTCTGCAAATATACATTATAATGAAGCCTGCAGATAAACAACTTGATCAGGACATAGATTTTGCTGATAATGACTTATTGCAATGACAGACATTCATTTATATCATCCACCCACTCACAAGGAGTAAATAAATAATTAAAACACTGGTTTCTCAGCTTGATGGCACAAAAATAAATAAATAAATGAAATAGGAAGTAAGCTGAGAAACAAGTGTTTTCAAAACATAACCATAACAGACAGCCAAGGTATAGAAAGGATGCAGAACAGATTCTGACTGCATTACATTATAATTACAACAGGCAGATTGAAGATCTAAAATTGCATAAACCATAATTCAATCACAAATTTATATTTACATTTCGAGGACCAGATCCATGAAATGAAAAAGGTTAAACATTGTGCGAATACGTACTGTGATGGTACAAGGGGAGTATAAACGATTCTTGGATCCAAAATCTCACCAAGAACTAGTATCCCTCCACCACTTCCCTCTCCTTTTAAACAATGTGAAAACACTTTTGGAGTAATCCCACGAGATGACAATTGTGATATAACAGAAAGGTCATGTTGACCAAACCCAAAAATACCATCAACTGCTCTGTCTGGTAAAGTTAGACTCCCAGACTGAGAGGTGCTGCACCTGTTTCCACACACACACACAAAAAGGTGAGAGACTGAAAGGGAGATGACATTAAATCCCAGCTTAACCTTTGTATTCTAAGGACTTCTTTATCATAAAGATAAGCAAATATAATGACAAATGCAAAAGTACAAGATACATTTCATGTTTACACAATAGAACTTCTTTACGAAGACATAAATGAAACCTTGATAACTGATAACCAGTAAGGAGTGATTATTCCATGCACATTGTTGACTACTTGATCATTTTTCAGTTTTAACTCCACTACATATTCATTTTGTTAGCTAGTTTCTCTTTGTTTTCCTTTTCAGGAAAACTTATTTTGTTATTATAATCAGTTAGAATGACTTTAGCTCAAAACAATCACATTCAACCCATAACAGCTTACCCGAAAACTATTGGTGCTGAAGAGTTGGCTATCAATGAAGCCCCAAGGACTGTGTCAAAGTATAGCATATCTGATACGTATTGACCAGATGTGCCACTTGCATCTCCATACTGGAATGAATAACTACACTGGTTGCTTTCAGCAGAGCATTGGGCAGAGGCAGAGGCAGTCCGAATAATAGAATCACATATTCGGTCTGAACAAGAAATGTGTGCAGCAGTTGATGAGCTGGCAGCATCATAGAAGCTAAGCTCAACCTGCAAACAGATTGTCAGGGAAAAAAAAGAAGGAAAACAAAAGAACAATAATTACAATTAGAAACTGATGAGTAAAGAGAGGGGGGGGGGGGGGGAGAGAGAGAGAAAGAGAGGAAAGGAGTATAGTTTTTTACCCCAAGACCACTAGTCCTAGGACAGTTATTGCAGGAACTGCAAGTAACCCATAGGATATCACTTCCAGTATCGATCTGCACATTGAATTCTCTTGGTGGAGACCCCAATTTTATCCTTGTGAAATAAAGCCTACAAGCATACACCAAAAACATCAACACACTGCTGAGTAGGAAGAGTGCTTGCAAATTTAGATCAATAACTTTGGTATATCAAGTTAGCAACACAAACAGAATAAACCCATTTATAAAGCATTAAGGCAATGAATCTCACTAAAAGATAGGTTGCAATAAAACAAATGGTTAACAGATAAACATCATAACAGCATGCTTTGCTGAATCAGTGTAAAATAAGACATGTGAATCTTGAACTCCATATCGTCATTCATGATTATTTACTCAACATGTAGAGCTGAATCATAAAGTCGAGACCTTCTAATCAAAACAATTTTTCTTGCTACAGTAGCTCACTAAACTAAAAACCATAAATTTCCCTGAATTCACAACACATCAAATGACTAAAAAATCATGGAGCTGGAATTTATGGAAATAACTGCTACATATCATCAAAAAGAGGCAAACATTCCCAAATTCACCTTATTACTAACCATGAATTCAGCTAGAGCAAACCAAAGTAACATCAAATGAAGTTTTAAAAAAATAATAAAAATAAAAGGAAGCATCATTTAGACTTGTCTACAGGTATTTAATGAAATTACCCTACTAAATACGGGTCCGACGAACCGATAACCGGAAAATTCGCGATGCCACCTGCGAAATTCTGCAAGAGCCGGGCGTGCCTTAATCGGTCCCGAGCCCTAAGCTCCTCTAATTCCACCTTCTGGTTCGCCGGAAACGCCCTTTCCAAAGTCATTACACTCTTCGGAAATGTCCCGGAGACACCATTCGCAGCTGTAATCAGTGTGGCGGCGGCCGCCGCCATCACCACCAGCATCATCAAGGGCTCCGGGACAGCCATCACTGCCATCCAAATCACCCAACAACTCCTTACCTACGTCCTCTCTGTATATAACTAAAGTATCTCTAAAAATACACGGATTTGAGCAAAAGAATTTTAAGAATTAACGCAAAAATGAAGATAGTCGTGAATAAAGAAGATCTGGCGATTATAATTCAGTCGCAGCAGTAATAGTATTAGTATGTATATAGAGAGAGCAAGAGAACTACGGAATTGAGATGCATATAACGGCATGAACACGAAGATATGTACGCAAATAGACAGGAAGGAGGCGAGAGAAAGGATGCGGATAGACGCTAATGCAAAGCTGATTAAGGTGTGACTATAAAATTACTTGTAACCTTTTCAAAATATACGGAGTAACTTTTTATTTATTTTTTTAATACAACCAAATTATATAACATGAGAAGAGAATTACTTGGGCCAGCTCCCATGCCTCCCGAAACGAACAGAGATTAGTCAAGTGGATTCGGATCATTAAACGGATAGAGAAAGATAAAAAATTATTTCGGTTAGTTTGTCGCTTTGCTGCTAATATTTTGTGTGTATGATTGAGAGCATTACACATTAATGAAATTTATCTGAAAGTTGAAAACTCATTTGTTGAGCTTTTAACTTAGACTGTGTTGAATTATACATCTATTATCTTTTATCTGTATAATATAATCAAGATAGCAAATACAATATCTCTTCCGCAGCTGTAGAATAACTCCAACAAGATGTAAGTAACGAACTTCAACATTACTTTCGGACTTAATCATTTGAATAGTCATTAACAAATAAACTTTTCAGTTTGAATTACCAAACGATCTGTAAATATTACGATTTCAATTGAATATAAATTAACATAGTTTATTCCTAAATGACCGACTTATGAAAATTAATAAACCACTTCAACATAAAGCTACATTTTAAATTTTATAACTATCAAAAAAAATATCCAACCAACTTGATTCATGTTGTACCATATGCTTATATAACCGATAACTGCAGATAAATGGGTGCAATTCACCTAAAAAGGAACGGCGACTAAAAGGAGTGGGGAATGGGGCCATGGTTTGGTTGGACAATGGTCCATGGGGTTAGATACAGTGCAGGCAGTACAGTAATTTATTGTCGGATCAATTTTTATTATTTTGAGGTACCTTTTTATTGTCCATTTATTATTACTCCATTTTTTTTTTAATAGTATTGAGGTTGCCTTAATATGAACACTTTGAAGCGTTTAATGTAATCAAATCAAACAAACATGGTTCAAAGTAGTCTCCCTCCAAACAGCGACAACCTTTATGGCTTTACATAGGCTAATACAATTGTTTATTCAATACAACTTTTAATATAAATAATAATAATAATAACAACAACAACAATAATAATAATAATAATAATATCAATTACTATAATAATAAAAGATCAATTTTATTTAAATTGTATCATTTTTTGAGTTTTTAAACTTATAGCAAATAACAAATTTGTTTTAAATTATCCAAACTAATTATTAACTTTAAAATTTTGTATTACTGTTTATTTAAATTATTAGTTTTAAAATTAACTTTAATTAAATCTTATTTATTTAGTTGTTAGGGCATACTATACTAGCATTTTTACGCTCGCTCATTCGGTGATCCCATCCCGATGACCCACATTACCAGTACTACACACATGTAGACATGCATACAATGCAAGGTAAATATATTAAATGGGGAAAATTGCATTTTTCGTCCCTAAGTTATAGGGTAATTGTAGAATTCGTCCCTAAGTTATGGTAATACTCACTTTTCATCCCTAAGTTCTCATTGGCGTTGCATTTTTCGTCCCCGAGTTATTCAAATTGCAAATTTCGTCCCTAAGTTATCATTGCGTTGCACTTTTTATCCCTAACATAAGTGTGCAAACTTCGGTAAAGTTTCGTTTAAAAAAATTTTAATCGAACTTTTCCGGTTCAATGCCAATTTTTTTAACGAAGTTTACTGAAAAAGTTCGATTAAAATTTTTTTAAAACGAAAATTTACCGAAGTTTGCAAACTAGTTAGGGACGAAAATTACTTCGGTAAATTTTCGTTTAAAAAATTTTTAATCAAACTTTTCCGGTTCAATGCCAATTTTTTTTAACGAAATTTACTGAAAAAGTTCGATTAAAATTTTTTTAAAACAAAAGTTTACGGAAGTTTGCAAACTTAAGTTAGGGACGAAAACTACTTCGGTAAATTTTCATTAAAAATTTTTTAATCGAACTTTTCCGGTTCAATGCCTTTTTTTTTTAACGAAGTTTACTAAAAAAGTTCGATTAAAATTTTTTAAATAAAAAATTTACCGAAGTTTGCAAACTTAAGTTAGGGACGAAAAGTGCAACGCAACGATAACTTAGGGACGGAATTTGCAATTTGAATAACTCATGGACGAAAAGTGCAACGTCAATGAGAACTTAGGGACGAAAAGTGAGTATTACCATAACTTAGGGACGAATTCTACAATTACCATATAACTAAGGGACGAAAAATGCAATTTTCCCTATTAAATGCCATACTTTGTATATCTTAACTTGTCAATAAATTCAAAATAAGTCCTAAGTTTTATTTTGTTAGCAGGTGGTATTAACGTATTTAATGATGACAGACTTGTAAATCAATTAAGGAATATTCAGTATCTCATAATTTATCTCATTCACTCATCTTCAAGATAGAAGTGTTAATCACACACAAAACATTAAAATAAAGTCACCAAATATTAATGGCTCCTATCAATCACATGATGCCATTAACTTCCCTTTTTATTGTGTCTTCCCACTATATATGTTTTTTGTCCACGAAAAACATGCAGCATTGAAGTGGTTGTTTTGAGGTATATATGTGTATCTCAAGTTTGGTAGGTTTGAACTTGCTGATTCTTATTAGTTGTCAAAGCTAATTTTTTTTAGTGTACTACTAATTCATGAATGATTCGCAAGTCAATATTTAACTTTTAAAACTACTCTTAAGTTTAATCAAATGGAGTTCGAAAATAACTTTAAAAATACGTTAAATTATCATATTTTAATAATGTCGGGTGATACCGTACATCCATAATACAATGATCAAGACAAATGGTAGTTTTTAGTTTCGTTATCATTCGAAATCACGAAACTGAACTAACTCTAAAAACATGTCTTTAGTTTAGATTATTGATGATTGCAACTTGATATAAATGTCATATATCAAATCATAAAATTATAGATAAACACACACAACATTGCTTTCAACTTTAGAACATCTTTGAATTGTTTTGTTAATTCATAAATCATAAATGGATGGGACGATGGGCCAAATAAAGTGGTTTCTTGTCCCATAATTCTGCACAAGTAGAATGTAAGAGATTCGTGATCAACACCCCACAATAATATTTAATTAAGAACAAACACCACCTTAATTATGACTTCATGTTACGTACAACTCAATTGTTCTTTGTTTTGGGTGATTAATAAAGAAGCCCCACAATATGATATATCTTGGGTAAAATTTACTCATGTGTAATATAAATAAACCACATTAAAAATCATAAACTTGACTAAAAAAATGTTATCAAGGATTAAACTTATGACGTTCTGATACAATAATTATGCTCTACTTACTAGACTATCATTTTCGAACTAAGCCTTCGAATTGTTGAATGCTTTGTTTGGACTAAGCCCAAACAAATTTACCTTGAACAAGAGTCGCCATTCTTTGTTTGGGCTCGAGTATTGGATTAGGCTTGGGCTTATACTAAATGGGCCAGTCAATACATTTTCAATATTCTCTCTCTTGAGTTCTACCTTCAACAACAGTCACCATTCTTAGCTTACATCATAAGCTACTGATCTCTCTAGAGGAGACTATAGGAAGATCTCGAGTTCCAATGGCCGACAACACTACTTCCGTCGCCGCCTCCTCGGCGATGGAGGAGGAGATGAAACCTCAGCTGAGTAAGAGTTGGGCCGACGTAGCAGACGAGACGGAGGAAGCTGAGGCATCATCCACCTCCGATGTGAAACCCAACTCCGAACTTAAAATGGACTCTCTAGCCATGGATGAGTCCAAAAGTGTCTACAAAACCCTCTCTGACCCCGACGACGCCAGTATCGAAGCTGTACGCACTTTTCCCCTCTTTCTCTACTAGTGTTTATGCTTAATTGCTAGTAAGTTTGCTTGCGGCTCTGAACTCAAGGCTAGGATTTAATTAGTTGTTGTTTGCACATTAGGTTACATCTGGGGATACTTTGTATAAATCTGCCAAAAGGTTCGAGGACTTGAACTTGACTCCGGAGTTGCTGAAGGGATTATATGTAGAGATGAAGTTTGAGAGGCCGAGTAAAATTCAGGAAATCAGTCTGCCTATGATACTCACTCCGCCGAATAAGAATCTGATTGCTCAGGCTCACAATGGATCCGGTAAGACGACGTGCTTTGTGCTTGGAATGTTGAGCCGAGTTGATCCAAAGCTCGCTGCCCCTCAGGCTCTCTGTATTTGTCCCACTAGAGAACTTGCCATTCAGGTGGGTCATGTGTGACTGTTTGCAAGCCTTGTTGACTTGTCATGGACTAATGTTTATATAGCACTGTTTAGTACGGAGTAGATTATTTTCAGCTAATAATTGGAATGAAAATTAACTCACTAATGCTCAGATCTGTATTCTATACAGATTACAATATAAGAAGTTAGCAAGTGATTTAGAGTTTGATTCGGTTTATGGATACTTGCAGAATATGGAAGTTCTGTTGAAGATGGGGAAGTATACTGGTATAACATCAGAATTGGCAATACCAGCTGATGCTGCCAACTATATTCCAATAAATAAACGACCTCCTGTTACAGCTCAAGTTATAATTGGTACCCCTGGAACCATAAATAAGTGGGTCATAGCAAAGAAGCTGGGCACAAGTTGTATGAAGATTCTTGTGTTTGATGAGGCAGACCACATGTTAGCAGAGGTAAATGTGTTTTCTGTGAGAAACTTCCGCTTATACTTTGTACTCAAGTTCTATGCCGGCAAAAGTTTTGGTGAAGTTTATTTGACCATTGCATTGTAGAAGGGTAAGAGACCCCAGATGGCCAGATGTCTGAGGAGCCAATTTCTTGATTTAGTAAACTGAATTACCAGAATTACCAACCAAAATGATAAAAGCTGGCAATGCCTGGCATGCATGAATTACTTCTACTCCGGTGATTGAATTGATTTAGCTAGAGTTCAAATTGAATTCTTGTTGAGGATTTCAATGTGTTGAATGTGTTCACCAATGATTGGTTTTCAAAACAATGGCAACTAACATCTTGATATCTCCAACAATGCAGAGTGGCTTTCAGGATGACTCCATAAAAATAATGAAGGCTATTGTCAGAGGCAAAGCTGATTGCCAGGTTAGTGATCAGATTATTCTAACATGAAGTTTAATTTCTAATGTGTTAAGAATCAAGTAGTTCTTTTTGTTTAGATACCCTATAGTTATTTCCAAGTGTGTGTTTCAAAAAAAAAAAGAAAGCTACTTTATAGGCATAATATTTTACAGGTAAAAGAGCTGTTCAGCTGCATAAACTTTTTTATCAACATATAACTCTATGTGTGATATTGTCCCTCTATGGAACTCTCGCTTTTAATATGGCTTACAAGATAACTTTATATTATGGTCACATAATACCAGGTGCTCCTGTTTTCTGCAACCTTCAATGAAACTGTCAAGGGTTTTGTGACGAAAATTGTTAAAGACCTCTTTGTGAAAGATTACAATCAGCTCTTTGTAAAGAAGGAAGAACTTTCACTGGAGTCTGTGAAGCAGTATAAGGTGCAATGCCCTGATGAACTTTCAAAGGTCATGGTGATTAAGGACAAAATACTTGAATTGGCACAGAAAGTGGGGCAGACAATTATCTTTGTTCGTACCAGAAACAGTGCTCATATGTTGCATAAATCTCTTGTTGACTATGGCTATGAGGTAACAACAATTCAAGGTGCTTTGAAGCAAGAAGACAGAGATAAAATTATCAAGGAGTTCAAGGAAGGTCTTACACAAGTTCTTATATCAACGGATCTTCTTGCCCGGGGATTTGACCAATCACAGGTATGTATAGCCTTCTTTCTCAGTACTCTTATCCCTATCATTTGATGCCATCACAAACCTAACCAATTTAAATTGGTTTTTTAGGTCAATTTGGTTGTGAATTATGATCTTCCGGTGCAATATGGCCATTGGTCAGATCCAGATTATGAGGTATACTTGCATCGGATTGGCAGAGCAGGACGTTTTGGCCGCAAAGGTAATCTCTATTTTGATTTTGTTCTTGGTGCTTCTTGTTTAAAGATAATATGGTAATTGAACTGCTTAAGTATTAGTTTTATTACCCAAGGCTTAGTTTATTATGTATCAAAAAATGTTGACACTTCTCTGTCATAACACAGGTGCTGTGTTCAACCTGCTTTGCAACGATACAGACACGATGCTGATGTCGAAAATTGAGAACCATTTCAATAGTCCCGTGGCCGAGGTACATTTTGTTACCTCGGATAGTTGTAATGTTTTCTACGGTAGATAATTTTCTAGTTATATCTTATTATGCCTTTTATATTGATTGCAGGTGACATCTTGGCAAAGTGATACAGAATTTGAGGCTGCTTTGAAGACTGCGGGGCTACTCTAAAGTTAACACGTCTCCGGCAGGAATTTTCTCAATGATCATTGTATTTTGTGTTCTATGATGAGAGTATATTACTTTATAGATGAGAATGTGTTATATTGCCCTATTTTTGTGTGGTATAGACCTTATTTACATATTGCAATTTCGTGCACTTTATTCAGTTTTTGGCATTTGACGTCTTTATTGCTTCAAATGTTGGTAAAAAAATATCTTTGGTGACCAATGTACAAGCCTATAAGGTCTAAGAAATTATCAATAAATGCATTATACGTAATAACGAGTAACATTTGGCAACTTGGTTAAATAATTACAAGATTTCTAATTTGATTTTTTGTGAGAGTTGCTCTTTATCTAGTTGGTTGTTATGATTTTTTTTGTGTTAAGTGAGTAAGCCTTAACTATATGAGGTACTTTTAAGTTTGTACTCAGATAAATTCTCATTCACATCGGACTGGTTTAATTAAAGGTAAAATGTTGGTCAAATTGGTTACTCACACCAACCAAAAGCTAAAGTTTACCTCTTAAGAATAGCTTAGTTGAAAGTTATTACTCCGTATGATTTAACTCATTTGTAATTTTTGTAGAGTTGGAGTGTAATTTTTTTACACCCAATTAAAAAAAGTTTAGTTTTCCAGTTAAGACTGGCGGTCCACAACTAGCCACGCAAGTCGGTCATGGCAACCAGTAATATCCATGAATGTCTTAGGCCCAACCGCCACAAGCCCAAGTTCGGTATTCCCAGCTCGACGCCATGGCAGCGCGATTGACGAGAGCAATAGCGGCCTTCGAAACTTCCGGCCACGGCCTCTCAAGACCGAGATTAGCATCTTCTTCATCTTATCCTTCGGAATCGGCTTCCGATGAGACGGCGTCGTCGCAGAAGTCGACTAAGAAGCTGACGGATCGTCTCTCCGCTGTAGTCGACGCCGTTAACGACCGTAAACTTCCTCCTGAACTCCGTGGCCGGCGTAACGCCGTCAGGTAAACTCCGCTCCATCCATTTCCAAAACTTTATCTTCTAAATTAACTTCATGATTGTAATATTCCTGTGATTAAGAGCCATTATCGGTCCTGTTTCTTCAAAATTAACGTTTTGCCGGTTGTGATTGATCCTAAATCCTAGCTATTAGTATTTAATCTAGCTGAATTATGGTGATACTGTCTGAGACTCTGAGGGAATCTTATCATCTTACATATCTGATTTTGATATTGTCAAGGTTTACTGGTAGCTACCAGAAGTGTTGCCATTTTGTAAATGTGATATTGAATTATTGTCTGGTGATGATTGTGGGCTGCAGGTCAGAGACTGACATTATAAATGTTGTTGAGCAACGAATATGGCATTCAATGGAGCAGGGACAATTTGAGAACTTGCCAGGGAAAGGAAAGCCGTTGGACCTCAGTAGCAATCCCCATGCTGACCCTGCTGAGGACACCTTATACCGGATTCTCTCGCGAAATAAGTGTGCTCCAGAATGGGTTGAATTAAACAAAGAGATAAGGGATAAAGTTGCAGTGTGGAGATCAAGCCTGAAGAAAGCATGGGGATACAGAAGTAATGGTAATGATGCTAAATGGGTCGAGTATTCAGAGGCTTTGAAGTTGCAGATGCGTGACATAAATGACAAGGTAAGATCGAGACCTTTCACACTGGAGTCTGCTTTGCCAGTTTGCGGTTCTGGCTGCAAGCCTGCAACTTTGCATTAAAACATGTAAACAAACCTTTTTGCGTTTATCATTAGCTGCAGAAAGAGGATACAGCTCTGAAGATTTAGGTATTATATTGTTTCATATGGCCAATACCTTGTTGGTTCTATTTTTGCATCATACGGGGTGATGGGAAGAAAGGTATTGGGCATATGAAATGATACTTAAATCTTCAGAGCTGTATCCACTTTCTACAGCTAATAAGAAATGCATAAAGATCAGTTTACACGTCTAAATGCAAAGTATTGCAGCCCCGGACCACACTTTTTTATCCATACATTCCTAAATTAATATGAAAGTGCAACTATAGAAGTAATGTTTCATATACCTTTCTTTGCATATGATACTCTACATAAAGCGGAATGTTGAGCATTGTTTCCCACCTTTATAAATAATGATGATGCTTGCGTTTACCTTACATTTATTTTCCAGTTGAGAACTGAATTTGATATCAACCATCTGGAGGGCAGATTGTGTAACATGATGAATACTTGTAATGATGCCTTTTATTGATATGAGGTTGCTTATGTGCTTCTTGGTTAATTGAACTGGAGTGGAATTTTTCTGCAGGTTTTCCGGTACAATTTAATCGTTCCATTTGGCCGTCAAATGTTTGGATTGAAGTGGGAGAAAGAAGTTGATTGCTTGAAAGAGGAAGGTCTAGAAAGCCAAGACATTTCGTGATATATACTTGCTTTCATTTTTATTGCTCGGTTGGTTTCTCCTTTTCTCCTAGTGTTTTGTCTTTGCTGGCTTGCTCATTTAGCATTCTTGGAAGGAAGGAGGAAACATTCAGTTATAGGTAGACTGTCATTCCCCCCTTTTTAGCATATAGCATATGTATATCTCTACTAAGGCGAGATAACTTCTGGGTTACGTTGCACTTTAGAGTTTGACTCTTACTCATAAAAGACCTTGCCTAGACTTAATTTCCTCCTTTAGATTTGGCGGAAATACATTAGCTGTATTATACTGTAAAAGGTTGTAGCACTTGGAATACAATAAGGATATATGGAAGGAAAGATTTAGTGATATGAATATGCAATCTGATTTTTGGTAAAGAAGTTTCTATTCATGAAAAGGGAGAAAGAGAGTTGCCATGTGATGCTCCACATGTAGTGGAGTTGGAGATCACATTTCTGGATTACAGATCATAAGCTAACATGATCCATTAAGACATGAATAAATATAGTTAGTGCACTAATACTATTTAGGCTCACGGATACGTATTAACATTGAAAGGTGCACGTGCATTTGGATGTTTGCCAGCCTTGCTCGACTTCTTTTTACAACATTATTAAGGTACCCTAACCACTTTTCAAGCAAATGGAGTGCTTGTCAAGTCTTCATAATCAATTATGCAGCCATGTATTATACAGAGTATAAGGTAATGAAGAAAGTACATTTAATATTCAACCCTAGTTGTGCCCATAGGGTTTAACAGTAATACTCCAATTTTGTAATAGTTGTATTAACAGTCTGTTTATCGACTTGCACAACATTTGTTAATTAAAAGTTTAAACCATTATTAGGATGCTGAGTTGATATTTTGTGGGAGCAACTCCAGCCGATTTGGTTGAGCAGTTGATTTGGTAACTTTAAGATTCTAAGTTCAGCTTTCTGTGAGGGTTGTCTAATTCACTCTTGGTTTGAGCTGATTAATTATGAACAACTTGGGCTCGTTAGTGAACCATGAATATAATGTACATTTTTAATATAATAAAAGTATATTATTTGCGTATTGAATGTACATTATTTGATAGTATGCAAAATCAAAATAATGTAATTTCAATAACACAAATAATGTATTTTTAGTATATTAAAAATGTACTTTTTTATTTATGGTACACGTGGCAGGGTAGACCATAGTTCATAGAATTATGATTGGTTTAGGGGTGACAAGACCAGTCAGTTGATATTTTGTATGTTACCAAAACATACAAAGAATTTCCTAACCCCATTGAATAAGGAGTACTCGAAATTGGTTTCTTTAATGCCTATTACCGTTCTCAACTGGTTTTGGTACGTATAAGGTAATAAAGCATACTCCGTATCCCACTAGGTTACGGCATGGTTGGCATATTTTTCACGTCAAGCGGTTGGTACTTAGTAGTAGTCTGGTACTTCCACTAGTTGGTCTTACTATATTTGGAATAAATATATATTAGTTCAACCAAATTTAGTTTAAGCATCTTCAACCATTTCATAAGATGATAAATGAGATGTTAATGTAATTGGAAGGTTGAGTCAAATTTTCGGTCTAGGGGATTAGTCTTTCCTTCCAAAAGGTTGAATCCCCAACTCCAATGGTCCGACCCGATAAAACATATAGAAGGATGTAAATCATGGTAACTTAGTTGAACATAGAAGGCTGGATCTTTGTTTACTGCATACAAGGAGTCCTCCTCACTTTGAGAGGTTGTTCTTACACTGTTGTTGGTGTGACTCTATTCCTGATCTTTCTTCGTAAATTTCATTCTTGTGACGAGTTGAGCTTATCAGGGGTAGGGGATTAGTCTAACATATGCAGTTGAGGTATTGAATGTTATAATTAACACGAGGTATTGAATGTTATAATTAACACGAAATTAATTAATTTTTTAATGCGATTATGAATAATACGATTAATGGATATGAGAACGCCCCGATTAGGGGTGTAAAAAGAAGGGTCATGACATAATCTGCGGACGTCAATGAACCCAAAAACCTGCAAAAATGAACTTTCTGTTTCACCCCTTGTATCACGGGGGAGTTTATGCTTTTGAGAATGATTTACTCAGAAAAGAAAAGAAAAAGAAAAACCCAAAGTTTTAATCTTGCCTTTCTTGGATCTCTCACATTCTCCCCATGTTTCTTCTGCATATTTGGTAGTAAAAGTAGTGGTCGTTTAAGGATACAGTGTACCTTGTCAGAAATCCTTCTGACTTCAATAATAACAATCCCTCTAAATCACGCCATTATTCTTCATTTTTTATGTATTTTATTTTGCTATCCAATTGCTTACATTTTAATTAATTAAAATGGATAAATTAATGAATTATTGGAGTGTATATATAATATATATAATCCACTCAATTATCATGCCTCAAAAGCCGTTGATAACAACTTTACTTGAGGTAGCAAAACATTATTATAGTTCTAAAGCTACTTTTGATCATTGGAGCGGAATTGCCGTTTAAAAAGAAACCATTTTAATTCTTCATGAGTTTTCCACGAAACTTATTTAAGGATATGATATCTGTTGGATTGATAAATTTATGTACAAATTGTTAAAATTTAATCCGTATAGGATTCGTGATCTTATTCTAAGTATAATATAATACAAGTATTACTTGATTACTCTCTAGGCCAGTCTCAACTCTAAGCTTAGTGACTAATTGTCAATAAAGTGGCATAATGGGGATATATATGTTAGTGATTGTAGCCATTCTCTGAAGGCGTATACTACGTAAATGTACATATGTGATAACTCACAAACCACGCGAGAGAGGTAAATTGCACTAGAAAGACATTGTGTGATAGACTCAACTAAGAGGGTGTTAGCAAGAATCGTGTTTCACCTACTGGATCGTCAGTTTCGTGCACATTTTTCTTTTTTGACAAATTGAGAAGTTTAATATCATGTTTTGTGACAATTTTCGTTATTAATATATGACTAGTCTTGCTACTAATAAACAATTTTATCTAGCTACTCCGTATATATATGAATATTCTTGTTTAAAATATATGGAGTATATAGTCATACCATTATCTAATCTAATATACTAATTAACAACTTTTAATTTAAATCATGTTGGGATTAAAAATGCATCTTCTGACATGATACACTATCTAAACTATCTATTTATTTATATTTTCAAAGAAATTTTTAATGATGTTGGAGTTTAATTTGTATCTTCTAACATGACATGCCGCCTAGGCGCCTATTTATATTAAAAAAAAAATTGTTTTTCTTGGATCATAAAATATACGTGATGCATGGTATTAAATATTAATGTTAATTAACACTAAACAATTAAAAAAAGACACATAGTAAAACGTTAGTTGAAGTAGCTGAGTTCAACACAAGATGATTGATTGTTCTCTCATCATTAACTTTACAAGTTGTTTATATTAAACAAATGATGAACAACTAAGCGCTTTTCTAATTTTGTTAGTAAATAGTAATCAAATTGAATTTCTAAGATTTTTAGGTGTAATAACGCTCCTCACCAACATTGATGGACTCGGTTATGCTAAACCGTGTCTCTCTGCGTGTTGCACTTGGACTTACCTCAAGACGTCAAGCCCATTGGGCTGATCGTACCCTAATGATCTCGTCAATATGTCCAAAAGTATATTAAATTAAAAGTATGCATAATTTTTTACTTTGACATTTTATAAAAATAGACATTATTATAAATCTGTTTGAAAATGATGATTAATTGATCGTAACCTTATTTTTTACTTTGACATTTTATAAAAGATTACCATACCACGTAATTTTTGTTAGGATAGTTTCTACTTTCTAAATTCTAATAAGGTTGAAAATGATGATTAATTGCACAAGGAGATTGTAAGAAGGGCATAATCGCAATAAATAGGAAAAGAAAGGGCAGTTGGGGAAATTCAAGAAATCATCGTTTCATTCGTCACTAGCAACAAGAAACCATGTAGCGGGTCCCATACGGCAGCTATTAATTCGCGGACACGTATGAAAAGATACACAAACGCGAATAAAACGGTGCCGTTCTCTTACATACATAAGCTTATACGTAGCCAAGCGGCCGACCTTTGGCCTACACAAAGACGCAAAGAAGATCCAAAGTAGCGTAAGAGCCAACCTCCCATACCCCCCCACCCCCCACCCCCCAACCATCCAATCCAACGGCCGTCAATCTTCCTCAGCCACCACGTCCAATCTCAGCCGTCCATTTTCAGCATTAGTTTAATGCTTATTTGTTTTTGTTGTTAAATTCTAAGTTGCTGGTTGTTTAGGTTAGGCCTCCCCCCCCCCCCCCCCTAAAAACACCCTCTTTTTCTCTCTTCAATCCTCCCCTTCATCATCTTCTTCTTCTTTCTTCATCTCCCTCATTCCTCTTCAGCTCAATTTCATTGTAATGGTAATGCCCATTATTAAAAATCTAATCTTTTTATCATTATCTTTTCTGGGTTTAAATTTTCTTGAACTCACTGGCATTGTGTTGTGTGTTTTTTTATTTGTGGATCGGCGCAGGCCACAATGCTGGTCCCACCGTGGCTGGAGCCGCTGCTAAACACGGCGTTCTTCGCCGTCTGCCGCACCCACGGCGACGGCGCCCGGAGCGAATGCAACATGTTCTGCCTGGATTGCGGCGGCGCTGCCGCCGCCTTCTGCTTCTACTGCCGCTCTTCCCGCCACAAGGATCATCAAGTCATTCAGGTTAATTATAATCTACTCTAATCTAATCTATTCTATTCTAATCCACTGTTAATGCAGTGTAAAAGGCTGTCATTATATATTATATATATAAAAAAATATATAATGCTTAGCTTATCACTTTTCTTTCTTTGGAAGTATTCTTTGCATTGTGTCAATAAAAACGAAAGGGGTAGTTGTGATGTTATATCCATCCATCCTATCCCACCACCTAATGCTGATTTTCTCATCTTTTAATTTGTTATACTGATGGATTTAATTAACTCGGGTGACCCGAAACCCGAATCATAGATAAGGAGATCCTCGTACCATGATGTTGTGAGGGTTTCGGAGATTCAGAGGGTGCTGGACATCACCGGAGTTCAAACATATGTTATAAACAGTGCACGAGTTTTGTTCCTCAACGAGCGGCCACAACCTAAGACCAGCGGCAAAGCTGTTTCTCACATCTGCGAGATCTGCAGCAGAAGCCTTTTGGACCCTTTCCAGTTTTGTTCATTGGGTTGTAAGGTTAGTTAGTACTCCCTGCATTCAATTCAATTCCCCATAAGATTGTGCATTCTTGAAATTCTTTATTTTCTTCATAGTTAAAGTACTCATTCATTAACACAATTCAATATCCAGATGGACCTGTTCGTCTCATCTCGATTTCTGCATTCAATTTTTCACTTTGTAGATTATATCGAGATTGATTGTTACATTTTGTATATAAGTAAATGTGTGTGTATATACATATATGTGTCATTATAATGATGACCCACATTCATATTCATATACGTATATACTCACACATTTTCAGGCCATCATTGATGGGAGCTCCCCACCTATATTCATACATCATAATCATGTAATATGGTCATAAAGTTATCATGCATTTGGCATTATACACACGTGTGTAGGCATGGCCACCGGGTCCGACCCGGCCGGGTAGGATTAATCCGACCGGGTCGAAGTTTAGGTACGTACCAGAAATGTGACAGCCCATGCCTGTTTGAGTGGTTCAATGTAATTATGATCATATATTTTTCTATGCCATTAATGCCATCCTTTTCAACAATAACCGATTGCTATAATTATCTTCTTTTTCTTCTTATTTGGACAAGTAATGTGCACCACCCTCATTGTCACATGTTAGTTTTTTTTGTCAAAAAATATTTTCGAGATTCGAGTTTTAGGGTTAACTTTTATGACGGGGCACAATGTTGAATTATAGTTAGAAAATAGTATGATGGTTGAGAGTAATGGCTCGATCCGAACTTGGTGTTATTTGCTTATGTTTTTTTTTATAGGCGAGGGGTTAAATATTTTGTTGCGGATATTTTTTAGCTTGTAGGAATAAAGAGGAATGGGAATGCAAGCTTTGTCTTGGATGCGAAGAATGAGTTTGGAATGGAAAGAGGAGAAGGGATATCATCAAGAAGGGCATCAAAGGAGGAAGATGAATTGCGTGAAGCCTCACAACATGACATTTACCCGGCCACGCCTCCGCCCCCGCCTACCAATGGAAGGAGAAGAAAAGGCATTCCCCGAAGGGCGCCCTTTTTATCCTGACTGTTGTTGGATGTGTTGTCGGTTCGGTTTTAGACCGATCAACTCTGTATTTATAAAAGAAATTCAAATTCTTTAAATTAAATTAAATTTTATAGAAAGAATTGAGGAATATATACAACTCATGTATACTTGTTTGTTTCACACTTTCACATATAAACCCATCTTTGGGGCAACAAATGTTGGCCACTTGGGGGGAGGTGGGGTTGTAAGAACAAAGAATAGTTTGGGTTCATATGAAGTTTCCCATTGGAGATGGTGGGCCCTTTTGGACAAAAAACCAAACCATATACAATATTCTCTTGGTGTAAAGTCCAATAATGCAAAATTGTAATCAAAGTTTCCAAGTCTTTGTAGAGTCCGTTTTCTAGTTTTTTTTTTTTTTTTTTTATTTACATGGACCCCCCACCCTTGCACATGGCCCTTTTACATAAAGAATAGATTCAATCTTGGTAAATATGCTTCTTCATTTATTTTTGTATAGTACACTTGTATCCACGTTCCAAAAAATAAGATTAATTCAGTTGAATTTCAATCAAGTCCTATTTAAAGGCAGCTGATTTTTCAGGGGTTTTATTTTTGGTAGCGTGAAATAGAGTATTTATAGATTTTCCTTAAGAGGACACAAAGATAGACATAGTAACTAGTAAGTCCATATAACCTTCATAGTTATTTCTCCCTAAACATATGATTTGTTTATTTAATTTACCAATTATTTGTCAGATTCACACAACTATAATAATCATGTGTTGGGTTTTAATATAGTTTGATTGGGTCATCTTGCAATGCTCCTTTCATCAAGTTGAGCCAGGGAGTATTTTGTCACTATTTAAATTCATATTTGACACGAACATAATGGTGGTATGATTTGTCACATAGCGCAGAAATTGTCGTCGTCCTTGAATTGGTAAATTCTTTCACATTTGATAGTGATGGGTTATTAGGAAGTCATGAGGAACCAACAAATTAAAAAGATATTTTCGACTTTCAAAGTCTTTGGAAATTTGGAAGAACAGACCAAATTATAGACTTATAGTGGCAATACTTTGACTTTTCCAAGTCTTCTCAATACCAATGGGGCCACCATTTTTGTCACTAATGTTACTAACACTCCAACAAGAATAATCAAACTTAATTTCAATTAATCCCTTTTGAAAAATAATTTTTTGAAACGCGTTGTATCTAGCTACTCAGTTAAACTTGTAACGATAATTTTTTTTCTTTGATATTAATAAATTTTAGAGAAAATTTTACAATATCTCAAATACTATATTAAAAGTTGTTATAATAAGAGATTGACGTTATTCATTTTGCATTTGACGGAATAGAAGGAATGTGTTCTGATGGCCGCTGGCATACACCCAGTCGGACCAGGTAGGTGAGGATGGGCAGAGTCGACGGGTAGGCCGAGTATGAGGGACAAAGACACGAGTGTAGGCAATCAGGCGGACAGGGACATGGGAGTAGGCAGTCGGGCAGACAGATCGCCAAATCAGTCAGTCTCAGAGGGAAGGATGCTTGATGAAGACAAGCAGGAGGGCGGATGGTCAAGGGAGCCAGCCAAACTATCGAACAGGGCCTATAGGTAGTCCGTAAGGCGGCCGAGGAGGGGAGCCACACTAAATGTATGGAAAATTAGGTTTACCTATATTAGGCCCCTTATCTTATGTAAAAACAGGCAAAGAGCACCTTGAAAAAGTGTTAAGCTTTCTCACGCATACTATACCCAGAGCAATAAAATTTTTCGCAACCTTTTATTCAATTTTTTGGTAGTGTTGACCCGCTGTTTGACTACTCCGGTGATTAATAAAGCCAACATGCATGTTCCATTTTCTCAAATTATATCAAATGTGTAATATTTCATACCCGTTTCAGTACTCCGTATTTGACACTGTTTTATTTAACATAAAAGCTAGCTAATATCATAAATTAAGATTGCAAATTTTCTAAAAACAAATTTTCAGTAGGGAAGAATTTGCGTTGGTCTCCCAATGCGTAATCGTGACGACAAAGACACGACCAACTTCGACGGAACGATGTCGAATTGCCGTATGGATATGCTCCTCGTTAGCCTTTCCTTTGAAGAAGACGATGAACAGTGCCGTCTCCGATCATCATCTTCCGTTTCCATTTGCATGTCAACAATAACGAAAGATTGGTCCATAGATAACGACCGTTTCAACCCCGTTATCAATCTCTTTGGCGACGCGCGGCGCTCCATCGGCAGTACAAGCGACGCGCAGTGACGAAGCAGCCCACAAGACTGCATTTGCGACGACGACAAAGAAGACGAAACGGCGTGATCGTGATCGTCACTATTTTCGTCGCTATTGTTTTCGTCACCTTCCGGCGGAGAATTTACACTTTCGTCGCGAAAAACCACCGGAGAGCGGCAAACGGGACAGTTGGAATGCGCGACGAACCACCGGTCTATGCACGGCACGTGAAACGCATGCCGACAATCCGGCAACAACCTTACCGTCTCCCCGTCCTCCATTTCCCCAAGGCAAACCACGCACTCCCTCTGATCGTCCCGAAAATCGTCACGTTTTCGGGCTAACAAAAACGGCATGACCGGGACAGTTTCGAGCAATTTCGGGTCCAATCCCACGCCCAAATGGACCTCGCCGGAATCCCCGTTTACCCGAACCACCTGTCGCCGGCGGCGGTAGTACTTGACTACCAAGAAATGGTAGAGAAATATGGCTACGCAGGTGGAAACTATGCCGGCGATGGATACCAGCATGGGAGCAAAGAAATTGTTTGTCGTGAACATGGGTGGAGCTGATATGTTGTCCATGATTGATCGTATGTATGATTTCTCGTACGAGAAGCAGTTTTAAGGAGAAGTTTTGTCCTAAAGTGGGAGTGTGGACCGTGTTCTTTAGTGGAGAAAAAAACCCATTTCCTTTGCGGTTTATATGGTCACCAAAACTAGAAGCATTTGTCTCGTGCAGACAAGTTTTCTATATTCTTACATTAAATAACTACCACATATGAGTACACTTGTCCCTTTTCGACACGTACTCTTGGCTCAATTTCTAATCCACGTTTAATTTAAACTTCCATATTTAGTTAGTAATATAACACTGTAAGTCTATCCAAGTTGATCAGACAATTGACTTAGTAATTATAAAATTTCCAATTTAATTTTTTTTTCGTAGAAACAATTTATTGACATTTTTTATTTGGGCTGGTCAAATAAGTGTAAACTAAGCTGATTTATCTCTTTTGCGGCTAGAGTCATAATAAGGCCATGAGTTTCACCTAGAGTGAATTTTTGGGTAATGACGGTAGATTTTTCTGTAAATAAAGATGTTAGTAATGTAATTATAAGGTTTGAATTCAAATTTTTGTATTAAAAAATAAATAATTATTAAGATAAGATGATTTTGATGTAATCTGATTAGGTAGGGGGTTGTTGTGTAGGGGTTGCAATAGTTAAGGTTGTGTTAAATAGAGAGGGTGACAGGTGTCCGGACACGACGGAAAAGCTAGCGGCGGAGGAATCAACTGTGGTGTTATTTGCGACAAGTGGACGGTTTAGTAGGGAGTAGAGAGAATTGGTGAGCGCCGTAAATGGGGGCATGGGTAGTTAGTTATGCTCATGTCTGCTCCGACTGCTCGTATAGACAGACAGACCAATTGTGTATATGTCGAACTTGGACACTTGGTACGTACTAAAACCCATGGGATTATCACTATTGTTTAGTTGGCCAGAATAATTTGCAAGTAAATTGTTGATGTAATTGTAAATTAAGAAGGTAAATTCTTGTAGTGAGATTAGTTCAAAATAACATTCATATTATGATCGGGATCAGTGTATGTAGTTGACATATTCTGTAAGTATGTAACAGTTTATGTGTCTGTAAATAAATTGAAAGTACATAACATGTTAACTACATATACATAAAATGGTAACTACAGACACATAAAATTGTTAACTGCAAATACGAAATATGTTAACTGTATACACATAATATATTTTAACATATCATGTGTATGCAATTAACATATTTTATACATGTAGTTAATAGTTTATCTGTATGTAATTAACATGTTATGTAGGTACAAAACATATGAAACATATAATTATTGATTAGGATTTGATGAACCTGGTTTATGGTAAAATAATTGAACTATGGAAGAGTCCTTGTGTGCTTAACTAAACTTGGGGCCCGAAATACAATAGGCTAACAATACTTGAGGCCCGGAACACGTACTAAAGCCTACCACACTTGAGACTTGAGAGGCCCAATCCACTTTAAAGTGATTCGAACTAGAAAGAAGTATGGAGCCATGGTGGTGTATACAATTTATTATTTTTGTATAATTGAGTTACTGAATTTAAAACATGTGCAATTAAATTATTAAACAAAAAAGGGGAGAAATTTAGATTTTTTAAAAAACTTTTTACAGTGCAGACGTGCAGTTTGAATTAAAAACATATAAATTGTTCATTCAAACTAGCATGATAGAAGGAAGAAAACTTTTAATATATACTCCGTACCATATATATAAGCAATGTAATTGAATTCTATTGGACAAAATTATAAACATATCTCAATTGTATATATACTTTCTTCGTTTGATGGTTTAATTACACACATTTTAAGTTCAGCAATCAAATTACACAAAAGTAATAAATTCAATGATCTATATTTGACACTTTTTCTTAAATTTAATGGTCGCACAGACACATATATATTGTATATATTGTTGAGCATGGAAACCTTGTTAAGTTGGTGTTTAGTTGACATTTTGACATATTTGATGCTCTTTTCTTAAATTTTATATTTATATAAAAAGCTCTATATATAGAGAAGTTAAAATATTGATTTTTTTTAATCGTGATATAAATACCAAATGCTGTATAAAAAATTAATAATCCCCATATATAATGATTTGTAAGAAATTTTATTTATTTATTTATTTATTTTGCTTAACAACTCGTGCTACCTTTCATAGATTTACGTTAAACATCCTTGTGCATGAACATACTTTTAATTAATAATTTTATATTCTCAATCAACCTTTTTTGTATTGTATATTATTATATTATTTCGAATAAATTCATTTCTTTTGATTTTTTATTGCATATAAAATTGAAAACCTAAAGTCCAATAATACATATAGAGCCACTTTTTGGATTTTTTACTTTTATTTATTGCCTCATTTATTATATATGTATATTTATTTTTTTTTTAAATTACAAAAATCATGTACTAATGCAGTTAGTTATCAAAAAGGGTATAATACCCCTACTATGTAATATTAACAAAAGTAATACTACACATACTTCTATTTTCTACTCAATTTCTTACTTATAGTTTATGTGTCATATTCTGATTCATCTAGAAAAATTTACGGGTCATAATATTTTTCTTATTTTCCTCCTCTTCTATAAATCAAATTATGATACACGGCAGAAATTTTACTTCATGGAAATACATGCATCATTTTCTTATTCCCAAAGTCAACATTATCTAAGATGACGTAAGAAGCATTATAATATTGGGTACACTGACGTGGATATCATACATGCAATGAACTGAGACCAAAGGACAAGACCCATGACACGAGAGCACTGTTTTTTTCCCGGTTGTTTCGCCAGCTTGGCACCACCATAACCACACGTCAACATGTATCCCCACTTTGTTCTCAAAAAACAATAATTATAATCATCCCTTATTACTTTTACTTTATTCAATAAAGAAAAGAAAATAAATAATAATAAAATGTCATATTTTTCCAAATCAATCAAAATAGGCAACGTTATTAGTCTGAATATGGTATAGTCTATAGGCTTAAATATGCCTCCTAAAATTAGGGTATGCTCAGGATATACCTCGTAGTATATCTCAAAAAAAGGCAACGTTAGCGGTATGATATTTTATGTTTAAAAAGGAAAATAAATTATTATTGGTTAAACATGAGGGAGGAAAGCAATTGAGCATATACAATCAATTAAATTAATATAGTATATATTAAAATAGTGAGTAGATTTGGAGAAGTTATCTGCTTCTAAAATTGATGAAGACTTGGTAGATGACTCATGAATATTTTTTTCTTCTTAGTTTTAGGTACGTAAGAGTAGAAGTCAACCGCCGTAATGAATGAATAAGATAGACTTTGTCTTGGTTGGGAATGGAGGCTAAAATGCTAAATCTTTAATTGGTAATAAAGACTTATGTCACATTTTCAAATTATTTCCATCCAAGTTGATGTAAAAAAAAAAAAAAAAGACCTTTTTTCACGAACTAATTAAAATTCATTACAAAATGAACTATTATTTATATTTTTAAAAATATATATTCTACCTTGCTATACGATTTATATTTATTGATAAGATTGGACATAAAAAAAAATGTAAAAACACCTAACAAAAAACTATATGGCGGCTATGAGTAAAAGGTAGTTTAGAACCTTATAAACACCCATAAATTAAAGAAATGTAAAAACACCTAACACATTTTTTTTATTAGTGTTAGTAGTGTAAATGTGAATGATATATATAGCCCTAACATGTAATAATAGCCTGGCTTCAAGCTTTGTATGGTAATAAAGAATAATTATGAAGAAGAATATAATGAGGCTTTGAGCTCTCAAAGCTAATGCCTAATAGTGAAATTCATGTTCTCAACATGATTCATTTTGATACATATCAGCACACAATTCGCTGAGCATACATTACTAATTCTGATTGATATCATCTTAGTTATTGGGCATTCTTGAAAGTATATGACCGAGCTATTAGCTCGACGGCCTATCTCATTATGCCTGAGATATTGCCTTATCAATAATCTTATTGAGCTTCTAGAGATTAGCTAACCGAGCTAATTAATATGGAACCTGCTAGTAATTTTCCTAACAATATAATAGTATAGAGACAATTCAAAAAAAATTGTGCACCTCTAAAATGAGAAATACATACATGTCAAATATAGAGGCGTCTATTGGTTCGTTTTGGTTAGGTCGTCACAAATTGCCGGTGACAAACATACGCCTAGAACCAATTCATATAATTACTTTGAAACACATCAAACTATATTATAATTACATGCATGCATGCTCACGTAAATTACTGTGTGCTTGTAAGAATAAGCTATGAATTTGATAATATATATCAACTTGCAAAACCAAACCAAGTCATTCTTAAAAGGATTGAACTCTAACATCATTCCAAGAGTCTCAATTTGCCAAGTTGTCCACTTTTTGTTAAAAGGATAATTGTTATTCGTGCATTTTAAATTTGTGTTAGCAAAACACAAGTTTTAAAGTAGAGAATTCAAACTCAGGATCTTTGGTCAAGTCTGTGCTTTAAATTTTGAGGTTTGACCCATATGTTCTTGCAATTTTATTGGTGTTTCGTAAAAGAGGTTAGAGATGCTTCCAAGTAATACATTAGCTCCCGACAACGTAAAACGGGCAAGTAATCAAATCATTAATTAGCGGACAACAATAATGTAACAATGATGATATAAGAATAGTTTTTATTAATAATATCGAAATATATGGGATAGCCAATGCTTGGATCGATAGATACCCCGCTCCTTATAAGTTATAATGATGTAAGCTTGCAAAAGTCAGCTAATAAAGAAATCCCATCCCCAAAAGTCAACTATAATGTAAACATATTAGTGCTTTGGCTAACAGGCTTAGCTTGCCAATTTTCTTTAATTCATACTATAATTTTGTTATTTTTTTCCCATTAATTGAATATATTTGTGAACCTTCAAATGATTATTTTGCCATGGTAAATATTGTATATACATATTTTGGCCTCTTCATTTGATTTTTCCCATTTATGGGTGACCCAAGTTTAGGTAATCTATATCGATGGTTAGAGTGTTGAACAATCCATGTTGATTATATATATATATATATATGGTCAAGATCTAGTTAGAACTAGTAGCTTTGAGAGAATGTGTGGATTAATTTCATCCGTCCATCCTGATCAAGTTCTGAAAATTAAGAAAAAATACGATTGTATATATGTAATTACGATAGTACATTTCAAAACGTTTAATAGTGCATAAGTAGATAATTAGTTTTGCAATCAAGATCTATAATAAATACTCACATGTATATATATATATATATCTATATAGTCAAGTTCAACAATGAGAAGTAGTATGTAGCCCATGAGAACATGTGGACTAATATTATCTACCAATATAGGATGATATTAATAGAAATAATGACAAAAAAAAATACTGTAATATTTTTATAATTATGACGGTGCATATCTATTAGCTAATGACCAAATTAAAGATCAAAGTTCTATACCCAACTTCTAGCCTTAGCTTAAAACTATTGTCACGTATAACCAATATATATCTTTATATATGTTCAAATTAAAGAATTGAAAGAGAACTAATGAACTACAAATTAATGTTCTCCTAAACTTCTTTCTATTACTCCCAAATCATCATATATGTAGATAACCCTACACCACCACCGATGTTTTTCTAGAAACGTAGTACGTACTCTTGCTTGTATTGTAAGTCTATAAGATGCACTTCAATTGTACCGATTTATCAATTTAAATAAGTTAATAATTTTATACACATTGCTATTTAGAATTATTATAAATCTCAAAATTTATCTCAATTATCATCTACTAGAACATACTTTTACTGTCTATTGAATTAGTGAGTTAAACCGTGCAAACTCATCTGCTAAAACTCTAAAATAGGGACACAAATGAGATTCTTAGGGCTCAATTCTTTAGAAATGGAATACTATACCCTAGATCTAGAAGGCGGTATAATGGGAATTAGTCAAGCGGAATTGTCAGCGGGATTAATATAAAACCATTAAATGGGTATGAACAGTGAGAACCTAAAAGTGGTTTCGCAAACAAGCTGCTGCTGGGAGAGGTTTGTTGTTTCCCCTTCCGCCCTATATAACTGCACCATTCCCATTCCGGTTTTGTTAATTCCCACCATCTCCGATTCTTTCCCCTCTTGTCAATTAACTAAGATATATAGAGGCAATTACACCTTTTGAGCAAATTAAATTGCAGCCCCCATCCTTCAACTCTCATTAATAAATTCCATTTCTAATTGTCAGTATAAATGTCTCCGGCAGTGTTGCTGTCAACCAAAAGCATGGTGACGGCGGAGAATGAGGATAATAACGAGAGGGTGCAGTACCAGAAAGGCGTGAAGTATCTCTGTGACGGCGGCATCGAAACTGTTCCTACTAAGTACATCTTGCCGGCGCTGGAACGCCCCACTGCCATTAATGCCGGCGGCAGAAGAAACGGTGATGATAGTAAGGTTAACATTAAGCTTCCAATCGTTGATTTTGCGCAGCTGCAAGGACCTAACAGGCTACAGGCCCTTCAATCCCTCGCATACGCTTGTGAAAATTATGGCTTCTTCCAGGTAGGTTGGAGTTCTGGTGAAGTACAGAGACTCAATATCGCCTCCATTGATGCTTAATCTCATGATTTTCTATTTAGAAGAGTAGCCACTTGACCACAAGGTTATTGACATTTATTTTATTTGTTGATAGTGGTTAGTTAACTCTAAATTAGAGAAATAGATAGAAAGAGTTTTATCTTAGCCTATAGCTGAAACTCGTTGAATATGATCGTGGAGGACTAAGCACCATAGGTTTTTTGTATTAATTTTAGTTAGGTGTCAGGTATTGTATACCTATCATTGACCAAGTGACAGTGCCATTCATGTCCTTGGCCTGTCAAATCTTGTGGTTCTGTCCATGCCAAATCATTAGTGTTGTCTCGATTTATATTTGTTCTTTGTACAGAATTAAGTAACAAGTATCAAAATTCTGTCTCTCTGTTTTCGACAAGATTTTCACTCACAGAGTTTAATTTCATCAACTTGGCAATTTGCATAGCATCCATTCTTAAACTAGGGATAGGCAATTCATCCCCTTTAGGGTTTATGTTAAGTTTGACCAATCCCAATAAAACTAACCAAGCTTAAATAATTAATTTTCATGCAGTTGGTAAACCATGGCATAACCGAGGAGGTTATGAACAACATGAGAGATGTGGCGAGAAGGTTCTTCGAGCTTCCGATGACGGAGAGAGAGAAGTACATGAGCTCCGACATGTCGACGCCGGTCCGGTATGGCACTAGCTTTAATCAAACAAAAGACGGCGTGTTTTGTTGGAGGGATTTTCTCAAGTTGGTCTGCAATCCCCTTTCCGACCTCCTTCCTCACTGGCCTTCTTCTCCCTCGGACTTTAGGTAATAACATCAACCATAACATTTAAGTACTCCAAGAAGAAAATTACAACCTTAACAATTTTAATAATGTCTTGATTAAATTGTTAGTTCGTTGTACATGAGCAGTCTACGTTAACTAGCACGAGACTAACCTAAATAGGGTTAACAACTTGTGCCTTACTTTATTTGAATTATGCCCTTATATAGTAAATTATGTGAACCAAAAGTGTTGTGGTCACAATTCATATTGCTGCAATGGGCTATATTTTAATCAAAATTGATTAGTTGTTTCAAGAAATTTCTACTATTTTAGGCAATACCGTACGTGTTATAGTTTAAAAAATGTTTAAATTAATTACTACTTTGATCTCGAGATAGATTGATAGAATCAATCATTTAATTTGATTCTCTCCCTATCATACAGGTAATTACATACTGACAAAATAGTTGTTCAAAACTACTCTTTGTTTCTATCTCATTCATTCATTTTTTATTTTTTATTACCATATATGGAGACAAAAGTAGTTTAAATAATCGCTCCGAAAGAAGTAGGTGGCCGGATAGATAAAGTATGATTTTTGTATTGGGCTAAGTCAAGAGTGATATTTAAGTTTATATCAAATTTTCATAGTGCTGAAAAAAAAACCCATACTTTTATTTGTGTTATTATAGGTTTAATGATAGACTTTTAATATGATAATGTCACATGATATGATGTACCTTATACAGGAAACGGGCTGTTCCGTACGTGAAGGAGACCAAAATGTTGTTTGCAAAGGTAGTGGAGGCCATCCTAGAAAGCCTTGGCGTTGAGGAAGAGGGTGCGAAGAACAAGACAGGCGAAAAAAAAGGTGACGAATATGAGATTACAAAACAACTAGTGGAAGATGGAAGCCAGCTAATGGTGGTGAATTATTACCCGGAATGTCCTAATCCTGATTTGACTCTAGGGATACCTCCCCATTCCGACTATGGTTTCCTCACTCTCCTCCTTCAGGATGATGTCCCCGGTTTACAAATCCACCACCGTGGGGATTGGCTCAGTGTTGAGCCTATTCCGGGTGCCTTCGTCATCAATGTTGGTGACCATCTCGAGGTATATATATATATATACACCAAAATTTTTTAAAATTATCAGGTACAATTATGTATGCGTTTTGGACTGTATTAGGTATTGTACGGTTAATTTTCGTTCCCAAAGTATCAAATGCAACCAGACATACCATGCCTGGTTGTACGTAGTATAATAGAACATTAATAAGATAGTGTCACGTCACTCACTACTGATGAATATTAGAAGGTACATTTAATACGAATGTAACATCATTTTATATACGAAACTGCTAATTAAGGGTTGTGTCATAACTCATAACTCACGTTTCAATTTCCCATCAAATATTTGGTCGCAATAGAGATAGATGCTAACAAAATGTAGCTTTATGGCCATTTTGTGACAGATATTTAGCAACGGGAGGTACAAGAGTGTGCTACACAGAGTTGTGGTGAACTCATTGAAGTCGAGAATTTCCATAGCTTCATTGCACAGTCTGCCGTTCGAAACGACAGTGAAACCGTCGCCAAAACTAATTAACGAATCGAATCCGAGGCGCTACAAGGACACGGATTTTGCGACGTTTCTTGAATACATAAATTCCTGCGACGCCAAGGAGAAGAATTTCATAGAATCCAGGAAGCTGACGAGGAGAGACAAAGAGACAGTGAACAACCTACGTACTGATTAAGGAAAATGCAGACAATTCAATTTTGGAGTATTTTTTTTTTTTTAACGTGAATTTATTTTTGCAGCGATTAATTATTAGAAATTAAGTAGTATTGATTTGGTGAGTTGAGGAGGAGAAGTGTTGTATTGTATTCAATTTGTAGTATATGAAATGATATGGAAACTGTATAATGGTATTCGATCATATGAAATAATATAATTTTAGTGACTATTTAATGAAGTTTGCAGTATAATTATATAGTTTATATGAATAATTAGTGCAAAGAATAAAAAATTATACTAGATGATAGTATAATATTATAATATTCTGATAACGGTTGACGACCTAAAGTGATTTAACGTCACATCATGTTGTGACATTCAAAATGAGATCAGAGTGTTGTGCTTATTCAAATTCAATAATTTTAGTTTGGAAACGAATCTCTAAGTGAGTGAGTGAAAAGATATACATTTCTTATTTAATTTATAAATTATTACACATTAAAGATTTACCAGTCGCCTAAAGTTTCATGCCGCCAAGGAAAGTTTTTGTTTTCATACTTCTAGACCGCTGCTGATTTTGACTAGGAGGTCAAGGTCAAGGTCGGTAATATATTTCTCATTTTTCGAGAATAATAATATTCCAATTTCTTCCCATCCCTCCTTATTTGAATGCTTTGCCTTCATTCGTACAAATTTGTTCAAGTGGACTGAAAGTTATGCAAGAAAACAATGGCACTCGTTGTTTTATCTTTTAAAATGGAATGATATGTCAAACAAGAGGTTCAATTCCAATGTGCTTTTTTTGTCTTTTATGTGATTGAGAAATTATTAAGTGTTCAACGAGCACAAACATATTTTTGGCGTAAATATAATTTAGAAAATTCATGTACAAGTGTGCATGCAACTTGGTAGGCAAATTGTTATGTTTGAAAGACATCTAATGAAAGGCGGTGATTGTGAGGTTCAACCGTACTCTATCTCACCATCAACCTACACCTTGAATCTTTAAGCTTACTGTTCAAAATGTTACTAAAATGGAAAATGTTAAGAATATTTACTTTTGAAAGAGTATTGTTCATGTTACATGATTTGTATTGATAGTGTGAAATTAAATGAAAAATAAGAACAATACAAAATAAGTCATTCTTAAAATCAACAATCAATCAATAGAATAGAATATAAAATAAAATAATGTACCCTCAATGCGTTAGTTTGGTGGATAAAAAGTCACACTTAAGACTTACTTCTAGCAGCATGAGTGATGGTTTGATTATATTATTGCCACAAATTGGACCGACCTATCCAATTATGTTGTTGAATGTTGAGCTATTGATATAATTGATCAATAGTTATACCATGGGCCCGTGTTTATTATTTACATACTAAATGTTCCTAATTTGAATTGTGATCATTCACTATGTAAATTGTGTATTTTGGACTCGAGTGGTCAACATAATAATTTGCCTATAATTGACTAAAAATTTTTGAAGCAGCAAGAAAAACTTGGACAAGATACATTGGGCTTGGGCTAAAGTCTAATATATTGGACCTGGAGTGTTTAGTAATCTGGACAGCAAAGCCCAAACCATAAATTAAAGAATCAAAGCCCAAATTAGTTGTCTCTTCTATGATTCTATCAACTAAAAAAGGCGCCAATGGCCTAAAAGCTAAAAGCTTCTCTGATTCTCATATCATATCCGCCACTGCTACCAACCAGTATGCCATCCTCACTCTCTCTCCCCTCTTTCTCTCTCCTCCGTTCAAATCCACTCAGCCACCGCCGGCGCCGGACCACCAAGCTCAGCCCCAAGTTCCCGCGCAATTCCCACTTACTAATCATCAAAACCTCGCTGGAAAAACCCCCACCCCCACCCTCCACCAAGCCAAGCTCGTGGGTGAGTCCGGACTGGCTAACTAGCCTGACCCGGTCCGTTACTTTGGGCCAAAACGACGATTCAAATATACCCATTGCCAATGCGAAGCTTGAGGACGTGTCGGACCTTCTGGGCGGCGCTCTTTTCCTCCCACTGTTCAAATGGATGAATGAGTACGGGCCTGCTTACCGCCTCGCGGCGGGCCCCAGGAACTTTGTGATCGTTAGTGACCCGGCCATTGCAAAGCACGTGTTGAAGAATTATGGGAAGTATGCAAAGGGGCTTGTTGCTGAGGTGTCTGAGTTCTTGTTTGGGTCTGGGTTTGCCATTGCTGAAGGCCCCCTTTGGATGGTAAAGACTAAAGACTTGATTTTTACCATTTTCTCCCCTTGTTTCAGTTAATTGGTATCATAATTTAGTTTTAGAGAAGATCAATTGAGTTTTTGTAGAATTCTCTGTTATAGATCGTTGATTTTGAGTTTCAATGTTGATTTGTGTAATCTTTGTATGACTTACAATTCTGGGTGAGGAGGGATACCCACAGACACTAATGTTTATATATTATATGCTCAACACGGTCCCTCACGTGGACCATAGCCTTTTCTTTTTATATCGGGTGACGCTTAGATTTTATCAAATTGAAGCATGTGCTCCATCTCAACTAACATCCTAAGCTGATAGTTGGATTGCACATTTATGTTTATATATTATATGCTCAACATGCCGTGTAAATCTTGCTTTGTGACTCTAGCTAGCTTGGCAAAGAACCAGATAAACGAGTCTAATTGTCCATAGATGACCACTCAAACTAAAAAAGTCAATAAGCAGCTTTTGAACTTGTAACATTGTGGTTACCAAGTCAAAAGTCCCACTAACATGGCTGGGGTTGCCCGACTTTCAATTTTAAGTGTTTAATTTGAGTATGGTGTTGAAGCCTTGAAATGTGATTATTTTGACTTGAGATCCCAATTTGTTATAGGCAAGGCGTAGGGCTGTGGTTCCATCACTTCACAAGAAGTACTTGTCAGTAATTGTTGAGAGGGTCTTTTGCAGATGTGCTGAGAGATTGGTGGAGAAACTCACACCTTATGCTCTCAATGGCTCTGCAGTAAACATGGAGGAAAAGTTTTCTCAACTAACACTCGATGTAATTGGTTTAGCTGTTTTCAATTACAACTTTGATTCCCTCGTGACTGATAGTCCAGTGATTGAAGCAGTTTACACTGCACTGAAAGAAGCGGAGTTGCGATCAACTGATCTGTTGCCATATTGGAAGGCGAGTCATTAACTGGCTAGGTATCTATCTGTTGGTAATATTTTATCTACTTAATAACTTTTATTTAGATCCGCCAGATTAATTGCAGATTAAGGCATTGTGTAAAATAGTCCCACGACAAGTAAAGGCTGAGAAGGCAGTTAGTTTAATCAGACAAACAGTTGAAGAGCTCGTTGCAAAGTGCAAAGAGATGGTGGATGCTGAGGGTGAGAGTATAACTAACGAGGAGTATGTGAATGATGCTGATCCAAGCGTCCTTAGATTTTTACTTGCTAGCAGGGAGGAGGTTGGTAACTTATTTGAAACTCTTAGTTATGCTTTGCCAAAACGGTGGATGCCTTAACTACGGGCTTGTGTGAGTTCATGTACAAATTATAGGAATAATTTATGTTATTAAATCCATGCTTCTTCTCTAGAAAATTCTATATTGTCTTTATTATTGTAATTCGAAGTTATATGCAAGTGTTTATAGTGCTAAATCTTGGTTTTTGGGTTTGAAGAATTTTCATTGCATAATTCTTATTTTTGGGCAAAATGAATGAATGGCAATTTCGTTGCTTCCATATTTAAGTATCTATGTTCTTGGTAATGACACTTGGAACATGTCTTTTACAATTTTTCCTAACATTAATTCAATGGTAATGCTGCACATTTTAGGTTTCAAGTGAACAACTTCGTGATGACCTTTTATCTATGCTTGTCGCGGGGCATGAAACCACTGGTTCAGTATTGACTTGGACATCATACCTACTGAGTAAGGTATGCTATCTCTTCTAAATTATTCCCTGAAATCGAACTTCAAACACTAGAATTTGTGAATGCAAAGATTGACTAGTATGGTCAACAAAAGATAAATTCCATTCCTTTTTGCTGGCTGCACAACCTCACTACCGTTAAACTTGTCAAAAAACTCCATTCCTGTGGACATTGTGCAACTGGGAACTAAAGTTGTGGGTCAATATCATTTAGCCTATGAGGTGCCTGGTCCTTGCAGCTATTGTTTCAAGATTATCAGTAGTTTCTAGTTTCTACATGATTTTTATCTAAATGCAGGACCCTTCCTCTTTGAGAAAAGCACAAGAAGAAGTCGACAAAGTATTAGGGGGAAGAAATCCTACCTATGAAGACATAAAGAATCTCAAGTTCTTGACACGGTGCATAATTGAGTCTCTTCGACTATATCCACACCCTCCCGTAGGTTGCCATTGGTCTCCTAGTTGATTAGTTGTAATGTGTCCTTTTATGTTGACCTGATTTCCCGTGGAAAACTTAATTTCACCAGGTCCTGCTACGAAGAGCTCAAGAAGCTGATGTCTTGCCCGGTGGTTATAAAGTAAATGCTGGTCAAGATATAATGATTTCAGTGTATAATATTCATCATTCTGCAAAGGTAACACAACGCCTTGAAAATCTTTTTCTATTATGTGTAGTACTTTAAACCGGGGCATTTGTAATGAGTGATAGTAAGTAGTCGATTTTTTTTATTTTATATTTTTTTTTTTGCGGTGCTCAACTTCCATCCTCTAGGTCTGGGAAAGAGCAGAAGACTTCCTACCGGAAAGATTTGGCTTGGAAGATCCAATTCCTAATGAGACGAATACTGATTTTAGGTATTCATTTTATCCACGAGGTTCCTTTTATTATACCTGCGCCTGAAAGAAAGAATACGATGTTTTTTACATCTATCTACAATTCTACATATGCTATTCAATATATTGAAGATTGCTGTTCAAAAATGATGTGCTGCAGATTCATCCCTTTCAGTGGAGGGCCTCGTAAATGTGTTGGCGATCAGTTTGCTTTACTCGAAGCTATTGTTGCTCTCGCAATATTTGTGCAGAACTTAAACTTCGAGTTGGTTCCAGATCAAAACATTGGTATGACAACCGGAGCAACGATTCACACAACAAATGTATGATTCTAAGCTAATGCAACTAGCCAACTATGCTTCTCATCTCTCGTTTATGCATAGAGAACCATTGCGTATAACAAATAGAAAGCTACTCAATATTATTTTTCCGTTTTGGTGCAGGGTTTGTACATGAAAGTGACTGAAAGGCAGAAACAGAAACAACCCGTGTTGGCATGAAACTCGCTCGGGTAATAACATATCTTTACATTCGCAGTTCTTTTCGTGCTGGTTGCATTCTGATGTTATGGAAACTATACTCTCTCCCAATTCTTTCATTTCTTAGATGATTATCGAGTCTTGTAAAACTAGCCAGAAAGACATGTATCCCATTCTTGAAGAACAATGTATAGCGATAGTCCTAGGGGCCGGGATTTTTTTGGTATCTGCATCTCACGGGGCGAGACAAAGACAAATTTGGTTGAGTCTTGGTCAGACCCTATTCGAGACAGGTCTCCGAATTGAAGGGTGTAATTATGAATTGTTAAGTAGTGTAATTATGGTAAGATGAGGTGAACATGTTAAATGGCATGATGAATGCATGTATGGTTTCACTTATGTATGTACTAATTTAGTACTCATTCATGTGATTAATGATGATCATGCAGAACTTCAAAGTCTTCATTTGTAAGATAACAAGGAAAGCTTACAACTTTCCACACATAAACATGCACAGTGCCTTTTGCTTCAAGTCTCCACGGCTCCCACCACCATCATTGCTGATCAGCATGACTTTTCTTATATATTATGGAATTTTTTTTTTTATTTTTTTTTAATGACGATCTAAGGTTTTTAGTTTTGCCAAGCTATATCCTGGACACCATAAATCCTGCCATTTAGGTTCATGAGAAGATAAATTTGTATTCAATCACCTCTAAATTTTTAATACAATTTATACACTTTTGCGCATAAAAGATCTTTCCACTTTGATTAATTGTTCTCTAATGAGATTGAAACTCCATATTACCACTAAGAGTGATACTTTTTTGGTCAAGGGGACAAAGACAAAATAGTGTAATTTCATATGAAGGTGCTAATCACAAAGTGCATAAAATAGATAGCACCAATGCTTCTTGGGATTTGAACTAATATTTGCATAAAAATACACAATAAAGTTGAAGAATATAGTATATACTGCATTATTTTATTTTATTTCACAAAAAATTAATTTTTCTCCTCTTACAAGAAAACAAAATAGAAACTAAACATTCACTCTGGCTCATATTATTTGTATTGGACAAAGACTTGTAATTTCAAGTCTATTATTTTACTATCCAATTAGGCAACATAAGATCTTCTTAGTGTTTTACTTTTCTTGTGTGATTTGTAAGTTATTATACAAAAGTACAGGAGTAGAGTTTATCTAGTGCAACGAGTAATAATTATGAATTTTTCTTGTCATTCCAACCACTGCACTTTTACCATTCAGTTACATAAATATAAAAATTTAAGGTTGTGTTCCTTCGATAAGCGTTGAATCTTGATATGTGACGAGAGGAATACTGTATAAAATAATAAGTATTTTTGGAGTAAAACAATTTGGGTGAAGTAATTATTAATGGGGGAAGGCCGGAAAGGTAAAATAACAAGAAAAAGGAATTGACAATATATGTTTCCTTGCCTTCACCGCCTCACTGATAAGCTTACCAACCAATAATAACCATGTCAGTGGTTGAAAGAATTTATTATAACAACATGCTATGCTATGTAACATTACTATGTTAACTTCTTCTTCATCATATGGAATGGGCCAAATTCCGTTTATAAATTGTCTCTAGAAACCTTCACGTTTGTCTCTATCAAAGTGTCTGCAAGTAAACTGCACACCATCCATGGGAACAATGACCACATAACTAACACCCAAGAAATTAAAGCACAACTTTTTTCTGTTTCTGTTTCTCTCCTCAGACCTCAATGCACTCAGATTCTTCTTCTCTTTCCTCATTGCAAGGTTTTGGTTTTAGGGAGGGCAACATTATTGTACTAGATCAAAATTGAGGAAAACAAAAATGTTTAAGTCTCAGAAGCAAAACAACAAGCCATCACCATCACCCTCATCTGGAGAAAGGGTTGATTTCAGATTCTCCAATTTCCAAGCCCTTCAGGTAAAAATCATCCATTTTTACTCTGTTCTTTCTATCCTGTTGATAACTCTTCAGTGATATTTTTCAGTAACTGACTGTAATTCTTGATTGGGATTATCACACTGTCTCCTGTTGATATAATTTGGACATTGTTGGTTTGAACTGGAAACTTGGGAAGCACTCAAAGTCTTGATCACTACTGTAGCTATTTGCTGTCACTGTATTCCTTTTTTTCTTATTAGATAACAAATATCAGATATGGTTTTTGTCTAAATGGTAATAAAAGCTCATTTTGTTAGCAGTTCTTGAGCTGATCTTACAAAGTTAGCATAAAATCCTTGAGAAAATGAAGCATTGAAGTGAACCTGTTTGATCAAATTGAGGAACTTTAGGAGAAAACCTTTAACTTTGATGGTTTCATGCTCTGAAATTCCCTTACTAACTATGTGAAGGAGTTGATCTTATCTCGTTTTCTTTCTGTGGGGATTGGGGGAGATTGTGTATGATACTATCTCACATCGGCTCCTTCAGGAATGGGGGAGTCGGGCCTCATCTTGAGTGTCGATTCTTAAAAAATTTTGTAGGTGAAATTGTAAATGTTCTCAGTTGATGTTGATAAGCCAATCCAATGCACTTTCACTACATTATTTACATCACAGCTCTTACATTCACCGGTTTGTGTCGTTTTTTTATAGTACGAGTAACTTTGTTGTTGATCCAAATAGCTGAATTCATGACTGACTCTTGATAACACAAAGTTAGACCGGGATTATTTTGGTACTGGTATAAGTTCCAAATTGAATCTCAGGTCTAGATTATCTCACCCGATTCGTTTAATTCAGCAAGTTTGTCATTGATATCAGCCAACTTTTGATGCTGCATGTTATGAGAACAGGTACCTAAAGGATGGGATAGGCTTTCGCTATCAGTCATCTCTACTGGAACAGGAAAAGTAATCGCGAAATTGGGGAAAGCCATGGTGCGGGCAGGAAGTTGTCAGTGGCCAGAGACACTTTTGGAATCTGTGTGGATACCGCGAGATGATTCCTCAACAGAGGTTGAAGAATATCTGTACAAGTGTGTTGTTTCTATGGTATGACTGAAACACCATCTGATCTGTTCATTGTGAAAGCTTAACTGTATGGTATAATTCAATAGCCGTTTTCACAATTTGCCTATTTGAATCCAGGGCTCAGCCAGATCAGGCATCCTCGGGGAGGCAACGATGAATCTAGCAAGCTATGTGAGCTCGAGATCAGCCTCTCCCGTTTCGTTGCCCTTAAAAAAGTGCAATTATGGGATAATATTACAGGCAAGTAACAAACAATTCATGATGTTTTTCCTTTCTGTTTGGTAGATCAGTGGAATCTATTTATGTTCTTTCCTATTACAAAGAAACTTGATTTTGTCAGTTTCTATCTATGATCTTAAGCTTTTAGTACCACTATCTTTGTCATTCTAATTTGCAGGTGAAAATACACTGCTTAACACCAAGAACAAAACTCAGGTGCAAACAGTTCAATCACATACAAAAACCTTATTTTTTTCGATCTTTTTACGATTTAACTAACAACCTGCAACTTGATTCAGAGATGAAGAATCCAATGGCTCACATTCCCTTGTGAAAGAGCAAAGTTTAGATTATCATGACAGTGGTAGAAACTCAAATGTGTCTAGCAGTTTATTAGCAGCTGGGAATGTTGGGATTCATGATTCGGGTTTTATGTCTCGTCCTGGAAAGTTTGATATCCAGGTAAACTTTATATATGTGTATATAAATATATAAATGCAACTTTTAACTTCAAAAATATAAATGCAACTTTTGTCCCTGTCATTTGCTGCAAGAATGTTGGAAAGTTTGATATCAAGGTAAAATCACATTTTCACTTTTTCACTGCAGGAAAGGAGCTTCTCGCCTTCTGGTTCCTTTGAGAAAGGCTTTTGCAGTGTTGACAAATTATTGTTGAAGAATCACTTAAGGAGTGAAGCTTCCAAGCATCAAAATGGACACACTGAAGAAATCTCTGAGAATAATTCGCCCCGAGACAGTTTTCTGTTCGAGGATCGTTCTGCTTCAAACCGACCATCTCTTAATCAGCCCGGTGTCATTAGTATAATGGAGAAAAATCTGCAACATTATGGAAAAGATTTAGCAGCTCTGACAAATTCTGGGTCCAGTAAAAAACTCCTGGAGGCTGCTGAAGATACGATTGAAGAGCTTCGAGTAGAGGCGAAGATGTGGGAGAGAAACGCGAGGAAACTAATGCTTGATCTCGATATACTGAAGAAAGAATTCTCGAATCAGTCAAAGAAGCAAGCAGATTTGGTAATGGAGCTATCTGCTGCCTATGCAGAACATGACAGTCTGAAAAGGGAGATTGAAAACTTGAAACTAATATTGGAGGAGTCATCAGCAGCAGTGAAACAGGCAACTCTGGAAGATTCAACTTTTCAGACTAAACGTTTAACTCAAATCCACGAGGAACTGGAGAACGAGATAAAACATCAGCAAGAGTTGAGTAACAGTTTAGCTCTGCAGCTGAAAAGAAGCCAAGAATCGAATATCGATCTTGTTTCTGTTCTTCAGGAGCTGGAAGAGACCATAGAACAACAGAAAGTTGAGATAGAGAATCTTTCAGATGCTGAGAAAGAATATGAACATAAGCTATCTGTCAAGGAAGAAGAAATAGCTAGATTGGAAGCAGAATTGCAGAAGCTGGAAGATTATAGTATGAAGTTTCAAGAAAATAAGGATTCTAAGGCAGAGCTTGAAGTTCAGTGTACAAATCTTCAAAAGGAATTGTCTCAAAAGAGATCTGAGGTGGATAGACTCGAGGCTGATTTTCTGAAAAAGGAAGAAGAAACTAACTTTCTTATGCAGCATCGAAGGGAACTCGATACAAAAGTGACAGATCTTGAGAAGAAAAGAGACCAACTCGAAGAAGATTTGGAAATAATGTCCGGGGAAAATAGCAGCAGCTCCAGATGCTTGGATGATCTACAAAACAAGCTTAAGATCCTCGGTGAGAATAATGAGATTCTTCAAAGGAAATCAGAGGAGATTGAGTGTGATAACCGCAAACTAGAGAACCAGTTAACGAAGCTGAAAGAAGAGAATTTGTATCTACAAAGTCAAATGAAGTGCATTGCAACTGACAGGGATTCTTGTCACTTGAAACTAGATAATTCGAGATCTGTTGCAAAGAAACTCAAGGGTAAGATCATGGAGCTGGAAATGGAAATGGAAAATAAATTTGCTGGTCTCAAACAAAATTTAGAAAATGCCCAGAATCAGCAGTCAGAAGCTCAAAGAGAATGTGAACATCTCAAAGAGGAGAATCAGAAGTTAGAAGAATCCATCAAAAATCTCCTTGAAGAAGCCAAAATCCTTGAGAAATCAAATTCAGAATTACGGGCAAAAAATGTGGAGATGCAGGAGTACTGTGTGCAAGTGGATGATCGGTTGAAGAAATCTGAGAAAAGCTTGTATGATAGCTGCTATAATAAGGTTGAAACTCTGGAAGAAAAGCTTAACTCAATGATAAAAGATTTTTCCTTGAAAGAGGAACATTTTAAGTCAGAACTGGATGAACTTGTTCGAGAAAATGAGATGCAAATGGAGAAACTTGCACAACAAGAGGTCTCGAGTCAGGAAAAGTTAAATGAAATCGAGAGCCTCCAAAAACAAGTAGAGCACTTAACCACGAAAATCTCTGCAATGAACGAGGAAAACGAGAGGGCTGCAAATGAAATATCTAGCTTGCAGGCCGATAAGGCAAGAATGGAAGGCGTTCTTGAAGGGATTCAATCAAAAGTTAGCGTAACTGAGAATGAACTCAACACTGTTCGGACAACTTCTGAGTTGAAGGTTCAAGGCTTAATGATCGAGCTTGCTGGTTCCAAACAAAGTTACGAGAACTTGATGGCTGACCATGAAAAAACATTGAAACTATTAACAAGTTACAGGACAACAGAGGAAAAACTCAAGACATCAATGAACGACCTCGAGTTGAAGTTAACTATTTCTCAATGCGAGCATCAACAACTTGTTGAAGATACAGTCAATCTTAAATTCCAGTTGCAGAAAATGACAGAACTTCAGGATGAAATATTGGATTTGAGAAATCAGCTCCACGAATGCAGGAATGAAAAGGAAAAGTTAGAAGCCTCAATGCAGATGATATTTGGAGAAATGAAGTCTGAGAATTTCTCATTTCATGACAAAATATCGACCTTGAAGGAAGCTGTTTTGGTATCCGAGAACTGCAAAAGAGAGAAAGTTTCTCTAGAAGAAAAACTTTTACAGATGGAGTACAATTTGACTGAAAGGGAGGTACAAAATGAGGGCCTGGGAACTGAACTAACTAAAATCAAGAGAGAAAACAAATTATATCAGCAGAAAATTCATCAACTGGAGGAGGAGAATAAGCAAAATTGCAGGAAAACTGTAAGCCTTTCTCAATTTAAAACTGTTCTACATCTGAATTTGATAAGAAAACGAAAATTGTTGTCTGTTTTAGTTTCTGCCGGTACTTTATATACATTCTAATCAATTACAGTATTCCTTTATGTTTATATTGTTGTTCATTATATTCAGGGTGAGAATGGACATGGTTTTCATGATGGAGTCCCTAATGATACCACAGTCTGCATTGAAAAAATAAAGTTGCTTGAAAGCAAGCTTGCCGAGACTTTGGAGGCAAATAAGAAGTTCAAAATCCAGCTTCAGAGGTAGGAATTGCACATTCTATTAGGCTCTCGAGATCTTTTATCTTTCTTTACTGAATAACAGACTGTAATATAATGTCAGTAATGCTAACACCCGTAACAAAATTCTGCTGCCAATTCTTTGAAGGTTCCGATCAGAGGAGAGGAAAACTCAAGGAGCTTCTTCCAAGCGAGCAATAGCTGAAAATGAATTGGCGGAAAGAGAGAGGTTTGAACAACAGACAAAATCATCACTAGAGGCCGAGCTCAAGGACATTCGTGAGCGTTACTTTGAGATGAGCCTCAAGTATGCTGAAGTTGAAGCGCAACGCGAGACTCTGGTTATGAAACTCAAGACAGCAAAGAATGGAAAGAAGCGATCATCTTGAATTCGGGATACATCCTGACCATAGGTAACTTCATCTACATTTCCACTTAACAATTTTTCTTTTTAAAATTTTATGAAGAATAAATTAAATGATGTGATATCCTGGAAATAAAACATAACTTATCTGATAAAAAAGCTTTGGGCTAACAGAAATACGTCTAGCAACTGAGTCTCGGTACAACTACTCATGTACAGCTGTGATATATGTCTAAATAGTTGAGCAATATTTATGTACCAAGGATATCTGATCTATATCGATACTTGTTTTATTCTATACTATAAGTTAATGAACCTCACTTAACTATTTAAAGTTATGGCTTTTGTTGTGTAAATGAACTTCTAGCATCATAGTTTCATTATATACATTCTTGAACTATATTATATTCTACTACAGCTGAAGCATGGTTTCTAGTAAAGCAAATTGCGGCTATATTTCTATAACAGTGAGAAGTCATATGAGTCTACCCTGGCCTCTTCCAAAGGTCTCTTTCAAAGTTGAGGATTTTAAGATTTAAGTTTGAGGAAATTAAAGATTCTTCCTCAACCGTATCCCATGTAACACGCTAGCTTGTATTTGGTCTTGTTCGTGTGGAAATTAAAGGAAGACAACAAAAGGAAAGAAAATAATAAGAAAAAGGTTGTTGGTTTTGGAAGGGAGATGGAAACTTAATTAAGGAATGGAAATCTTGATTGAAACAGTGACATATTATTGATATCTCCATTATATTGTTATCTGTCATGATCATCAAGAAATTTATAGGATCCTCAGACCTGGGATCCACTGATATTCACTAACCTTTCTTTCTATGAAGGTGGTGGCCACTATTGAGTTTTGTCGTGTACATATATAACATTAAAAGACCATGAAATCTTAGTCAGACCAATCCAAAGCTAAGAGATGTAGGGTATAGCAATAGAAAGGAGCCAAAGGAAAGGAGGAGAAAGTGGGGTGCAAAAACCTAAACTATATTAAAGACACATGCATGTAATGTGGAGAAATGAAAGTGCAATGGCATATCCTTTGGAAGATGCTAGCAGCCACCATTCCTAATTTTACTCTTTTTTTTTTCTTTTTTTAATACAAAGGAGAATTAAAAACTAGATATATAGACTACTATATATAAAGGAATCTGGACAAAGTCACACCCTCAATATCAACATTAAGTTATTAGATGCAATCTAAACTCTCCACAGACTCGCAGAAATATATAAACGGTGATGAGAAGATCATATCAAGATGAATTGACATCCAGTTCGCAGAATAATTAAATTATCTTTTAATCATATATACTCATTTTTCAATCACCTTTTTCTATTAAAAAAGAAAGAAAGAAAGTGGTTAATCTCCCTAGTTAAGTCACCTCACTCTTTTATTGCTGTCATGGCCAACTACAATAAACACCCATGACCCGTTCTTATCAAACTCTCCATATATATGCCCTCTGATCTCCTCCTTTATGTGAGACTCGTTTCACCACCACCCTTGCCGGCGGCCGCCGAGGGTGGTGGTGGTGGTTTGCCTCTATGTCTCAGGAGGTACGGTGGTGATGATATATATATATAGCCGCAGGTAACTAAAGAAGTATATTGGCACTACATACGACGACATACATGCGGCGGCTCGATCATCGAATCTCCCACCATTATTCATGTTTTGGCGGTACGTACGGTTACCAATTCAAAGTAAAGGGCAACTCGAATCCTTTGGCATTTCTACTATTCCGTAGCTTAGCCGCTTAGCTTGAATCTCGTACCAGTTCTAGGATTTTAATTTGTTTGTTGTCTTCATGCATGTTTATCGTTGTAATTATGGTGTATATGTTCATCATATGCAGATCAGATATGCTATATATGAATGTTTCAGGGTTTAACAATGGCAACTATTATGATGCAGCTAGCTGACATTATTTTCAAATTTTCAAAATTTTAATGGAATTGATTCATCTCCTAGCAACACCGTCGACTTTTTATTTATTTACATATTCAAATTCGATCGTTGATTTTCACATCTATTAGTATATTAATATTAATATTAAATCTTTGCGGCCGAACTCTAAAACTTCATTTATACTACCGGCCGGTCAATTTTAATTATTTAATAAAAAATAAATTTATTTCAAATACAACAATTCAACAAAGGAAACAAAAATAAAATAAAATAAAATAAATAAAAAGTGGCATGTAAAAAACGTAATCAATAAGCAGCTCTCACAAGACCTTACCAAATTAGCAAAGCATGAATGCATGATTCTCGTAGCATATGACATGCATGGCTTATTTACCTTTATATATATATATATATATATGAAAAATTCATAAATATAATTTAAAATTAAAACTATAAAATATACTAACACATATATAATATGGAGCTATATATAATCACTCAAGAAAATTCTATTACACATCTCGATAGATCAACTCTCATCTCTTGCATCTCAAATTTGTACTTGGTATTACAACATTTTTTATTTTAATACTATTATATTTTTAGTTTCATAATGTACCTTCTTCATGATTGTATTATAAAATACATTGAAAAATGTATAGTATCAAACTAAAAATACATATAGTATCAAAATTAAAATTCAATAGTAACGCCATACTTAATTCTCTCTTTTTTTGTAGTGCATAATGTCTTCAATCAAATCTAAAATGTTACCATGTGAAGGTCCACCAACATCCATGGTCCTCTTTGCTACCAAACCAAGTTCTTGTGCTTTCTTTCTTCTTTCTTCACCTTCTTCTCCCCCATCCATAAGCTTCTCTACAGCATTTGCAACCTCATCTTTCACCACCAACACTCCTACTCTCTCTTCCTCACCCCACCTCACCGGAAACTTGACGCCAACACGAACCCCAATGCCCCAAACCTCCACAATGATCTTCTCGTTCAAGAATTGCTCAGCAAACATGGGCCAAGTGATCATCGGGACACCAGAACACACTCCTTCTACAGTCGAGTTCCACCCGCAATGAGTCAAGAACCCACCGATGGCCGGGTGGGACAGAATAAGCACTTGTGGGGCCCAACCCTTGATCACAACACCTCTCCCTCTTATCCTTTCCTCATATCTTTCTTCTTGAAACCATCTTTCTAGCTCGGCTGATCTCTCATCATCCCCTGCCTTTATCACCCAAATGAAAGGGTGATTGGAGGCCTCCAAGCCAAGTCCAATTTGTATCAACTGTGATGAAATCAGACGGCATTGGCTGCCCAGACAGGCGTAGAGGACAGACTTTGGTTTCATGGAATCAAGCCATTCCAGGCAGTATTTTTCATCAATTGATGCTTTGTTTCCCCTGTGATACATATCCACAACATCTCTGTTGCATAGTGAAACCGGTCCAATGCACCACACCTATTATTGGTAATAAACAGAAATTAATAAACTAATGCTTATCATCCTCAATATGGAAATTTCTAAAGATGCAATCAGTATGACCCTTTAAATATAGGCTATATACAATCACATATATTATGTCTAATTGCACCGAATACTGTAGAGACATATACGAATAGTTGAACACTATTTAGTCTAACAAACTTACTAGTTGTAACGAGTATAAAAAGACACTCATTACAACTAAAAACCCTAAGATAATGTGTGTGTGTGTATATATATATATATATATATATATATATATATATATATATATATATATATATATATCCTTGCTAGCTAGTAGCTAAACATACTTTAATAAAGCCTTTTTTGCTATTAAGATGAGGATAACCTGACCGAGGGTGCAGTGATTAAACTCTGTATTGTGACCTTATAAGGGTCAACATCAATAGCTCGAATTAAGAAGGCTAATAAACAACTTGATTACACTGCGAATTGAAGTTGTAACCTTATAGAGTTATAGTTATCAAGATCAACCAATTTGGCTGGATTGCCCAAAAATAATAATACCTTTTTGTTAACTGCCTTTCGGTAAGCTTCTACAAAACTATGTTCTAGTTCTTGAGAAGTGTTGACCACCACACCATAAGCACTGGACTCAGCTTCGTTCTGATGGCCCCGAATATCATCGAGGTCCGGCAGAGTGACGAAAGATCCCGGCAGCTGAGCTTTGGCGATATGAACGTTCACCGGCAGGCCGGGGATAGGGAATTCCTCCATGTCCGATTTCACGGAGAGGTGAGGCTTATGCAGCAAAATGTTGTGCGAACTCAGCAACGAAAAACACCCCATCCCGTGGAAAACCAGCCTGGGCACCTGGAATTTCCTCGCCGTTTTCGCCGTCCAGGACAGACATTTGTCCGATATAATGCAGCTCGGCGGCGAATCGTGTTCGAGATATCTCTCCAGCGGCGCTTGTAGGGCGTCGAGAGCGGCGTAGAAGTTGCGAATTAGGTCTTTAGAAGGAACGCTGTCGAGATTCTCGCAGAATTCCGGGAGCCCCACTTGTTGGCAGGGGAATGGGATTTCCAGGAGGTGAATTTCCAGGCTGGCTCGCCGGAGATTCCCCGAGAATCTCGCCGCGTTTTTCGGGGTGGTTACCAGGCTAACTTTCGCGCCGTGGCTGGCCAACAGCCTGGCCATGTCGATCATGGGAATCATGTGGCCTTGCGCCAGCAACGGGATTAACACGAAGTGGGGCTTGCGTGGTAGATTGTTATTAGTTGCCGCCATGGAGAATGGATACAATCAAATCAAGAACATTAACGTTTGTTTCTGCAGTTTGATGTAAACTATGTACTGCGTTAGTGGTTGTAGTTGGAATTTTAGTTGGGATGTCATGCGATATATATGTTGGTTTATAAGAAGACTTGCATGGGCCAACATCAAGTTTACCAGGTCTTTAATTACTTTTTTTTTTTCTCTTTTTTTAAATATTGACTCGTTATTTGCTGCTTATCTCCTTGTAAATTCATTGGAAAAATCAATTGCTGCGTCAATCCGCTTGACTTAGAGATTAGAATAATGAGATCATGGTTCACAAGTTGCTTAGTTTGTTCCAATAATTTGCGTATCAATCACGATTCTGTTTACATTCTTTTTATATCTAAACAGTTTAACGGTAGAGACGTGCACGATTCTATTACCCCTGATCATATATTTTGTACTTTACTAATCATTCATGTATCAATCACGATTGTGTATGTTCATATTAACATATGTACATAAATTCATGTACCTTCTATATTATCTATTACTTTATAATAACTCTATTTATATATTAATTCAATTGATGTATTAAATATCAACCACGATTGTATTTATAGTCAACATTCAATTTGAAAGATTAAGAGGTTATAATGTGCATAACTATGACCTTGGAATTGTCATGTAGTCTATGAGTTTAGGTGACTTGTAATATGTTAATGTCAAATTACTTGCACCGGCAATATAGATTAACCTAGGTAAGCAATTTTCATATATAGAAAGTAGTAGTTTTATGAATATAATATTGATGGCCATGACATTTCCTTTACCCTCTCTTCAACTCTCTCATTTATGTTGAGATATGGAAGGTTGAATTGTTGTATATATTTACATGTTGAAGGATTAATAAAATGGGATTTTGAAAATGTTCTTATTACACTTTGAATTCTTCTTTTGATAATGTTCTTACACTTGAGTTCTTCTTTTCTCTCTACTTCTATATTCTGTATATCTTATTATTCTTGCGTACAAATTACACGTGGTTACTGTACAACTATCTCGATAAACTTGGACTAATTGAATGCCAAATTATAAATATAAGTAGAAATTATTGACGTTATGGTCTAGTGACACCAAATTACATTTTCATATGGGGGTTGTGCATTTGAGCCTCAATGGAGAAGGTATTGACTCTTTATGCTTCAATAGTTTGAAAAAAAAAAAAAAAACATTGCGGGCTCGCCGCCGGGCGCCGGCAGCAGGTAAAAGTGAAGATCACTGGTTTCATACATCAGATTTGAAAGTACGATGATTGCGGATTATGATGTCAATGATTTGCGTATATCATTGAATATATGACATTACCTAGAAGGTTGAACCACGGTTTTCACAGAACATATGACTTGGTCTCTTTCTAGACAATTATTAGATTCTCTTAATTTTTCAGTTCAAACATATAAACTCATTAATATTCGTCGGCTGTGTTGTGAGGGTTGGTTAGTTGGTAGGCTAATCAATATAAGTCTTGCTTTCAACGATAATTTGAAAGTTTGAATTTTATTGAGAATTCGAGACCACGAAGATGTCGATATTATTATGGAGAAATGTATCATATACGCAAAACTAATATTAGTTTGTTGAGTTTTGATCTTAGACAAATTAAAATTTAAGTACGTCAAACTCATATATACTTAAGTTCAATGCCGACTTTCTTTACTTTTTTAAGGGTATCAAAAGATTGTGTAAATCATAAATCATACTTATAATTAAGAATAACTTTGAAATTTTTGACTACTAAAAAATATCAAAGTTGAAGACAGTAGTTGTTAAATTTAATCTTCTCACTTTCTAGAAGTTATAAAATCTTTCAAACATACAATATAATACCGACTACATGTGATGCATGCAATATGCTAGCTTATCCTCTTCACAACAACCTCAAAATGCCTCTTTTTCCTTTGTATTGGTTGTTAAATTTTTAATCTTCTCAATTTCTTTTTTTATACAAGTTATAATTTATGTTGGAGCCCCACGTCAGCGCAGCATTATGCAATCAGAGCACCAAGCCACCTAACTCAATATTGTACTCTTCTTTTGTAAACAATAGTATCATGTTACCACAACTTAATAGTTAACCGTGAAAGTGAAGCCTCACTTAAAACTTACTTCCAACCATACGATGAAGGCTTAATTTCTACCTTGAATATTAAGGATTTAGATTTAGATTGAACTCTTTTTGCCCAGAAATGTACAATTTAGTATTGAGTTTTAAAGTTAAATTGACTCGATCGAGCCTATTACGGCCTAATAAACAAGAGCATGCATGAATGAAATTTACCATGTGTACGTTGTTTCACTAATAGGTCTCAATATCCTTATCAATCCTTGTCCCAAAAAATTAAATCCCCAACTCTAAGGGCCCTAACACCCTGACCCGACTGATCATTTGGAAATATGTAAATCACGATAGCTTAGTGGCTCAACATGCATTTTCCAAAAAAAAAAAAAAAAGAAGTGACTCAACAGACATAGCTAAATGTCGATGCGCACAAGAAATATGTCTGGCCACTTTAGACATAATCCTCACACTGCGGTTGATAACATGGCTTGGAGTTGACTTCCTTGTCAGCACCATATAGCAAAGTACCCACTTCATGCCCCTCGGCATCCAGTTGTTACGTTATACAGTAGTAGACCTTGGTCGTCAAATGAAACTGTAATAGAATTAAAATGGTACTTTAGTGTTTCTATAATGAAACTAGTGTATATGGAAAATGGAACTAAGAAATAGAAATCATTCAATAACATATATTGTCAAAAATGTAGTGTAATTAAAATGATATTTTAGTGTTACTATAATGAAACTAGTGTGTAGAAAACGAAACGAAAATCCAAAGTCATACAATAACATAAATTGTCAAATGAACTTGAAGAGTAATTAAAATAATACTTCAGAATTATATAATAAAACTTGTGTGTGTGGAAAATGAAACTAAAAATAGAGCTCATGCAATAATATATATTGTCAAATGAAATTGCAGTAAAATTAAAATGATACTTTGGTATTGCTATAATGAAATTAGTATATTTGAAAAATAAAATTAAAAACAGAACAATATTATCAAATGAAATTGAAGTGTAATTAAAATGATACCTGCTCTATGATCCACGTTGCTACATAGACCATGTTACTCAACATCTCCTCTAATATACTCTAGTCATTAGTTTCGTGTAATTGGCCTGGGTTGGCATGGCCTACTACCAATCTTCTAAGCCCAGATTAAAGTTTCCAGTTGCCTTAATGTCTGCCCCAGTAGTTTCCCAATATCAAAAGGCCATGTTCCAAAGTTAGCTTTACACCAATGTTGGATGTACATCTGATCGATCTTCCTAGTTGGGCCATGATCCTTGTCTCATCCGTTCAATCATTGAGCTTTATTATGGGCAAATGGCAGCTTTTCTTCCTAAAACTAGGATTTTTTTTTATCAACATTAATTATTATTATTAGGATTGTGATCTCCACCCATGCATGTGAATGGAGCAAACCATTTGACCAGCCCTTACCACTTAGTGTGTTGACGTTCGGGCGAAGGATAGTCTTCTAGCTGTCGGTTTGAGGGATACCTTTGATTCTTGCCTACACATCTTCGGTTGAGCCAAATATTTTTAGTGCAGTTTATTATATTATGTGATTTATGAACTATTACACATGAAAAAAAAAAAAAAAAAAAGAGTTGAAAGCTTTGTTTATAGAGATAAAGTTGTCATCTGACGTCTTCTTTTAGGTGAAAGAAGATATCATCTTTTGTCTATTGGTCAACTTAATTTGAGTTGGTCAGTTGTGTATAACTTAAAATGGTTTATATTTTTGTGGTCCTTTAACAATTAAAGTCATATGATGAGTTTTACCTAGAATATAATATACCTTCGAAATGGCGACAAAGATATTTTTTTGCCGTCAACTCGGCACGTGGAGGCCCAGCATCATTAATTGATTGTCTGATTTCATTTATGTATCTTCTAGGTATAAACCCCTTGGATTTGCCAATTTTCACAAAGATAACATTCTTAAAATTAGTTATATTTTATTGTTTGATTCGTTTTTTTATTTCATAAGATAAGTAATAACTCACTTATCGTATGCTAATTAAGGACTATGTTCCCTTATTGTATATGACATAATATGACAATGGTAGGAACATAATATATACACCAATAATACACGAAGATTTTATTTTTTAGTTGAAATGTTTTGTATTATTGGCACTATCAAAGAGTCCATATATATCAGTCTGTGAGGAGATCCATAGAATATAGTCACAGATGAGTATGTTAGTCAAATTACGACTTCTAACAGTAATTTTATATTGCTGCAAATTTAAAACGTGAATAGATTTACTTGGCAAAGTTTGGAAGGTGACATACAAGTTGATTTAATAATTATAATTTTAATATGATCCATTATTAGTACCAACGGACAAGGAAAATTATTGTATGTACATGATTCACACAGCTGTGTGAACTACAGCTCAAAATGGTGTGATTTGAGCGCTATTATACAACAAATATACTTCTACATAGTACATATTTTCGAATAATAATTACAAGTTTTACAAGTTTTTCTGATCACAAAAAAAAAAATGCTACTATTATTTAAAACTTAATAATAATTAAATACATTAATTTTTTTAATTAAAAGAGACAGGTACTAATGTACAATAATACTCTCATGCCAATTTTAATTAATTTATTAACAAAACAAAATAATAATGACTGTTGTGTCGTTTCGATATTTAACTAATTTTTTTGAATGAGATATTTAACTAATTAACTTCATGAAAATTACATTTAATAAATTTTGGTACTGCCAGCCATACAATTCGATCTAGATGGCTATACTATATTTGGTGAAATTATATTATTTTGTTAATTCTACATTTTCACCTCGCAAGTTGCATCTATCACATCTTGGATGAGTAACGAGATATTGAACGAAGAAGATCCTCCTTCTTCTCCGGCCTTCTTCGCCATCTCTGCAAGTTTCTGAGCTCTTTTCATCATCTCCTCTCCTTCATCGCCCATTAGACAATCTATGGCGTTCTTCACTTGCTCTCTCTTCACCATCACCCCTTTCTTCTCTTCTTGCCATGAATTCACACCCACTTCAACGCCAACTCTCACCCCAATCTTCAAGACCTTGACGATGAACTTCTCGTTGAAGAATTGCTCCGCGAACATGGGGAACGTGATCATGGGCACGCCGGCTGATACTGCCTCGAGAGTCGAGTTCCACCCGCAGTGGGTCATAAATGCTCGGATGGACGGGTGGGATAATATCTCCAGCTGTGGGGCCCATCCTCGGACTATCAACGCCCTTCCTTTTATGAGTAGAGAAGAGAGAGTGTATATTAATTCAATAACTCACATAGGGAGATGCCAGTAACAGTTCTGGACTAATTCTAGAAAAAAAAAAAAAATTTAACTGACTTGAGTAAATCAATGTAATAAAAGACATGCAAATATTATTCCTTAATACCTTTCACCCTCTCTTCGAGCCCGTCTTCTTCTAGCCATTTCTCGACCTGTGAGGAGAAGTTGATACCTCGGATGACCCAAATGAAGGGCGAGTTTGATGCCTCTAGCCCCAACCCGATTTCTTTTAACTGGGAAGGTGAAATCTGGCAGAGACTTCCGAAACAAGCGTATATGACAGACCGTGGCTTCATCGTATCAAGCCAAGGTAAACAGTCTTGGTCGGACGAGAATCTGTTCCCTCTGTTTCGCTTCTCGTCGGTTTCTCTGTTGCAGAGAGAAACCGGGCCCACACACCATACGGCTCTCCTCAGTTTCTTGTACTCGTTCACGTACCACGGCTCCAGCTCCTCGAAACTGTTGATCAAATTCCCCCGAGCAAGATCATGAGCCTTTTTGATTCTGTCCATAATGCCCACCCACTTGTCGGAGTGTTTCACTGTGTTTTCCATAAGCTGACCTTTGCGCAGTTCTATGTTGTCCGGGATACGAGGAATCAAGAACGTACCAGAATCCGTGTCGGCAGCCTTAGTCTCCTTCAAGATATGCGAGATTACGTTAGTGAAACAGGAAACCGTCTGGAACACATACCTCGGAATGTGGAGCTTTGTCGCGATGTCTTGCGTCCAAGAAAACGCGCTGGTATCGACGATGCAGATCGGCTTCGGGTCGAGCTCCGACACGATTTTCTCGAGCGGTTCTCGGAGCATGTCGGAGGCTTGGAAGAAGTCGAGGACGAGATCCATGGAAGCGAGGGAATCCATGTTTTCGCAGCCTTGGGGCAGCCCGGCTTGTCGGCAGGGAAACTCGACGGTGATTAGTTGGATTTTGAGGTTCGATTTCGCCGCAGGAATCTTGACGGAGTCGTTGTACCTGTCGGCATTGGAAGGTGTGGTGATGATGGAAACGGTAACGCCGCGTTTGGCTAGCAGTTTTGCGAAATCCGTCAGGGGGATTATATGGCTTTGGGACATTAGGGGTATCAAGAGGAAATGAAGCTTTTCCATTGTAGAACAGCTTAGATTGATAGACATATGCAAAGAGTTCAACTTTCTATTACATATATAGGGTAGATATGTGTCCCTATCATTTGACTATGGCGTAATACCATACGCCATTTTGATATAGGCATTTATGAGTGGGGTCCACTTGCAGACAATCCATATCTCATCTCATTTATATAGTTACTTTATATGGTTTTTTTTTTTCAAAAAGAAAATAATCGAATTAAACAATAATTATATAATTACGTTATATGTCTTTTCAATGAAAAATTAAAAAATATACCTTTTAGATTACAATACAAGAACGTAACATATAGATTCGAGGTGGATTAGCTATGCTTATGAAACGTATTACGTACGTTTGCCTAATCCTAAGAAAGCCGCCTTTGGCGGTGTTCACTTTCCCAACAGACATGCCTCTTCCTTCCATTTATCTCTGATGTCCATTGCTATCTTTCTTCCCAAGAGGTTAAATTCACTCATGGTACCTAAACTGAACACAGAGATTGACTAGACCTTTACTTACTACACACAAAGAATCACTCACTTTGGGAAGTTACTCTCACACTGTGGCTGATAAGACTCGATCCCTGATTTAGTGATCTTTCTTCTGAAACTTTATAACTGTGACCATTTAAGGTGTTTATGCGGGCATGTCCATTGCTATCTTGGTCACACAACTGATAATCTTGTTTAGTTCCTTGATGAAAACGTGGTTGGCACCCACAAATCATATTACTAATTCATCTACGGGCTATGATGGACCCGATCAAAGTTATGTTAGTAGTTGGAGTGGTTGTGATCTACATACCTTTTTTGACAAAGAAGGATATTCTAGAATGATAGTGATATATTCAAAGTAAATAGTTAAGAGTAAAAATTGTAATTAAAGTGAAATAAAATGAGATAGTAAAAGTCAAGTAGTTTATAGCTTAATAATATTTATCTATTTTTCTAAATGGAAGGTTAGCGGTTCAATATTAGGAAAGGAGTAAGGCATATGGCTGTTCAAAGTTGTTAACTTTCATTTTTTCCTTATGTAAAGGTATTTCCTATTTTAGGAAACGAGAGATTCAAATTTGTTAATTTTCTTTCTTTCATTTCTAAGGCATATAAATCTTTTATAAATATCCTGGCATATTGAAACTTAACTTTCCTTCTTTCTTTTCTCAGCATGTAAATCTTGTATAAATACTCTTTAAGATACATTGAAACGAGTTTCAAATTCTCCTGCAATTAGTCTGCCAATTCACTCTACATAAAATGACATAACATACAAATTATATATTTAAGAGCAAATAGTTTTTCAAATAAATGGTAGACAGGCTCATAAAGCCCACTGCCCCACCAACCTACATAAGACGAGTAAAGGAAAAAAAAAAATCATAGAACTTGCGAGTGACATGTGTTAACACTGCTACATAAAATGACATGACATATAATATAAGCTAGGTTACACATTAAGTTCCACTCAAAATTCAATAATGCTGCATATTATTTATTTATTTTCTTTCTTCTCTCATCCCAAACTTCACATCTGTAACTAGTTGAACTGTTCATACCGATTGTTATTTATTTATTTTGTGATGATGATTTGATGACTTGTTGGATTAATAGTGTGATGTTGAGGTGAGAAGACCCTCCAGCTTGTACTGCCTTCTTGGCCATTTCCCCTACTTTTCTAGCTTCTTCTCTCCTTCTATTCCCTTCTTTCCCTTGCTCCATTACTCTTTCAATGGCACTCCTCACGTTTTCTCGCCCAACTTTCCGTTCCGACCTGTCTTCCTCTCCCATATGCATGACCGACTCCGACCCGACCCTCACCCCTGTACCCACTACATTCACCACAAACTTCTCGTTCAAAAACTGCTCGGCAAACAAAGGCCACGTTATCAATGGCACGCCAGCCGTTATCCCTTCTAGAGTAGAATTCCATCCACAATGCGTTAAGAACCCTCCGATTGATGAGTGAGACAATATTAATACTTGTGGAGCCCACCCTCTGATCAAGAGACTTCTTTTTTGAACCCTTTCCTCGAACTGATTCTCTGATATCCATCTCTCTACCTGCATGCAGTCACAATATGGAGTATTAAACAATTGTTACAACATGATACAAAAATTCTGTACCAATTGATATATTTTGTCATTTTGTATCTACAGTTAACCGTTTCTATACATGTAAACAAATAATAATTGTTGATACATAATATGATACTTACAAGTACATAAACTGTGATACAGAATTTACAACTACAGATACAGAAAATTATCTTTAAGGTTTATAATGCAAGGTAGACCTGATTCATGGTATATATAGTAGGGCGGAGAACTGTACTATACCTGTAGTTGCTTCTCTCCGGTCGCTTTGACAACTAGTATGAAGGGACGATTTGAAGCCTCCAAGCCCAAAGCTAGCTCAATGAACTGCGCAAGCGTGGTTCGAGCGAGGCTTCCGAGGCAAGCGTAAACGACGCTCCCTGGCTGCCGAGAATCGAGCCATTTTAGGCAATTTTCTTGGTCAATTGAGGCTGTGGAGTTCCCCCTCTGGACTTTGTCGTCTACGCTATCCTCGTTGCATAGCGACAGCGGTCCAACGCACCAAACATTAATCCCACCTTTGACTTTCCGAAACTCGTCAACGTATTCGTGTTCCAGCTCCTCAAAACTGTTGATTATATATCCGTACGCGCCGCCTTCGCTCGCTTTTATCTTTTCCCGGACACCGTCCATGTCCAACGTCCCCGGATTAAAAGCGCCCGGGAGCTGCGCCCTGGTAACTTCGATTCTGTCGGGGATGTCGGGGATCAAGAACGGCGTCGTTTCGGGGATCCGGTTGTCGGCCTGGAGAATATATAAGTTATGAATGGACATTTGACTGAAACAGCTCATACCGTCGAACACAATCCTCGGAATCTTAAACTTCTCGGCCGTTTCAGCCGTCCAGTGGATGTTTCTGTCGCAGATAATACACCTCGGCCGAGGGGTGATCTCTTCTAGAATCTTCTCGGCTTGATCTCGGAGCTTGTTGATGGCGGCGAAGAAGTTTGTGGCCAAAGTGTAAGACGGCAGTGTATCGAAGCTCTCACAGCCCGCCGGCAGCCCGGCCTCCTCCGCCGGAAAATGGAGGCGGCGGAGACGAATGGGGAGGCCGGAGGAAACCGCGCGGTCTATCACGGCCTTGAACCGGGAGGCGTGGAGTGTAGTTAGGAGAATTGTAACGGTGACGCCACGGCTCGCTAAGAGCTTCGCCATGTCCACCATGGGAATGGTGTGGCCTGGCGCCATTAAAGGTATCATAACAAAGCTTATCTCTTCGGAAACAAAAGCCATTATTCAAACGGGTATCGGAATCTATGCTCGGAGTTGGATTCGGTGATATGTGGGTTTAAGGAATCTTGTATGTTTCAATATAATGTAACCGCTTGTAGTGATTAATAAGTGGACGATGTACGAGCTTACATGTGTCACGTGAGAGTATAGTATGAAGGGAAATAAAGGCCATTGTAACTGGGATCGATCGTGTTTCTTTGTCGTGTACCCTAGAAGAGGAGTTAGCTTTGTACACGCATCTCATCTCTAGCCACCCACCCCTATGTGACCAAACAAATATTATCCAAAAACTATGATCATCACTTTATTCATTGGGAAGCAAAATTTTGTGCATATCAAGTAATTAGGGTTTGTTTGGTTCGGACACGGGAATCGAAATATCAAATACTTAGTAATGATAATGTATGTGTTTTGGTAAACGTATTTTGTATATTTGATAGTAGGTTGAATGGGAATGATTATTAATAGTTGAGGAAGGGGTGAGAAAGCTGAAGAGGGAGGAATGAGTTTTGTAATTAATGGGGTAATCAAAACACATAGTAGTATTCTAAAAAATCTTTCAACCAAACAATAACAATGACTTTGATATCCGTTATTGATAGCTAAATTTGTCAACTAATAAACACACCCTTAGTGTGTATGAAGACGGGTTGTTCATAGTTTATTCGTCAAATCAAATCAAGAATTCAAGAAGACTAATAAGTACGTATAATTACTATAAGAAATCTCAACTCAAATTTAAATTTGTAATTTTGTGATTAACAAGGTAACTGTTAATAAATTGGATTGCAAATTTGAGATACGATTACTCTAGTAATTGCCCGCTCTTAATATAGGATTTACCTAGTTTGATTGTTTCTAGTTTTTAGTTCTTTGTTTTCCTCCATTGTTTTTTTTTAACACCATAACAACGACAAAACAGGCCGGTTTGGAGAGCTATCTATTGATTATTTGCCACCTTATAATTCTTTGACAAGTAAAGTTACAAAACAAAAAATTTTATGTTATCCACTCAATGTATTTCCTTCTTTAGTTACATGATATATACAGGTCACAGGATATATATCGTAAAATATTTATATAATATTTACTGAGCGAGATAGATAAAAGAGGGTGCTGGATGGTCCCAGATCAGATGCAAATAATGGTGCAGGTGCAGGTGCATGCGCAACAGTTCATTTAACTTGAACCTTAACTTTTGTGTCGTACTAGATTATGTTAGAACTTGGAAATTGTTTATATATATATATGCAGGAAATATCAGACTGATGAGGTGGCCACTGAAGATTCACATGCATGATACCTTTTTAAATTGTAAAATAATACCTTAAAATAGACCGCTGGCCATTGGCCAATATAATAGCCCAATAATCTTAAAATAATTGAATTGCCTGGTTTTTTGGTTGCTTTGTTCGTATGTAAAACAAAATCTGTTGCTATTTGTACTACAAAAGGGTATGCAAGATGCGCTGGGATGGGTATGTGAAAATAATGCAAGCAATTAATGACTTAACATATGATTCCACGATCAAAATAAATCAGCCAGCTACCTGGGCCATACATTTATTATCTATGAACTATATCCATAATCTTTTTCTTCATTTATTTTTCTGGATGACAAGAGAAACTCTAAGAAGACCCATAGGCCACTCCGATCCAATTGAGATCAGAGTCGACATAGTACGGATAATATTTCAATCAACTTGGCCGAGGTTGCTTCAAAAATAAGATCGAAAAACATGCCCCGTTTTCACACAAATTATACATAGTAAAGTAGCATGTACAAGAAACATGAAACTACGAATAATCCTGGGAGAGAATGAAAATATGGAATTTCTAGTATAATTGTATACTAGGTTGCTAAAAGCTAGTTTCTTGCATTACATCACGGATTAAAGCTTTTACACTAAGATAAGATGAACCGTCTTCTGCAGTGGCTTTCTTAGCCATATCTGCAATCTCTACAGCATTTTCCCTTCTTTTCTCTGCTTCTTGGCTGTTCTCCATTGCCTTTGCCACAGCATTCTTCACATCCTCCCTCAGTATTACCAGCCCAGATTTCTCTTCAATCCCCCAGGCAACAGCGGCTTTCACTCCCACACTAACACCGCTCCCTAAAACATCCACAATCAGCCTCTCATTGATGAACTGTTCCGCGAACAACGGGCACGTGATTATTGGTTTCCCGGCACAAATGCCTTCCAGAGTCGAGTTCCATCCGCAGTGTGTCAGGAACGCCCCAGTGGAAGGGTGGGACAGGATAAGGAGTTGCGGGGACCAGCCGCGGATTATGAAGCCTCTCCCTTTAGTCCTCTCTTCAAATTTCTCTTCTTGGATCCATTTTTCTAACTGTTTGGATTTTTCGCCCCCTCTTATGACCCATAGGAAGGGGGAATTTGATGATTCTAAGCCTAACCCAACTTCTATAAGCTGTGTAGCAGATAGCCCACATATGCTTCCAAGACAGGCGTAAACTACTGATTTTGGTTCTTGGCTATCAAGCCATTCCAGGCATGGGTGTTTGTTTTTTGTTGGGAGATTGGGATTTCCTCTTGTTATTTTCTCCGTTTCTGATTTGTTGCACGCTGAAACTGGGCCAATGCACCAGACTCTTGTACCCTTGGTTTGCTTGAATTCTTGGATATAATCTTGTTCTAGCTCCTCGAAAGTGTTTACTATGATTCCATCTGAGATAGATTCAGCTGCGACTATCTTGTTTCTAACATCAATTAGGTCTTCTGAGCCTGGATTTAGGGCTTCCGGGAGTTGCGCTCTGGTCAACTTGATTTCGTGATGCAAATTGGGCACTGTGAATGGTTCAAACCTGGAAACAGTTTCGTGGATTCTTGAACTGTGGAGACTTTGTGTGCATGCAAAAGAAAAACACCCCATTCCGTCGAAGAACAACCTCGGAACCTTAAACTTGCGGGCGGTTTCGACCGTCCAGGCTAGGTTTTTCCCGGAAATTATGCATCTGGGACGAGGTTTCAGATCCTGGAACAGTTTCTCGAACGGTTCCTGTAACATGGCGGCGGCTTCGAAGTAATTCTTGATCATGTTTCGGGACGGTAAGGAGTCCATGTTTTCGCATCCGGCCGGCAGGCCGGCCTGGACGGCCGGGAACTCGAGCTCCAGAAGGCGGATCGGAAGGCCGGATTCAACGGCGAAATCTACGGCGGATTTGATTCTGGGAGTGTTGAGGGGGGTGGAGACAATGGAAACGACGACGTTGTGGTGTGCTAGTAATTTGGCTATGTCCACCATGGGAATAAGATGCCCGGGAGACATCAAAGGGACAAGAACAAAATGAATCTGCGCACTATGATCCGCCATTTCAGGCACTGCTAGCTAGCTAGTAATTGCTTAGTGTATGAAGATGAGAGCTAGCTAAGATGGAGAAAGTGACGTGTAAAGAGTGTTATAGGATCTTAGATCTTGGGGCAAGCCGCCGGCAATAATGGGGGGTGACGCAAAAGATTATTGCAGGATCAGAGCATTGAAGTCAACGAATGGAGGCAAGGAAATGGATGGCACCGAAAGATGTGCAATTTTAATTTCAGTTTTATTGAAAATGGTGGCCAGAAGAATTTTATATTTAATATTGCATTATCCGATGACTACAAGTGTCGAACAAAAGGATAAATTGGGCAGGGCCGGCTGGCAGGCGGATTTATGGAAATAGTTGGTACGCCCACGGCCCAATGGGTGAAAGTAATTAGTTAAATTTAGACAATGAAAAAAATGTATGGTTGGGTCAGAACTGTCAATGCGGGCGGATGAGATGAGTTGTTGAAGTCTGTTCTTGTGACAAAGTGGACTAAAAAGTTTTTTTTTAATCGTACTGACTCGATCTCATGACCTCCCGCCATACAGGAGAGTTATTACATGTAATTTGAGCACAAAAGTGCTTAGCTTATATATTATTAAATTAATTTATTTAACTTTTATATTTTTTGCAATAATAAAATTTTATGATTTTATGATATAATAATTGTATTTCACTCACTTAACTACATTTTTTAAATAGAATAAGCTATTATTGTCCCAGCATTTCAAAGGTTTGGAAAGGTGTCATGTCTTTATATAACTAAAAATGGAATCACTCAATTCGAATTCCATATACAGGTCTAAATGGTACTCCGTAACAGTGTGGTGTCTTTAGTCTTGACAAATCAATGGAAGAAATCAATGCTGTCCTGCTTATAGGCCCATCTCAGGATACGGTTTCTGACTTTCTGATAACTTCACAAAAAGAAATAACTAGTATGTACCACTATCATGCTACAACTATTGATGCCCCCTATCTATACTGCCCAGCAGGTTGGGCAACAGCATTCATCATATCTTGACAAACTCACATGAAAACCAAAATGAGAAAGATAGATACTTTCATCTTTTATTGCGATGGCAGAAATTTTTTATCATCATTATTTAGAGCATTCATATCATTTGTGAATTTTATTTTAAAAAAGGAGAAGCAGAGAGGAAAGCAAAGAAAAAAAAATAGAAAAACAAAATTGACATGTGCAGAATGGAAAAAGAATTACGCCCCAGTTAGGCGTGGCAGGTGTGCAAAACACGCACCTAACTGTTGATGTCTTCATATTGTTCGGAGTTAAAGCAGCATAGGGCCCACAAAAATACATATCTTGATTCTTGTAGGAGTAAAAATTCAAAAAATTCCACCCCTTACACTAGTTTAAAAATCATGTTAGTTTTTTCTTCCTCAAAATTTGAGCAAAAACAACATGTGTTGCTCTTAAAAGTGTAATTAAAAAAGAAATTGACAAATCACACTAAAAATATTTTATATAATAAATTTGATAAAAAAAACCTTGACAATAATTAAACTTGTGATTTTTTAAAAAAAATTATAAGCGAAGGGATGTGCTATATTCTAAATTATCTGTCACAAGTTGCGATTTGATTCTTGGGAGTTCCAAAAAGAACTATGGGATTCTGGGAGTATTAATCTTGGTCAAAAGCAATTAAAAAAAGGCATACTTTTCAACTAGTTTTTGTAGTCTAGCTGAACTGAGAAACAAGGGAGGTCCGAACTGAGAAAAAATGGAAGGCTTTGCTGAGCTGAAAGAAGCAGTGGAGAAGGTGAAGTTGGTGGATGCTCATGCCCACAACATAGTCAGCCTTCACTCCAAATTCCCTTTTCTCAGCTGCTTCTCTGAAGCCACCGGCGACGCCTTGTCCTCTGCCCTACATACCATCAATTTCAAAGTTTGTCTTCTTCTTCTTCTTCTTCATACATATCTGTTTTCTTGGGTAGTGAGTGTATGTGTGTATATATCTCTGTGGTTTGTTTCTGGTTTACCAGCTTAGGCAATGTTTTGTATACCCATGGCTAAATACAAATGGACAGTGAATGTGAACAAAGATTGCTGCTTTAATTTCCAAGAAAGGAAAAAGATTGAACCTTTAACATAAATAGTACATTGTTTGAAGCATAAAGTGAAAAGTAGATACCTGTATTGCTATTTTTGTCAGACTTAGCTAGTATGATATCATGTGACTTTTGGTTTAAGGTTTTTATTTGTCTGTCTTTAATTTAGAGAAGCATAAGGGAAATTGCTGAATTATATGGCTCAAACTTATCTCTACATGCCATTCAAGAATATCGCTCTAGCCATAAATTGGAAGAGAGCACTGCTCTGTGCTTCAAAGCTGCAGGAATTTCTGTTTTGCTTATTGATGATGGGCTTGACTTGGACATGAAGAATGAAGTTGAGTGGCACAAGAATTTTGTACCAGTTGTTGGTAGAATACTAAGGATTGAGCATTTGGTTGAGAAAATTCTCGACGAGGTAATATCATAATTCGTAGCAATACGTATGCAATTGGGCATCCTTGACACAACATTCATTTTTTGAATGCCGTTATTTATAATGCCTCTATTAAAATCGAAAAATTTATGCTGTGATTCTATTTTAGGGAAGGTCAGATAAGAAAACATGGACTCTGGATTCATTCATGGAGGTTTTTATGGGAAGACTGAAATCATATCCTTTCAGTACTTTTATTTGTATTTTCGTTCTTCGTGCTTTTGCACATATGTTCAAATATGGGTGCTGTGTTTTTATATAGAGTTATTGTTTCTGTTATTTTCCTTAAGCTTTGATACTTTATCAGATAAAGTTGTTGCATTTAAAAGCATTGCAGCATATCGCAGTGGTCTTGAATTTAATACCGAGGTCACTGCGAAGGAGGCTGAAGAGGGCCTCAAGGCTGTCTTACATGGTAAGATAGGCAAAATTCCAATGATAAAAAGTTGAGCAAAATGAGGATTTATAATTATAATGATGACATCGTTGTTCTACCATTTTGATTTCCAGCTGGCAGTCCTGCCCGCATTACAAACAAGAACTTCATTGATTATATCTTCATACATGCCTTAGAGGTGGCTCAAAGTTTTGACTTGCCCATTCAGATACACACGGGGTAACAAAAAGCAAATAGCTTAGCATTATCCTCAAAAGTCTCACTGCATCAAACTTCATGTTTTATATTCCTTAACAGTGAATAGTCTTCCTAAGTTTATTATGTAAGTGTATGCAAAGATTATGCTTTTCCATTTTCATGACTTTTTAATTTATTCTTCTGTCAGTTTTGGGGATAAGGATTTGGATTTGAGGCTGTCTAATCCTCTTCATCTTCGCAATCTTCTCGAGGATAAAAGATTCAGCAAGTGTAGGATAGTTCTTTTGCATGCATCATATCCATTCTCAAAGGAAGCTTCCTATCTAGCTTCTGTCTACCCTCAAGTAAGATTTTAAGCCTCCGTTTGAAACTGCTTCATAATACTTCTATGGCATTGAAGCTAATATTGCATTAGCGCTTAGCTTTCTCTGCTTTCACTTGTATTTCCTAGTCCATTTGGAAGCTATATATATGCCTATATGGAAATATAGCTTCATGTCTCTGACAGAAGCAATATTGTCAACTATAGGTATACCTTGATTTTGGCCTTGCGGTTCCAAAACTTAGCTTCCATGGGATGGTTTCATCAATTAAAGAACTTCTGGAGCTTGCTCCAATGAACAAGGTAAAATTTACATGCTTAACCAAATACTAGATTATTAAATTTACACATTTAAATGGCTGCGGGTAAGTTATCTTTCATTTTCAGGCGATGAAATCTGTTATTTTTCTTCTAGTCTTCTGAAAGCCAAATTAAGTTTGTACTTTTCGGAGTGATTTTCAACTGAATGTTAAATATTGGCAGGTGATGTTCAGCACTGATGGGGTTGCATTCCCTGAAGCTTTCTACTTAGGTTAGTCCAATCAGAGCTTTGTTTAGGGAGAACTTTCACGTTAACTCTCAGTTCTAAAAAGATTGTTCGACTGTTTTATACCATTAAATTAGTAGGATTATTTGAAATTTAGAAATTGGAAGTGTAAAGATCATTCTATTGATCTCATGAATAGAAGACGAATACTGCTCAAGAATAACTTCCACTTGTCTCTTCAAAGTAGTAAAGTAATTGATGCTAACTTGAGCGTGTCGTTAATGTTGTTGCCAACTTGACTGTGTTAATAGGTGCAAAGAAAGCTCGTGAAGTTGTGTTCACTGTTCTTCGTGATGCATGCATGGATGGTGATCTGTCAATTGCAGAAGCTATTGCTGCAGTCCGAGACATCTTTTCAGAAAATGCAAAGCAATTTTACAAGATTAATATTGCAGTTGAATGTTTGAATTCGAAAACTGATCAATCCCCTTCCCACGCAAAGGTCGATTCAAACAGTGAAACACAAGATGTCACCCTTGTGCGCATTCTTTGGATAGATGCTTCTGGGCAGCATAGATGCCGTGTAAGCTCTTTTTTTTTCCTTTTCACTTGATTTTGGGCCTATCAGTTATGTTCAAAATGTGATATTAGCACTCACTTTGATGTTTTATAATTGGAAATGTCATTTACCCAATTTGGCATCACTTTTAGGCTGTTACACAAAAACGCTTCAATGATTACATTCAAAAGAATGGTGTGGGCCTAACTTGTGCTAGTATGGGCATGAGTTCATTTAGCGATGGTCCTGCTGATGGGAGTAACCTGAGTGCTGTCGGTGAGATCAGACTAATACCTGATTTGTCAACCAAATGCAAACTTCCATGGTAGGCAGTGGTTTAAAATTATTCCCTCAATCTCACGTGGCATGTTATTGTCTTTCCCCGATCCTATCTTATGGAGGAATTTTCTTCACTCTTCAATCCTTAATGTTTTGGCAACTTAGTTTTATGTATTGATATTTTATACAGGACAAAGCAGCAAGAAATGGTTTTATCAGACATGTGCATTGCTCCTGGTGAAGCATGGGAGTATTGTCCAAGAGAAGCGTTGCGCAGAGTTTCCAGAGTCTTAAAGGATGAATTCGACTTGGTATGTGCAATATTATTTACCCGGGAAATGTGAAAATATTTGTAATCTAATGTCTAGAGGCTGCGTATTCAGGTGATGAATGCAGGGTTCGAGAATGAATTTTTTCTCTTAAAGAGTGTAGTCAGGTATGTCGGGATAACGTTTAGCTGATCATTTCCCTTCCAAGTTTGAAACGTCTATCAACCAATGGTATTATACAGGAAGGGAAAAGAAGAATGGTTACCATTTGACTATACTATGTACTGCTCGACTGCATCATTCGATGCTGCATCCTCTGTACTCGAAGAGATTGTTGCTTCGCTTCAGTCCTTAAACATTACTGTGGAACAGGTAAGAGAAAATTGCTGCTTTTTCAACCTTTTCCACGAGACCACGAGGTGTCTACTGCATTAGAATTTAAGAAATCGTTTTGTGTTTTTGTGCCTAGCTACATGCAGAATCCGGGAATGGACAGTTTGAATTTGCACTGGGATACACAGAATGTGCTAGTGCAGCAGATACCTTAATTTTTGCCCGTGAAGTGATTAGAGCCGTTGCAAGGAAACATGGATTGCTGGCGACTTTTGTGCCAAAGTAGGTCTCAGGAAGAACGATAGTAACGAACTTTATAGGGGGAAACAGTTATATTGCTGTAATTTTCTCCTTATTGGTATTTTTGTGCCTTGTCTCTGTCTAGGTATGCATTGGACGATATTGGCTCAGGGTCACATGTGCACCTCAGTTTGTCCAAGAATGGAGAAAACGTATTTATAGATCATGGTGGATCAGCTCGCCATGGAATGTCTAAGGTCGGGGAAGCGTTCATGGCTGGAGTGTTGGAACATCTTCCTTCAATAATGGCATTTACTGCACCTGTTCCTAATAGGTAATAGTTCGTGACTAATGAATATTGGCCCGTCGTCTTATGTTGTTATTCTAGTAATAATGGCCTGTGAATCTGTGATCTTATGGCTAGTTATGATCGGATTCAACCTAATACATGGAGTGGAGCATACCAGTGTTGGGGGAGACAAAACCGAGAGGCTCCACTAAGAACAGCCAGTTCGCCTGGCGTTCCAAATGGCTTTACCAATTTTGAGGTTAAGGTGTTTGATGGATGTGCAAACCCGTACCTCGGTCTGGCTTCGATCATTGCTGCTGGGATTGACGGTCTGCGCAGACGCTTAACTCTCCCCGAACCAGTCGGTAAGTTTGCACAATCCTTTTACAATGTCAGCTCGATCTGTTAAAACTACTCCTTGCAGACTATGCAGTTGTGTTTTTCAAATGTCTTAGTTTGTCATTAGCTCCTAAATGCCATTTTTGAACAGATGAGAATCCCGAAAACCTTAAAGCAAGTATTCGACGACTACCAAAATCACTTGCAGAGTCGGTGGAGGCCCTGGAGAGAAACGAAACGTTCAAAGGTTTGATCAACGAGAAGCTCTTGGTTGCCATACAAGCAGTTCGAAAGGTTTGTTTCATACAATCTTAAAAGAAAAGCTATGAGGTTATGACCCTAATAAGATCGCAACGATAGGAAACCTTTCTAGCAAGCCGCTATTGTAAACTGATGCTCAATTTTTTATTTTTTTTTTCAGGCTGAGATCAAGTATTACTCTGAAAATAATGAGGCTTACAAGGAACTTATACACAAATATTAACCCTCCATGGTATTGCGAGACTTGTTTCAAGAAATAAAAGAGTATTTAGGTACGATGTTATGCGATACAATAGTACTACCATGACTGAATTCTTTTGAGGTGCATTTTTTAGCACAATCTTCTAACTCTTGTCCAAGAAGCTACTAGGACTGGACTAGTACTACCAACAAAACAGTACAACGTTTTCATGATCAATGTTTCTTGGAACATGTATAATAAACATGTTGTTAACATGAGTTTACTTCAATAACACTTTAAAATAAGCACAGGGAGACAGAGTTAAATCTGAAAAGGATGAAATGCGTCATTGTCCATTGAGACAAATAATTATGGGATATATAACAGTATGAGAATCATGATTATGTTGTATACATATTTGTGTGTGTGTGTTTTTTTTCTGGGAAATATATTGTATTGTCTGGAAGTGGGGCAAAGAATTATGATGTGGAAGTTCAAGTAAACAGGCGACAGGTGTTAGGGCTGCTCCGTGACGCTGACACTGGTCGCTCTCGGCAGTTCAAATGGATATTCTAGCCAAACCAAAAGAACCGCTTGTCCTATCAAAAATGTCACCACATGATTTTCATAAACTTTTTTTTTTTTAATAGCCATCGGATAGTGTAAGTAACAATGTTAATCGCTCTGGTAAATACAATTAATTATATTTACGTAATTGTAGTAAGTATAATATGCACCATTCATGCTAATCGCTCTGGTAAAATTTCTTTTTGTATATAGAAAAAGAGTTTGATATATCTTATCATGCTAATGCCATTTCAAAAGGGGCACAAAAAAGTTTTGATTTTGGACTAATAATAGAAATAGACTTGTTTGAAAATGTAAATTCTGTTAGACTTGCGTGATTGTAACAAGTGCAATATAACACTCATAATATTTATTTAAAGATAAATGTTTAGTTCAACGCTAGCCTAGTGACATGTAATAGTAGTTTTGTAAGTTAAGAATAATGAGATTGTCTTCATTTAACACATGAGCAATACCCTCAAAACTCATTTAAGATTGCTCCAATTAGGACCCTCATGAATTTTTATTTAAGGTGAAATATTTTTTGAAAAATTGGAAAAAAAATAAGCAAACAACATAGTCCAACAAGATAAAGATAAAATTAAGAGAGAAAAAAGAAAAGTTCAATGGTAGGTGTTTTATCCCCAATTCCCTTTTCCTTTTTGTCAAAATCAAGAGGCCATTGGATTATTTATAATTTGCTTTTTAGTATGATGTGAATTATATAATATCTTGTCTTGATCAATCTCTAAAAATGGTTTGCCTTGTTGCCTGCATGCACCTACCCCCACCCCCTTAATTCAAACCCTATTTGCTATCACCTCCCCATCACATGCTATATTAATATTATGTTGCTTTTTGGTTTGTTCTAATTGCATTTGCAATAAAGAGGGTTTTGATTGAATGGTACACCCTAGTTGAGTTGTTCTACTTTCATTCTAATACTAAGATGATAACATGCTAACTAATATATAGTGAGTACTTTTAACTTTTATGAATTTTAATAAAATGGGTCCGAATAGTTGATAATTAAGTACAATTTTCAATGAAACTCAGATACCCAATAGTCCCCACGCTGGGGCCGGCTACCAAGATCGATCATTGGTCTCTTCTCCCCAATACTGTCTACTAAACCAGTGAATTAAACTCATACGGACAATCAAAATAAAACATTAAAAAAATCAAAAAAAAAAAAAAGAAAAAAAAAGAAGAAGAAGAAGAAGAAGAAAATGTGCGTGTGCCTAGAGAGTTCCTCACAGTGAGACATATCGGGCCCAGACCCAACTCCGCAGCCGCACAAGGCCCACAGATACCGACCCACCACCAAAACAAATGGGAGCTGGAGCCCAATTGAGTTTCAGTTTCAGTTTCGCCCCTCATGTCGTCTCTAATTACCAAATTGCCACTTCCCGTTAACTGCCCTTCGACACGAACCGACCTGTCCGTTGAGTTGTCCGCAAGAACGGAATCGCATCTGCAAATCCTTTTTTACAGTATCAGTTTTAGAGATAGAAAGTGAAAGAAAAAGACAACTCTATTCTTTTCTCTCTCTAACCGTATGCATACAGTATATACATCGTGTCTGAGTGTGTATATGCAATTATATATTCCTTTCTCTCTATATTTTATCTGTGCTTAGCTATACACTATACAGGACGGATGATGAATGGTGCTGTAAGCTTTTCCTCTTTTCTGCTCTCTTTTTCTCTTCTTAAGTAGAAAGCGCTGTCACTGTTGCATAGTTTTAGCTGCTGCTGGGGCTCTAGAGAGAGAGAGAGAATGGGGTCGTCGTCGACTGGAGGACAGAGCAGTAGCGGGGGGTTTGATCTGTCGTTTAAGATCTTGTTGATCGGAGATTCGGGAGTAGGAAAAAGTAGCCTGCTCGTCAGCTTCATTTCTAATGCCGTTGACGATCTTGCCCCTACCATTGGTACGCCACTTCCTTCCTTTTACCTAATCAGTTGTAATAGGATCGAATTCGTGGTTTGATCTTGTGATATGGACATTGGAGCTTGCTAGAGCTACTGCAGCTCAGCATGAGCTTCTACTGTATCTGTTTGTACATTTTATGATTTGGAAATCAGTTACTATAATCAAGTATGTGCTTTAATTTTATTAACTACACGGAATTGCATTTAAATCCGGTAAAATTTGTGAAAGGTGAAAGCTCGATGTCCAATTTCCATGTTGTAGTTGGTGGTTAACGAAATGAATTTGGCAATGGGACAAATTTCCGTTGATTTCCTGTAGAATTATTTTAATTTTTAATATTGTTGCTTTCTGCTCTTTTTGTGAGCTAGCTGTTGTCTGATCTGGGGGCATAAATTTGGAAAACGCAATCTAATAGCTACAATGTAGTGTAGTTGATAAGAGTGGCGAATAGGTTTTGGCTGGGTTGTACTTTGTCTAGTTTCTAGTGTCATATTGTTCTATTATGTCTTTGAATGGTGATTATGAAGTTATGGAGCTTGTGTGAAAGCTGGATTTGTACTTCTTGTGAAGTGTCTTCTTTTGGTCCATGATTTGATTTCAACTTGGGCCCAACATATCCTAAGTCACTTTAAAATTCTACTTCAAATGCCATTTTCTGTTTACTAAATGAACCATGACTCAAGGAGTATCCTAGTGAAACTATTACATGGACGAATTAGGAGAATAGAATCACAATTAAGTAGATAAATTCACAATTAGTAACTATAGCATTTAACCACATTAGTGTACTATGAATTCTTTTAAAGTCTACATTTCTGCTTATACTAGGTGTTGAATTTGGGACCTATTCTTCTTTGCTTATGACAGGTGTTGATTTTAAGATGAAGACGCTCACTATTGGTGGGAAAAAACTGAAACTTACACTTTGGGACACAGGTATTGGAAAAGCAACCTTCTCTTGTGTTTTACAATTCTCTGGTTTTATTAGTGATGCATAAACTTTTTTCACTGTTCTAATACAATGTACTCTTTAATAGGCTTCTTGAACAATATCCTTTTCCTCTGAACCAAAAGAAAAATACTGCACATTTTTCCCCAGATCTAATGAACTACCTAATTCTGAATTTATAATTCCTTTTGCAGCCGGACAGGAGAGGTTCAGAACATTGACAAGCTCTTATTACAGAGGTGCTCAGGCAATCATTCTTGGTATGTATGGAATATGTCAAGGATGAATTGAATGGTTTATTGCTTTCCTAATAAAAGAGTTCCTATCCTTGTAGAGAGATGCTAATTGGTCCTTATAAGGTGATTAACCATAGACAGCTACATCCTAAAAATATTTGCACATGATAGCTTTTCATTTTCATTTAATTTAGATTTCATTAAATTTCACTTATTTCATCCTTATTCCTTATAACAATCTATCAACCAAGTATGGGATTGCTGGTCCAAATCTTAATCCTATCATTGCTGATCTTTATTCCAAAATTTATCCTGGCTATCAATCTTCCCATGTCCAAAATTTGAACCAAACAACCTAGGTGCATTCATGTGGAACATCTCTTTTAGCCTCTACTTTTATGCAGTTTGGTATGATGCTTGGTAGACATAGGCAAAACAATCTCTATAAGTTCCCTGTAATGGCAAGTCTCTTAGATTTCATTGAAAGAGTTGTATTTTTTTGTTCTGTGTAGTTTATGATGTGACAAAGAGAGTTACCTTCACAAATATATCTGACGTATGGGCAAAAGAGATGGAGCTTTACTCAACTAATCAGGATTGTGTCAAAATGATTGTTGGGAACAAAGTTGACAGAGTAAGTTTTCTGAAAGATTCTTCTCTTTGGTTTTGTAAAGTCTTGGAAAAATTAATTTTATTGCAGCCAGGCAATTTCTTATGTCTTTATCAGTGATCCGTAAATCTGCTTCACATTTACAATATGATTCTGACAATCAGGTTACTTCATTTTGCTGTCTTGTGGGCTGAGAAAGTGAGGATTCACCTAAATATACTTTAGTTGTATAAATGTATTGCCTGTTAGTGTGTGTGAATATGGTTAAGCATAACTTTACTTTGAGATACAAATCAATGCCTCTACCATCTAAAGGGAAAAAAGGAAAGCCGTCATACTTATCTTCTTCTGTGGTCAACTTTCTTCAACAGTATAAACTGTAAAATTGAATTTATGAAGATTTCTTGATATTTATGCTGGACTAGCATTACTTAACAATTATATCTTCTCTTCTTTCACAATTCCGCAACTTTAGGAATCTGAGAGGGCTGTCAGCAGGGAGGAAGGTATAACTCTGGCAAAAGAGCTTGGAAGTTTATTTCTTGAATGTAGTGCAAGGACACGAGAAAATGTGGAGCATTGTTTTGAAGAGCTTGCCTTAAAGGTGACACACTTACCATCACTTGTTTAGGACCTTAAAGCATGTTATTGGGCACTTTTTAAGTTACCAGAAAAATGGGACCACCCTAGGGGAATATATGAAATCATGTTTCTCGAAGTGCATAAACTGCGTAATGCCCTGAGTTGGTAAAAAGAACACTCCTGATAAGAGACTTTATATTTTCCAGATAATGGAGGTGCCTAGTCTTTTGGAAAAAGGATCTACCACAGTGAAGAGAAATATCTTAAAGCAGAAACAAGAACATCAAACACAAACTGGTGGAGGCTGTTGCTCATAGAAGAATGGGGGATATAGACTCTGCTCTTGACAGATGTATCGTACGAAGTGCTCTGGATGGGGAGCATGTTTCCTGGACAGATTGTGACCAGATTTGTAAATGAGGATTTCGTTTTCTCATGCTGCTGCTTTATTTCGTGCTTGAGGTCGTCCTACTTAGTGTGCTGCTGCTGCTCTGGGAATGTTGCCATGACCTCTCTATTAGTTAGGTGTATAGTGAATGGTCAGTTTGGTTTTCTGATCTCTTTTCCTGTCCATACATGGAGATTGCTAAGAAAACCAAATTGAATGTATTTATTATCATTCTCCGATTTAATTGGCAATTCTTACTAGCCCGGGTGTTGTGTGCTATTTTTCTTGTTTTTGCTTGGTTGTCTGTGTCATTCAAGAAACCATTCAGAAAGGAAGATAATGAAGAGAGCCTTAAATTTATTAACCCAACACAGTCTGACCTACACAGGTGTAAGCTACAAATAGCAGGGTGGTACCAATACTGCAGTTTGAACTTCCTCAAGTGCTGCAGCATGCTGATCTCTGTTGAACACCAGTTGAAGGTTTAACAGGTTCAGGTAAACTGATTTTGATGGTTGAAGGCTGCAACATTCAAACGAAAACGCCATGGTTATACACTTATAATACTCTGCAATCGAGGTATGTAAATATTGTAAATGTAATTCATACTTCTGCTTTGCTATCTGCCTCTGCAAGTCTCTGCTTAATGTCTCCAGCAATGGCAAAGAAGCCTTGCTCCACATTGTAGCCAGTTTTTGCACTCTGTTTCAACAACACCATTGCATTCAGGGGCATTGCATTTGCATGCACACAATAACACTACCAAACAGAGTCTAAGATACCCACAGTTTCAAAAAACTTTACACCATATTCATCAGCTAGAGCCTGGCCTCGTGAGGTTGGCACAACCTGCAACAAAACACTCAAACTCAATCGAATGCCAGATGGTTTGGAGTATGGAGTTTTAGACAAATTATGTTAGTATTACCCTCTTGCTCTCATCCATATCGGCTTTGTTACCAATCAGTATCTTGTTCACAGTATCAGAGGCGTGCTGCTCTATATTTTTCATCCAGTTTCTGATATCTGCATTTTATCATATTATGTTACAGTTTCACATGTAGCATTCAAAGCAAAGTAAGAGAAGCAGAAATGGAGATATACTATCGAAGGAGGATTCATCAGTGACATCATAGACTAACAATATTCCCATGGCTCCCCTGTAATAAGCTGCATATCAGACAACCTAGGAATTAGAATCAAAATATACCATCCAAGGGGTAAACCGGTTACAAGTCGAGCTAGTCAACTATGGTTATAAGACTAGGTTTACCCAGTGCACAATCTGCTTCGTAAAAACATTATATCATCCATTCATATATATATACCAGTGGTGATTGTTCGAAAACGTTCTTGGCCAGCAGTATCCCATATTTGCAGTTTCATACGTTTTCCATCCAACTCTATAGTTCTCACCTTAAAATCAATCCTATCACCCAAAAAAAATAAAAATTCAGTAATCTGGGCAGAGGAATTCATTTACTTTGAATTGAAAAACTATGTAATATACCCAATAGTGGTAATATAGCTCTGTGTGAATGAATCCTCAGAAAACCTCAATAACAAACAGCTCTTTCCGACTCCTGATGTCAAGAAACAGATCAAACTTTAATAGCACAGACAAAAAAAAACAGGAGAGATTTGTTTTGAGAAAGCAGATAGGTATTGGACTTGCCGCTATCACCGATGAGAAGAAGCTTGATGAGGCAATCGTAGTCAGCTCGAGCCGCCATGGGAGATCAGAGTTTGTTTCTGGGAAGAAGAAGAAGAAGAAGAAAGCGGAGTAAAAGGTTGAATTTTTATGTTTGAAGAGGTCCACGTATGTCCGGCCTTGTAAGGAGAGTGGCAAAAGAAGAGACAAATAGCTTTTTGTCTTACGTTGCTCCTTAACTAACTAACGTCAACTATGTATATGTGCTTCGTCAAATCTTATGTTTTTGGTTTTTAACAGCAGGGCAGGCTTTCATGAGTTGTACAATGAAACTGCAGTACGTGTCTGAATCTGTTTGGAGTAAATTTAAAGTCCAATGCACAAAGGTGGCCCATAGAATAGATAGATATACTCAAAAGTGAATATGAAATTGCCAAGATCAGCCCATGGACACTCTGTGAGTAGCGCATCACGGGGTTGTTATCTCTAATCTCTAATCTCTACTAATGTAATGTTTTTCTAGATTTGAGTTTCGACCCATTATGTTGAGCTCCCACGAGCCAAAACACTTGCTTCTTCATCCACAGAGAAGCGATCGTGTGGATAGAGCATAATTTTTTTACTTAAACATCATAGATTTAATTTTTGTCAAGACTTTCTAATTGATTGAGCTTGCCGCACAAGATCTTTTTTTAATGCGATTTATCTCTCAAGTGTAGTTTACAGGCTAATACAATCATTGCAGTATGTTGTCTTGGAGCACAACTCAAGTGGCTATATTAGTTGTAATAAGTGTGAAACCTACAAAGATTTTTTTTTTTTAATAACAAAAAGAAAATCCGAAACATTTGGAGCATTAGGTATGTGAAGTGGGTCTAACCAAACAATAAATTGTGGTACATATATATGTATGAGTAGGTAATTAATTAACTCACTAACTCCGATCTCGTGATAATTAAAGTGTCATTTTCATGAAATTCCTCAAAAAACTGGCTTCCTTTAATGCCACAAAGAAAACAGTAAACACCAGCAAGGACAGGCATGCAGTTGGCTATACTCCACACAACAATATTCCTAACTTGTATTTTTAGCAACAATATAATTAAGCAAATTAATTAAAGTATGATCACGTTGCAGCATCTGATGATGGGATGAGTGGTGTATGATAGTACAGGTAGGATATCCATAAAAGAAATTTAAAGTCATTGGCACATACATACATACCTGCCTGGCTTCCCACTTGCAACACTACTCTCTCATCTCATCAAATTCTTATTATATTCTTAATTGTCATATTGATAATGAAACAGACACTTATGGATGGTAGCTTTTAGGTGTTGCTTTCTTGTGACCCTAATTCACTCCTTTTGTTTGTGGTGCTGCTCTGCTGCATGCTGGATCGATGGACCTAGCTGGCTCAGCTCCTCCAGGACATGGTGTCACCCGGACTAAAAGTGCGTTTTGGGTGAAACCAACTCAAACCAAGCAGGCTAATAGACCGCTTTCATAGAAAGTTGAACGTGAAATCTTGTGATTACTAAGTCAATTGCTAGACCAACTTAATTAGTTGGGTTGCTCCCTAACTGCAACCTACCTACTTCTACCACTCCTGGCTAACACTTCATACTTATTTTTCCATCCAATTAGTTTCTAATTAACGCCCGCATACTGCAGGTTGACATTCATACATGTAATCGAGTTGACATTTGAATCACTTATATGATCTGAATTGAATTTTCAAATTTGAGTTTTATCCATATACATACATTATATAAAGGTATGTAGATGTTGTTCAAGTAGGAATTGGTGCTCGTGTTAGCTTAGAGAAAGTTTGGAAAATTACTTAGGGTGCATTGAATCATGACTTTTATAAAATTTTGATAACCCTTTAAAAGAAATAAAGACTAATAATACTAAAAACGTATATGTATACTAAAAACTTGGTGGTTTAGTAGCATTTGATTTACCTTTGTATATGAAAAATAGTGGGTTCGAGTTTTAGTAGAGACACGTACTACATTATTATAAATTTAAAAAAAAAATCTACATTTTGTAAATAGAATCGTAACTATTTAATGAATCTTTAATAATGTTAAACTTTTACATGTATATGATGAGCATAAATGTGAAAATAATAGTAATAATAATTCAATTCACAGCTCTCAATGATGAGAGATGAATATAATGATTAAAGAAAAAAGAATATACGTGCTGGCCGCCGGTCGGGGTGAGGTTGATGATCATCAATAATGGCAATTGACCAGAGTAGAAGTGGAGAAGACGATGACTCGCTCTTTCGACGCAAAGGGGAAGCTGGTTTCTCGGCGTTCTTCTTCCGCCGGCGCCGCCGGGAGGTTAAGGTCAAAAGACATCAAGTTTCTTGATTTCGACGATGAATCTTCACGGCCGCCGCCGCCGCTACTGGTGGTAGTTGCGGCGGCGTTAGGCGGCAGTGGCCTGTGCCTCCTCATGTGACCTCCCAAGGCTTGGCCGGAAGTGAACTCAGCTCCACAAATGGAACACTCGTGCATCTTGTTTTTGTTGGAAAGCCTGGGAGACGGCGGCAAAATTCTGCCCGGAATTTGCAGCGACAACGTTGTAACATCCTCGTAATATCTTTCTTGATTTTCCGGCGAAGGAATTGCTGACGACGATGACGCTTTCGGTTTCTTGTGACTAGCTCTGTGGCCACCCAGGGCTTGGAATGAAGGGAAGACTCGATTACACGTCTTACACCCGTAAACTTCCTTGTTGGCGCCGCCGGCGACCAACGACGGTGCCGGCGCCTTCGATTCTTGATCGTGGCGACCTTGAGCTAAAAGGATCAAACAGTTAGCCATGTCTTCCTCCAAATCCACGCTTATTTCCCTATTATTCTCCGAGATAGACGACGGCGAAGAAGAAGCGCCGGCGCCGGAGAAATGATCATCCCTTCCGATGCACTGAACCGTACTAGACGATGAACTAGTAGCCATTCTTAACGCAACCGGAGATGGCTGGCGCGGCCGCTTAGTCCGCCTTTTCTTGATCGCACTAACCATGTGATCGTCAAACTTCATCATCACTTCCTATCCTCCTTTTCTTGTGTGGAGTAAGCTAAGCAGAGAGCTTTCAATATCAATGGAGAATAAAGAAGAAAGTTAGTTGTCAAAAAGGTGGAAATGGAGAATAGGTAATATATAGAGGAATTAAAGTGGTTATACAATCAATTTTTGGGGCTTGAGAATTATATATAATGAAGTGGATGGGAGTGGGAGGCTAGTGGTGGAGTTGTCTTTTGTTGTGTCAAATTTTACAACCGCCCCCGTGAACAGTAACCGTGAATATGCATCTTTTACCAGCCTTCCAGCTATGGAATAAGTTCTATATATGTGCATCATAAATGGTGGATAATAATAACTAACTTAGTATTTTAATTTAATTTCTAAGGTGTATGGTACTTGATTGAATTGATCAATCCCGAATAATCATGTATGATAGGTTGGATACCGGATGACTAATGGTGCTCAACCCAAGTGGACAAGTGGTCGGTTCAGCCCCACTTTGAACTAGAGCATGAGAGAAACGTTTTAGCACACCTACAGAAAGTATGGTATATCACTATAGTAGGAGGATATGATCTCATCCTAGCTAGAGTTTGCATGATTTAGGAGAGCACTTTCCTAATTAATGGCACATGGTTTTTGAGATAACTTTCCTATTTTATAGTCCGAGCACCCGAATTAGAATATGGGGCCTATAGATATGTACCCTGAAAGAGACTATTGTAATGGTTCAAAATCTTTTATTCTCTAAGACAATACCAATTTTCTATTCTCTCCCGTTTTCTTATGTACTATTTTTGTTTCTGACCAGTTGTATTAACCAACCGACAAGTAATTTATATTATTATTAAGTATATATCGGTACTAATAATATCGTATATAATCAGATATATATACACGATTATTGATAGTAGTACTATCAACTACACCAATTGACCCTATAGAAAAATGAAAATAATGGAGTAATTAAGATTTTGGTTGGGTTTGAAGAAAACCCATTATCCATTGCCAACCATTACTTTGAGAGGAGTAGCTGGCACCACATATTATTTTACAGTTCCCTGCTACCTCCCTACCTACTTATTCTTCCTCTTCATTTGATTGTGTTGTCTTTATAACTTAAATGCCAAAACCAAATATATATTGCCCTTACATAAAACTCATATATACAAGTTAAACAAATTAAATTATAAGTACTACTAAACACACTAAAAAGTAAAAACGACTCTTTAAAAAGTCAAGATGTACCGGTTAATATAAGAATGTGCGATGTAATTATGTATATTATTGTAATTTTACAAGCGTAGTTTAGTTAAGAACAATTATATATATTGATACAATATTATTGGGCGATATGCAGAAGTGTTGACTTAATTGGTGAAATGATGTTAGTTGAGTTAGATTATTAAGTAGTGATATTAGGCACTTAATGAATTGAAGCAACCTCCATGTGCAGTTGACTCACCCAACCAATTCAACAACCTAGCTGGGTACCAAGAACCATATAAAGTTTCATGAGTTGTTAAATGGATTACGACCCAAAAATCGCGCCGGGTTTGCTAAGCTGATCATGCATGGATTATATATTTAATTTCCTCATCATCATTATTGTTGTGTACATAATCCATATGGTTAATGATGATTAGTGTTACTAAAGTACCAGACAGCGACACCTTATCTTGACAACGTTGTGTGCGTATATTTAATGAACCGGCACTACTGGCTAGCCGAGCTGCAAAGTGGTTGTTTAAGTGAAATTAATTGAGAAAGCTAATTAAGGTGATTAGATCATGTTAGTGTTGAGTATGAAAGAAAAGAATAAAGCTAGTTCACATTATAGGATGGAGTTATTAGTTTAAGTATTTTTAATTAGTTTTATTATTCGTCATGATCGTATTGATCGACGACATATATGGATGGATATAATATAATGCAGTCCATGTGCATGGTCAGCTACGTAGATTTAGTTTGCCGGCCGCCACTACTTACCTTAGCTTAATCAATATCGGATGTTATTACTGAAGTTTTATGGTGTTGGATGGTTTTTTAATCCCAAATCTAACACATAATTGGGGAAATAAAGGAATGCAAGTATGAGTTTGTTGGACGGAGGCAGTTGATTTTAACACTAAAGTAGTTGACGGTAGACCAACATTACGGTTAAAATAATGAATATATAAGAAGAATATATACAGAGGAGAAGTATACATTTTATTATGGAAAAAATGGAACTTAAAGTCCTATGCTCGCATTGGGAGACCTTGTTACATTAGGAATAGGTAACATAGTCCTTTTACAACACATATTAGCCCAAAACGTCCCACTTTTGCCCGTGTTGAGCCATGGACCGCGAGCTCTACCCCGCCTGTAAAGCCCAATAGCATACTGGGATTGCCTATATATGCCAAGCACAAAGCCGAAGCCGAAGCCCATCGTACCGACGCCTAGTTGTTGAGAAGAGGGTCCAACCAGCAGGCCAAGGAGCGGCTGGTCAGTAGCGCCTTAGTACTCCATCCATCAGAGGCAGCTTAGAAGGTCTAGTCTAATATTCTTCCATGGAAACTTGGCACTAACTACTATGTAAGTATATATATAAGGACATAAAATTACATTTTCACTAATAGTTATAATTTTTTTGTATTGGGATAAATGTTAGTATGACTAAATGTTACTCCGTATTATTGAACAGTACAATTTCATCTTTTTCATAGATTCTTCATTAAAAAACATTGTATTATGATGGAGAATAGAATAGATTCTTGGAGTAACAATGCATATATACATAGTTGTCAGTGTTAAGAGACAACGTGGGATGGATAAATCGTGAGGGGCACGCAATAATTAAGATGGTCTTCTAATTGGCTAGCTATACTAGGAGTGTTCCCACTAACCTCAAGCAAAGCATTAATGTTCTAAAACGCTACTACATACAGTCTACGGCTCTAAAATAATGAAAAATATCTGTATTAAGGACAAAGAAAATAATTATTGGTATTAATTATTCAATGCTATTTATTCATTTTATCTATTATTCTTAAAAAAGAAAAATAGATGACTGGGTTTAGAAGCATGGAAGAATGAAAGAGCAAGCAAAACATGCATGGCGGCGATGTACCTTGTCTCCTACGTTAATGGCACTACAAACAATACTATATAATTAATACAACTCCACTACTTAAGCACCTTGAGAGGGAAGATATACGTAGTAGGCCAGGTAGGGAACATTTTTGAATTATTCAGCAAATCACAACCTTATAACTCTATAGATTAATGTTGTGTATTATTTGTTCTTAGCTTGAATTTCATATATCATGTTGATATATAGAACCATTTGTAGCAAACCCTTAAAAAAATCTCAATTTTTAACCATTTGGATACCTAAATGTTGATATATAGAACTTAGACACACGACATATCTAAAGCGAATTCTTGAACTGCTAGAGTGATTTTCTATATTCTCATATTCATTTTACTTGTAATACACTAAAAATGAAATTGCAGCATATTATATATATAAAATTTATCGAATTGGAATGCAATCCTTAAGTATTTAAGTATTCTTAAAGATAAGTTAAATCGTGATGCTATATGTAGTTGGTTCAAGAATGAGTATAGTGGGCCAGTAGTTGGTCCAAGAATGGGTATAGTGGGCCGGTTCTGAGGAGGTTTGTATAGCTCCTTTGATCCACCAACGTAGGAGGCCCATGATAAAATAGTTGTCGATCAAAACAAGTCTGCTATGTGCCTATGTTAATGTTATGAAACAATTTTAGTGTGGAAATATATACATTATGCATTATGCAAGAAGAGTAAATGACAAGAAAGTGACGTAACGCCCATTGACGCGACGCTCATGCTGCTGCGCTTTCTTGTAGTGGAGGGGACGGTGTCGTTTCAAAGGTTACATCTTTAGCTTTGAATGGTTATATTGCTGGGGAGTGGGGGCTGGCTGGCTGCCGTGTCGCCGCGTCATCCGCCACAAAGCAAATGATGGTGTTTGATTGAATTAAAGCGTGAACTATGGGGGTCTAATCTTAATTTTCACAAAGATTTGCATTATTGGTACCAGATTTTTTTGTTCTTATCACCCAAAAATATCTTCTTTTTTCTCCTCTCCAATCAAACTCAGTTAACCATCGTTTTCTGGACTTTTGATAATAAAACTGGGTGATATTCTTTCTGGTGAATATTGAAGTTAAACAGTTTTTGGTTGCTGGAAATGGAGAACGCTTTGCTGCAGCAGATGGTTCCTCATCAGTTTTTGGATGAAGATGGAGCTAGGGCCGAGATGGGATGTGGAAATTATGGGTATTTCCTCTTTTCCTTGATGTTTTTTGCACTGAATTCTGCAAAAAGAAGAAGATTTAAGTTAAAGTTTTGATTTTTACCTTGTTTAGGTGCTCGCACTATATGAGGAGATGCAAGATCAGAGCTCCATGCTGTGATGAGATTTTCGATTGCAGACACTGCCACAATGAAGCAAAGGTATAATCTTTCACTTTTCTTTCAAAACTTCTTTATCATCTTCAATGAGGAACTGATTATGATTCTTTGGACAGAATTCTATAGAAGTTGATCCACTCAAGCGGCATGACATTCCTCGACATGAAATCAAAAGGGTATAGTTTCTAATTTTTATGATCTTCTGTATTGCAGTGAACTTTGAAGTTAGTAGTGATGTAAACAAGTTAAAAAGTTGTATCTGAAGAAGAAGAAGATATCACTTTCTGTGTAATCTAATTATCTAAAGAGTAATAATGATACTGCTTTATAAGGCCTTTTTCACAGGAGTTAGCTGTTCTGTAATTTTCAACTTTTGGTTTAATAATTGCAATGTGTTTTCACTCTTCAGGTCATTTGTTCCTTGTGCAACACTGAGCAAGATGTGAGTTTTCTTTCTGTACTTGATGATTATTGGTGTTAGTGTAGTTACTATTTTCGATTAGATGACTTCAAATCTTATATAGCAAATGTATTGCAGGTTCAACAAAGATGCGTCCAATGCGGGGTTTCTATGGGGAAGTACTATTGCTCAAAGTGCAATTTCTTTGATGATGATGTAAGTTTTCGAATCTTTGTTATTAGAAACTGTAGTCCAGTTATTATTGTTATTATTATTATGCTCAAACAAACTGGTTTGTGTCTTTAGGTTTCGAAGAATCAATACCACTGTGACAAATGTGGAATCTGCAGGTTAAAACCTTTTCACCTTTACTGTTTTTGGCATCATTTCTATCGATATCAAAGGATGCTCTTTACCTAATAATGTGGTGACATTATTTTCGGGGCTCAAAGTCAGTCATTTTGCCTCGTCTTTGCTTGTGGTTCTTGTTTCTTGCATTTAACTTTTCCTTTTCATGTTGTTCCATTCTTCATCACAGAACGGGAGGCAAAGAAAATTTCTTTCACTGTAATAGATGTGGTAAGTGGCATCACTATATTTATTTAACGTGTTACGTGCTCTGTTTTGTTCCATAATTCTAGGGATCTGATTTTTGTTCAGGATGTTGCTACGCAAATTTGATGAAGGATTCACATATTTGTATAGAAAAAGCAATGCACCACAACTGCCCAGTTTGCTTTGAGGTAAATACAGCAACGTCAAAGCAATATATAAATATAAAAGCTCATATTTTTTCTTATTCTTGTGATTTAATCCTGCAGTTTGTTTTTGATACCACGAAAAATATTACTGTTTTGCCTTGTGGACACACTATGCATCTTGAATGTGTGATGGAGATGGAAAGGCATTATCAGTAAGTTTCTGTTTGCCTTTCTGTTCTTTCCGCAATGAGAGCAACAGTATCCTCCTTGCACGTTTTGGTAAAAATTTTCTTATTCCTAATAATTTGATGCAGGTATTCTTGCCCCGTTTGCTCGAAATCATTTTGTGACATGTCCCGGGTATGGGAAAAGCTTGATGAAGAGGTAGGCGGTGTCCAAAGAGATTTGAAACTCTGCAATTGGTATATGACTTCGTTTTTAACTTATCATTATTGCTGCAAAATTTCAGGTTGCCTCGACACCTATGCCGGAGATGTATCAAAATAAGATGGTAATATGTGTATATATTAGGTTTCGGTTGCATATATTGATGCCATAATCTTACCTCTTCACATTGCAAATAAATTAGGTTTCGATCCTTTGCAATGACTGTGGGAATTCATCTGAGACTAAGTTCCACGTTCTGGCGCACAAGTGCCCTAACTGCAAATCCTACAACACAAGGCAAACGAGAGGAGGCGCCACTTCATGCTCATCTAGGGTCACCGAAGTTGTTAGAGGATGAACCTCTCTTAGACGAGGCTCGAGAGCAGAATATCCAAGCTATTACTGGCAGTCAAGAAGCAAAATCCAGACATCGAATCATCCTTCATTCTTTCTGGTCTATTTGCTCTACCCTTCCATTGCCCGTTGGGGAGCATCATCAAGCACGGCCATCATTGTACCATTTATGCGCAAACAGGGTAATGAATCGATATCTTTAGCTAATTATAGTTTCCAATCGCCAATAATTATAAAAGCAGTACGTAGTAGTTGTTGCCAACAAAAGCCAATCTGTTCTTTTTTCTTAGAAATATAACCATCACATGCTTTTGCATCTTGCTCAGTCTTAATTACATGTGGAGCTTTATATTTAAATCTGAACACAATCCTTGTTTCTTGTACCTCAAACTTATATATTTTTGAAGATTAAAAACATCATATTACAGCATGAACACTAGGAATTGAAACATAGCTATTTAACCATGTAAGATCATATCAGTATGATGAATAAATAGTAAAGGAATAAAATCTGAATTATTATTATTCTGTACTCCATAAGTATTCTATCACAGCTTATATCCAGCTTTCAAAACATATATCTTTCTGTCATTTAGCGGCTGCAATGGTCTTGCATTACGCTTAGCGTACTGCAATAAACGTAAGAAATTTCTGTAAGCTTCGTGTGTTAACTGTTAACTACAGAGTAAAAGACTTGTGTAATTGAACTTACATCATGAACAGCTTCTCTAAGCAGCTTAATCTGTCTCCTGGAAGCAGTCCTTATCTAAAAATTTTCCAAGTTAGGTAATAATCACAGAGTACTAAACTATCAGACAGGTTAAGGAAAAACAAGAAAAAGCAAAACCTTTGTGTTAATGGTCCAGATAACACCTTCAGTACAAGGAGGAGTAGTGAGTGAACCTAAGTATCTGTAGTACCATGTATATCTAAAGTTGATTTCTGTGGGATCAATCCAGCCTGTTTGTCTCTCGCTATCTTTTTCATCCATCAGTAGTGAAATATTACTCATCAGCTGTCCTTTTTTACGACGAACTTGCATCAGAATTTGCAAGAAAAGGGAAAGGGTCAAGGGCGTTTGAGCCCAACTTCATGTATAAGCGACTCGAGTCCAATTTTTTACTTACCCTGGAGAGAAAAGCATCAGGCTTGCCAATCCTGTAAAGAACTGCAGTAACAGCTCTCTGATTCTGCAGTGTCTGGTCTGGGCTTTGGTGAACCATGTGCAGCTCCAAGGCATATCTGTTCAAACATATACAACATCAAACATTCTTAATCCTCTGCAGAAATGCAGGCAATCCTAATTAAGTTGGTCAGACTCTTAACTTAGTAACTAAGAGTTACCTATTGAACTGATCAGCAATGGACAATTTAGACTGACTTACCTCCAGACTCTTAACTTAGTAACCAGAGTTACCTATTGACAATTTAGGCTGATTTATCTCTTTGCGATCTTTTGTCAGTTAGGGTCACAAGGCAGGCATTCAAATCTTACCTTCTTCCATTGATAGTGTGCTCAGAGGGAGAGTGCCAATGTGCTGATATTAAAGGGTAGTCTATCCCATTTATACAGAAGGATCCAGCATCACCATGCCATTTAATCTTCATGACATGAAAATGATCAAACCATTAAGGTGACGATGTTTAACATGACAGACATGTAGAAAACCAGATAGAATAATCCTTAAAAATACCGAAATGTCGTGGCCACGGTTCTTGACAGTGGCATTGGCAGGTTTGTAATGCCTCTTCTCGAAGCTTCTGATAAATTCTATTCTCTCATGAGATATGTCGATGGGAGACTGCATTTCTCCATTCTTGCATGCTTCCCATTCTCCCTTCAGATCTCCCCATCTTTCCGGACCCTTTTCACTTCCTTCACTGTAATCAAACTCTCTCTCATCCTCTTCACAAATACAAATTAAATAAGTTACAATATAATGAAATATTAATAAATTCATTTATTATTATTATTATTATTATGAAGAAGAACACGATGAATATTTGGTAATCTGGAACTGACCAACTTCTTGAGCTTTGATGAATGAAGAATGGAAGACAAGAACCAAGCAGAGAAAAGCAAGGATGATGAGACTGTTAATCTTCATTCTGGAAATGAAAATATAATGGTGGAGCTTAAGATGGGTTGATGATAGCTGTTAAACATATATATGAAAATTCTTCAGTTTTTTTTTTTCATCATATCGTATAATTACTCTTTAATTGTATCAACATGAGGATTTGGAAAATATCTCATATAATAATTATAATAAATGACAGTGATTTTATTGACGTAATCAACTCGATCGTGATATAATCGGTAAATTTAATTATAGATATAATCAACCGGTATAAAAATTATGCCCACTCATCACTTGGCTAGGTAACCATTTTCAATAAAAAAAATTATTTTGCATATATTAGGAAAAAGGATTTATTTCCTTTTTCTAATAATTCGGTTTTGAAAAATTTGAGGACTAATAGGGTCATAGGGAGTAGTTTTCTCGATCCAACCTAAAATTGACTATGAATATTTGATATGGTGGAATGTGCTTGATGTCAACCGGTCAGGTTTTGAAAATTGATGACCGCACAAAGAAGTTGAATGTGAATGCATATCGTTGGTCCACGAGTTGAGTTGCTAATTATAAATTAAAGTTAATTTATTTTGCGTTGGTCGAGCAGTTGAGTTGTGTCTCAACTCTCAAATACAACTAACTACAGACTATTACTAGAAATGATGAATCAAATTAGTAATATAAAATATGGATAAACATGTAGCGCATACTCTAATTAATCTTGAGAGCCTACAATTTTAATTAATTAGAGTATGCGCTAATGTATCCGTTGATTTCCTAACGAGCAGAGTAGAAATACTATCTATAGATTGAATCAAATTAAAGCAAGTCATACACAGAGACAACCTAGAATATGAGGTCAATTAATGAGAGCATGAGTAAGAAAAAGAAGATTTGATATATATTTTTCCACAATGAGAAAGCTCTAATATTCCATCACATTACATTGTTTCACACTTTCCACTTCATTATAATTATTATTGTCAGACAAGTTATAAGAACACTTTTTTGGCATGTGCTATTTTAATATCTTTCATGGTAGGTAAGCAATGATCTAAATGAAAATGAAATGTATACAATTAAATGTCGTGATGCAGATAGGAAAAAAGTGCATTTACTAGTGGCATGATACGATTGGTTGAGCATGCAAATATTTCTAATATTCATAGTTTTTTTAGATTACTAAGAAAATTGTAATTTCTACCGTACTTAAGTGTATGCATATAATAACAAACTCTGCTCCTTTATAATAATTCAAAAATTACATTTATATATAATTTTGAATATGATGTCGGGTGTTCTTACTCTACTATTGTGAAACTAATTTGAATTTATCCTCAATCATAGCGGTAAAGTTGATTCTTGCTCGTAATTAAATGACTAATCTAGAGTTTTTTAACATGTCATACATTTACAAGTATATATATATAAAGATTGAAAAAAAAAAAAAAAAGACAAAAGTGACCCTTTGCGAACTAAAGATAGATCATATCACCATATAATAAAGTAAAAATATGTAGTATAATAACAAAATATACGTGTAGTACAACTGATTACAATACAAAACAATAAATTTAATTCACCTATGGTGCAAAACTCCACAAAATCAATAAATGAAATACCCTAATTCCATTATTATAATTTGTAATAATAACTTAGTTCTTTATTTTGTGTAGGAAGTGTATCATCATATCATCAATCACTTTGAACTCCCTGCCGGCAGCCGGAGATAGATTTTTCTACTGTTGCGTTGTTGAAGCGGCCGTGAGTTTCTCTCAGCGAACTGCAATTAAAATCTCTAATTACTTTTAAAAATTGTAAAAGCAAACTTTTATTCCGAAAATAAATATACTGTTCTAAACTTCTAATTAAATTTAATTTAATTAAAAAAAAAAAAAAAGGATTACTCACGTCGTGAACAGCTTCTCGAAGCAACTTCACTTGCCTCTTGGATACAGTTTTTATCTAGAATAAAATGATTTCCAAGAAGTTAACTCCAAATTAATTACTTGAATTAAAGAATAATTAAAAAAATTTAAAACAATTTTTACCTTTTTATTGACTGTCCAGATAACTCCTTCAGTGCAAGGGGGAGTAGTGAGAGAGCCAACATATCTATAGTATTTTTTGGTTATAAATTTGATTTCATTTGGATCAACAAAGCCTAGGTTTCTCTCCACGTCTTCTTGATCAATCATGGATGTTATATTGGTCATCAACTGCATAAATAATGTAGTTAACAAAAAATTAAATTCGTTACAACATAATTCTGGTACGACTTTTAATAATGTATGTACTGTTTTGAAGTTGGTAAGAGGTTTGGTTTAGCAACCAAATCAAAGAAAAATGAAGTGATTAGAGGACTGTAATCATTGTTAGGGTCGGCCAGACATACCTTGGAAAGAAACGCGTTTGGCTTGCCAATCTTGTAGAGAACGGCGATGACAGCTGTTTTGTTCTGCCCGGTTTCTTTGTCTGTGTTCATGTGAAGCATGTGCAGTTCCAAAGCGTACCTGTCGAGAAACATAGTATCATAGGTGCTAATTAAGAACATGGATATCATAATTTTATTATTTCAGTGATTAGGAAATCTGTAGTCACTAGCTACTTTGTACGCATTATATTTTGTGACTTGTTTAGATTGTTCATAACTGGCCGATTAAATAAAAAAGCTAATAAGACATTTCCATTGAGTTGAACTTATAATGTTGTAGTTATCAAACCAAATGAACAGTCTCACTAACTTAGTTAGCTAGCTAGGGTTGCCTCTAATATAATGGTTAACTAGTTTACCTTCTTCCATGAATGGTGTGCTCGGAAGGAGAGTGCCAATGAGCTGCTTTAAGAGAGTACTCAGTGCCGTTGATGAGAATCGATCCAGCATCACCGTGCCACTCAATCTACACCATATATGAACAAGTTATTAGGTTAAAATATTATATTCAATCGATCATTCTCATGATATCCTATATTGTTCCATTAATTAAATAATATGCTGGTCGAGTTAACTAAACCCGTCAATTATTACATCACGTACCGAAATGTCATGGCCTCGATTCTTGACAGTGGCATTTGCAGGTATGTAACTCTTCTTCTCCACCTTCTGAAATATTCTCACCCTCTCGTGGGATAAATCTATTGGGGACTGCAATTTTCCATTCTTGCAAGCTGCCCATTCTTTCTTTATGTCTCCCCATTTACTCGGCCCTTTGTCGCTGTCTTCATCGTATTCAAATTCCCTCTCATCCTCTGTAAGTAAACATCACCAACAATTAATATAGTTAAGAAACATACATATATAAACAGACAGACCATTCATTATAATTAAGGTTTCGTTTCATTACATACCAACTTCTTGTGCCTTTGCTGCATGCAAGAAAAGGAAGAAACACAGCAGGGAGGCAAGAATTAAGGTTGCAGAAACGCTCTGTTTCCTCATTTTTACACAGATAGATGAAGAAGAATATATATAAAATTAAATGAGGTTCGGTTTTTGAAGAGGCTAAGGTGATCTGATATGATATGATTGAAGTGAGGAATGAGAGGTACGATGTTGTGTGGTTGGTTTATATAGAAGGGTAGATTGTGAGAGGGCTATTCTATCTTGGCTTCTATACATGAAATTTCCTTCATCTTTCTTCATTGCATATATATATAAAATAAAAATGTATTCACATTTCACAACTAGGAATGAATCTCTAAGTTAAGAAAAAAATGTTTTTAAGGATATATATAATAATTAATTGAATTGTTAAGTCTTTACCAAATACCAACTCTTTATTATAATATCCAGATTTTATATAAATTATTAATGACATTTTTGTCCGGCACTAATCGAGTTTAATTTGAACCTAGCTAAGATCTTTGGTTCAGCTGGAAAAGGTTTGCGTCATCTCATTCATACTACTATGGATGAGTTAATGCCTTCAATTATAGTGAAACAAATTCTTCAATACATATATTAGATTGCACACAAATATTACGTGCATTCTTATTTTACTTCATATTTTTCTACATATTGATTGATAATTTGTTTTAGATAATGACACGTCACTTTCCTTTTATTTATTTATTATTTTTTAATCAATTCCAACCATTCAATTTAAATATCATGGTGAAAAAATATTTTTAAAAGTATAAGTAATATTTTGTTATTCAAGATAATTCTGAAATTCTATTTGAGATTGAATGTATGCATAGAAAAGTAATAATAACACAATCTATGCTGTGCAGAGAACCTTCTCTAGTTCTCTCCTATTCTTCTGTATATTGTCTTATTATTTCTTTTTCTTCTGCATTGTCTTCTTATTGTTCACCTCCACCATACCATATTTCTAGAATTCGACACACTCTTTTGACCATTTCAACTCTATTTCATATTAATAATAATAATAACGACGACGATGATAGATCTTTAATAATTTTTACTATGTTTTTAATTCGTATATTATATTATGAAACAATATAATATAATTATAAATGCTAGGTGATGGGTCAACATCGATAGTCAAAAGATATTCAAAATTGTGAACAATAGTTGACATTTCAGACTAGGAACAATTCTGACCTGAATCGTTTGGGTGGATATATTATTTAATTATTTTTATTATTTATTTATTTATTTGGTTTTGGTTTTACATTTATAGTTAATTGGGTGGTTAAATACTTGAATTTTACGGCCAATTAACATTGTCAAAATTATTATATTCAATTTTCAGAGCGTACACACACTGTGCCATCTTTGAAGGGAGAAAGCAGCCAACTACTTCCAAATCTTTATAGACACTGCACGTTCATGAATATGGAAATTATTTTCAAACAATTTTTTTGTTTTCATTTGAAAATTGGAAAACCCAGTTTTCTTATATTTTTTTAAATTTGAAGTTGAAAAATTACCCAAAGTTATTTTTCATTTGAAAAATACATGGGTAAGAGGTTTATTCAGCTCCAGATTTTGGTAAGGTAATAATGTCCAAATAAAATTAGTGTTACAAAGAATGAGTGTTGACGTAGAGAAAGGTGAGCGAGCGAGCAAGTAAAGAATAGAAAGAGATGTGATTAGAATTTAGAATCATATTATGTGTTATTTCACTTTTGGCCAGAAGTTTTTACCATTAAAAATTTGCATTATGACATAAGACACTTTTCCTCTCAAAAAATTAATGTTAGACCTTATAAATGGAGTAACAAACGTTAGAAGAGCTTTCCCAACAAAATTTGACAATAAATCTTGATATAATATAATACAAATAGGAATAAATCAATAATTTCTCTCCCCCCTCTCTTTATATATAATTATATGTGTGTGTATTTAATTATTTGTACATTGAGAAGAGGGTTTACTTTCTAAATCATATATAAATATTGGATTTGTTGTTGACAATGCAATTATAAATTTAAAACATGACCTCACCAAATTCCAGAAGAAATTATATATGATAAGTGCTTACGCTTAATGGATTGACAATTGGCATTACTATCTTTGTTAGTTTATGGCGGCGAATAAGTCTAATTTTTATATGCTTGTAAACGAGGAAACCAATTTTTTCTTTTTTGGTGGTTTTATCTATTATTTTCACGTGTTGGTACCCAGCTGTTTGAAAGAGTAGTGGTAATATTAATATATTATAAATAAAACGTTGATCAAGTAATTAACAAGAGTGTATTTTGTTATTAAGTAACCAATTAAGAATACAATATGAAATTTTAGTTTGATAGAGTACTTCCTAGTACGATTGTTAAGAGACTAATTCCTAGTATGTTACAATAGGTTGCACTGAATATATACAATTCGGTAAATAGGGAAAAAAAATACGAGAGAAATATTATAATGTGAGACAAAAACCATTTTCTATGCCTTTCAAAGCTCTATGTTTACAACTTTATTAGCATATTTTGAAAATTAATTTTGCAGCTCACACATTATCCATTTCGTGTATGTATATACTATATCAAATCCACCATTTCACTTAACACAACCCAAATCTATTTTGAATCATCCCGGATTAAAAGTGGATCGGACTACACTTAAAATGTTGTCTCAAAATGACCACATTAAATATTTTTATTATTTTACTAATTATCCAACAATTGTACGTAACATAGTTGATCTGAATGCTATATTAAATATTTTTTCTTGATTTAGTATTACATTTATTGCTAGTTTAAGTATTACATTTTATCTTGATATAAATGCTATATATATTTAATTTGGATTGACAATCTTGCTATGAATTAAGCAAATTAAATATATTTAATTTACATTACGTGCATAACTTTAACTAATTATTATAATCTATCTACTAATTTTACATCACTAAAGATCAGAAAACTATTTTAACCTACCTATTTATTGTCGAATTCAACAAACCACAAATCCTGCGAACACGGAGAAGACCAGAACAAGTTACAAACAAGGTAAAGAAACAACTATTCAAACATGTCCTAAGCTTATAGGACACCTTTTCTTTCAACTGACGTATGTAGGAAAACTAAATTGAATTGCATACTTAAATGACTTTTTCTTTTATGACATGCATGCTTGGAGAGTTAATGACTTTTTCTTTTATAACATGCTAGCTTATTGGAGGGAGAGTTATATACTTGTAAATTTGTAATTAATTGTATTATCGATCACAAGAATACATGTTAAATTTAAAATTTTATCCTATTAATGTTAGAACGAGATATAGATTGATCAAATAATTAACTTAATAATTATAATATTTTAAGTTTAATTATCTATTAATAATCATAATGTTTTAAGTTCAACTATATTGTAAAGTTCTTGATTATTAATATATTATTTGCTCACTATTTTGAAAGAATGGGGGGTGATAAATGATGATGTATTGTAGACGTAAGCAAGCATTTAGGAAAGGTATATCACGGCGGATTTACATACAGGTGGCTCGGCCATATTTTGCCAGCGGTACGGTGTTTCAGCTCTTCAATTTCATTGGAGTCGAAGTTTCCAGATATTTGAGACCATAAATATCTTCCCATGCATCGACTAGCTACCTCACTAAACAACATCTTGCTGGTAGTTGATTCAATTATATTGGGAGGGAGGATTTCGTAAACCATTTTTGTCATTATTATTATCATATTATGGAATAGAGATGCACATACATACATTCCTAATTTCTTTTAATTTGATTCTAAGCGTCTAGTTGACAAATGGCAATTTCCTATAGCAATTAACATGACGCTCAATTTAATTTCATAAGGTAATTCAGACTCTCCATGGAGTCGATTGTGACCGACTGTAAGCCTTCAATTCGTGTCCTTTTGGTCTCCCATTCTATGCTGCATCCTTGTTTCCCGGCCTTCGAGCTGAGTTGTTATAATTAACTCCAAATCTCACTAAAAATGCATCATTTCATGTTCAATTCATCAGTGCTTCCTTATCATTGCTTACAAACCAAAAACAAGCTAGCAATTAAGAGTGCAACACTGCTCAAAACTCATCGACAATCAATCAAATAGAGAACAAAATAGAAGACAAAACAAGTCAAAATGTCACTTATTAAATGAATATATAGCGATAAAATTTCTAGAATTTCTATGATATGATATTGTATAATAATAATAAGATAAATGTATAATTAAGTAGATGGTGCCACTTAAAAATGCAATATTTTAATGAAATAATGGGCAACAATAATTCTACCATTTGATCATACATATATGCGCTTTTCCAATTAAAACAAGATCAGAATATATAGTACTTCTTGAATCTTCTGGAGATGGAATATAATGGAATGGAACTTTCAACAACTTCATTGATGGTTTATGCAAGTGGCATTTTATGCCAATAGAAAGCTAGGTGGCTGCTTGCCATTTGTGAACAGGATTTCATCTTTTTGCATTTTTAAGAATATTTTGAAAGAATAATGGAGCATTATGGTACTTAATTAACAGAGATAATTTAGGAGCGCAGCTGACTTTGGTGGAAAGACCACATTGGATCAGATTTTAATTTTAATAATTTCTAAGATCTCTCGACGTCGTCCCACTTCCATATATCATATTTATCTCTCCTATCCAAACACGCCCTCCAATTACTCCTATAAATACTAGCTAAGCTACTGGCTGCAGTAAAACGTCCCTTGAAGCTAAGCTAGCATTAATATTATACACTTATAGTGCATGTTTGGACTGAAAATGGCCACGAAAATCTTGTTTTTTGCATTGCTCTTGCTTTCAGTGACGGTGGATTTGGGTGGTGCCACTAGCCGGGGGATGGCGGTGGCGGAGAGGCGGTTGGGCATCGCGGAGGGCGGCGGCACCTTGGGGCATAGCGGGTATGGAGAGCAGGAGCCTGAGATAAATAATCACCACAATATTCCTAGGGATTCTTGGCCGGAGAATGGTCAAACCCCAACCTCGCCGGCGGCCTTCAAAACCACCACCGAAGAGAACAACGGCTAGATAGATCGATTTATCCATGCATGCATGCACTGCACGTACGTGTGATGACAAGCTTGTTGATATGTTATATATATAGTGTACTGTTAAACATAGTTTAGCTTTGTTAAAATGATGTGATATCCTACTACAATATAGTGAAGGTGTGTCATATATGAATAAGTATTTCTAACTAGTCGCACCAAAAGGTGGATGGTTTCTAGATATGTAATTCACTCTGATCTTGTATAATCTCTGATCTTTCCAGTAACTGTTTTGTTATATATATATATATATATATATATATATATATATATATATATATATATATATATATATATATATATATATATATATATATAGATAATTCTATATTCAATTTTATTTCATTTAAAATATAATTCAAAATTAATTTTTTAGTTTTATAGTCCGATATTGTCCTTTATTATATGGCACATATTCATAATTAGTGGTGTAGCAATATAATTTATTTGGTTTAAATCACCAACCCAATTGCTATGGCCGGGTGTATGGGAATCGTGGCCCAGAATTGAAGTATCCAAATTTCCTTATATATAAAGTCCATTACTATTTACTAGCTAGCTAGGTTATATATATAGCCTAGGAGTGATATAATCGGTAATTGGAATTGACTTAATAACTACAAAATTTTAAGTTTGGTAAAAATTAATATTCATATACAACTTGTGTTGTTTTGGTTGGATGTACGAAATAGTAAAAGTTGGTGGGGTTTAATTTTAAAATGGCCTGAAAGAAGAAAAAATAGTACTCCGTATTTAAATTTTCAATTGCAATATCACATCGTAATAACAATCATTAAGTTGTTATTTATGATTAAAAACATACACACAGAGCAAGAGCCAGCAAGAATACAAAAATGGTGATGGGGATTGGGGAGGACCTACTGGCTACAGGCAGTGTAAAGAGTCAAAAGAAATGAGCTTCATTCCATTTGAATGGACTGTACATCATCTTGTGCACACTGGATGGCATTTAGACCCAGAAGTCATACATCATATATCCTATCCATATTCATGCAATTACAAAACTTTGTACTCAACGTAACGATCGAGGACGACGTTGAAAAACAAGGCACCCTACATTTCTTTAATTTGAATTAAATTAGCCTACATACTCCCTATATTGAATTAATGTCTCAACATTTTCAATACTCTTATTAACTATTTAAAGTATTACGTACTCTTATTAACTATTTAATTTAAATCGATTTTAATAACAAAGATTTTGAAGTTGTTATAGGTAACACGAATGTTGTTGATGTAAGTCATATGTAGTGAAGTACGTAGAAGTAGAAATGCATGCATATATGCATAGTGCATATGAAGGTGGCCTTCCCATGTATATATCCTTCAATTCTTACGTATACTATACGGCACAATATTTCAACCTAAGCAGACTGTCTGTCTGTCTATTTTTAAAAGTGGAATACTAATTGGAACAAAGAAACAAAAAGACACGATATAATTTTGCGAAAGTTAATAAACTCTCTCTCTCTCTCTCTCAGTGAAACTTATATATTAACGATGCGGCGTGGGGAGAAATGAATAGAGTAAAGATGGCCAAATGTATGGAGTTTGTCCACTTTTATTAATTAATTATTAGGATCCCCTTTAATGTAATATATTATATATTAGGGCTTTAATTAAGGTTGACTAGACTTATTAAGTGGTTTGGTTTAACTAAATAATTAGTAGTAGTTATTCAACCAGACTCTATGCATATTAAGTGGTTTGGTTGTACTAAATAATTAAATTAGTAGTAGTTATTCAACCAGACTCTGTGTCTATATAAATATGTATTGATATGATACAGGACAAGCATTGTATAGCACATACAGTTCACGGACAAGTATTGTATAGCACATACAGTTCACGGTACTCACCATCCTCTGATCTTTGATTGCTTTAATTTCACTAATCTCCATTATCGATTTCAATATAATTAAGAATCATCTTAATTATGTTAGACAAGCAATTGACTTGATAATTACAAGATTTCAAATTCAATTTCTTTTAAAATTAATAAGTTGCATATTAATCTTTTTTATTTGAATCCATCAGTTATTAACATAAGTGTATACCTTTGATCCATGATCTCTTTTGACTAAATCAAATATTTCAATATAAGCATGTATGTACTGTTGCGTTTCCCTGTTTGTTTGGACTTTTGGGGTGGAAGATTCTCTTACGATGACTATAAATGATGGCAATAATGCCAATGAAACCCTCTTTCAAAAACCACTTTCCCACTATGTCTCTCACTCATCACTAGTATACACTAACACACTTCACTTTCTACGATAACACACTGCACCAGCGCAGCTATTACACAGTACACTCTAATTTAACGCAGGTGAAGCTAAGCTAGCACCGGCCATATTCGACCACCACGGCGGCAGCCGGAAACTCCATCAAAATGATGTACAGAAGAAGCTGCATTATTATTATTTCCATTTATCTGCTACTTGTCACTTTGTTTTCTTCCTCTTCTTCTTCTTCTTCTTCTTCTTCTTCAACGCCACCACTTTTCAACCTCACTACTCTCCCTTCTCAGCATCCCAATCCTGAAGCTATTGTTCAAGAGTTTGAAAGGTACTGCACTCTCTTTTTCCTTAATTTCTTCAATAATATAATCCTCCTTATTATTCTACATTGTATTGTAGTGTTTCATATATATACTTTCTTTCTTTAATTAAGAGAAACTGTATCCTAGTACTATATATTATAAGTGTAACACTCTATATATATATATAGTACAAATAGATGTTTATCCTGCATGCCAGCCAAACTCATCCAAGTTGATGTTGACTGGGTAACTAATTGGTAACATTCTTAATTAATTTGAGTTAGTTAAGATTGGACTGAATTTACTTAATGTAGTGAGTGATTGTGCGTTTCTTTCATCCTATCAATCAAATAGATGTTTATCTGATCCGGAAGTGATATTATAATTTTCCATGCATGCAGCAAAGTAAATGCATCACTTTGGAGACATCAATCAAGAAGAAAATTGTTATCCTCCGACCAGTCATGCTCCACCGGAAACCCAATCGACGATTGCTGGCGGTGCGACTCCAACTGGCAGCTAAACCGGCAACACCTAGCGGAATGCGGCATCGGATTCGGACAATACGCCCAAGGCGGCAAAGGCGGCCGTTACTACGTCGTCACCGACTCCGCCGACCCCGACCCAGTCAACCCTCCTCCGGGAACTCTCCGCTACGCCGTCATCCAAACCGAGCCTCTCTGGATCGTCTTCGCCGCCAGCATGACCATCCGCCTCTCCCAGGAACTCATCTTCAACTCCTACAAAACCCTCGACGGCCGCGGCGCCAACGTCCACGTCACCGGCGGCGGCTGCATAACGTTACAGTACATCTCCAACGTCATCATCCATAACATCCACGTGCACAACTGCTACGACTCCGGCGACACCAATGTACGCTCGAGTCCGACTCACTTCGGGTTCCGATCCAAAGCCGACGGCGACGGGATTTCCGTTTTCGGGTCGAGGGATATTTGGATCGATCATTGCTCGTTGTCGGAATGTAAGGATGGGCTGATTGACGTTGTGATGGGGTCCACGGGGATTACTATATCGAATAACCATTTTTCGCACCATAATGAGGTGATGTTGTTGGGTCATAGCGACGATTATTTGCCGGATTCTGGGATGCAAGTTACCATTGCTTTTAATCACTTTGGACAAAATTTGGTTCAGAGAATGCCGAGGTGCAGACGAGGATTCATTCATGTTGTTAATAATGATTTTACGAGGTGGGAAATGTATGCCATTGGAGGTAGCGGTAATCCCACCATTAATAGTCAAGGAAATCGTTACATGGCACCATTCGACCGTAATGCTAAGGAGGTATTATATTCCTCTATGTGTTTAATTCAGTTAACGAGAATTGATTTGTTCGTGTTTATCTGTTTGATTCAGTTAACGAGAATTGATCAGGTGACAAAAAGAGTGGACACAGAAGAGGATGAATGGAGGAATTGGAATTGGAGGAGTGATGGGGACATAATGGGAAACGGGGCCTTCTTTGTAGCATCAGGTGATAGTGTAGAAATCCAATACGAGAAAGCCTATAGTGTGGAGCCAAAATCAGCAAATTTCATCGACCAACTCACCATGAACGCCGGTGTCCTTGTTGGCAGGTCCCTCATTTTCAAACTTTCTTTCACTTTTTCACTTTTTTCTTTTTCCCTTTCTTCCATTGGCCCTTTACTTGTCGGAGGACAGCACATGACCTTAGTCCAACGTTAAAGAAAACATGTTTTTCTAGTTAATGAGTGGCAACACATGCCATGCTTGCCAGTTAAGACTTTTTGAGTTTTGATGCATCAATGTTGACTATGATGACAGGGGAGGCAATACTGGCAAGTGGACTGCTGCTGGGAACGCTAGCAGTGGCGGCAGCGACGGTGGAGGAACGGACTTGGTAGCAATTTCCGGCGATCGGGATGATTATGACGGTGATGATTCCGGCGGGGGCTATAGACTTTGCTGTTACTCCATTGTACTGTTTTCCCTGATAACCTTGTTAACCTTCATGGTATAGTAATTGGCAATTGGCAGCATGTAATCTTGTGGAAAGGCAAAAAAAAAGTGTTCTTTCTTCATCAATCTGCCCTGTTTCTAACAATGCCTAAATCATAATTTTCGTTTCTCGTTTCTTTTGGCTAATTTACCACACCCGAGTTGGACAAAGAAAGCGATTAATCAAATAAAAACGCCAGAACATGAAGCAGGCAGTAAAAGATTCACTGTAAATGGCTAGTAAATATTATTAACCTTTTCAAAGAAATCCATGGCTTCCTTTAGATGTTCAACATACTTCTCAGTTTGCCAGGAGTACAATGGGGTACAAAAAGAGAGAAACCAGAGGACAGATTAACTAATTCTCTTTAGATGATATTGCTCATGTCTCCAATAATGCTTACCGGCTACTTGAGGGAACAGCTCTAGCGATCAATGAAGGATTTGTTCATGAGATCGACTGCTGAATCCATGAACTGCACACAAAACACGGAGGAAAAAAAAAGTGATAAGAGAATGGTACCTTTTTTCTTCCTATCCGTCCCTAAGAGCCTTTATATGATGCAAAATTTGGGATGAGATGAAAACTTCAATCTATATTCTACATTCAGTGCTCTTAAATAAAAATCCGAAAACAGTATAAATTTAGAACACCGATTTATGTACTCAAATCCCCTAGAAACAAAACATCATCCAATCACATCTCTAACGTTTCTTTCCATCTAATCTTCCTCAATAAGTGCATTGTGCTAAATTCAACAGAGCGTTTACATCCCCATCAACAATATGCTACAAATGCTCATAGGGTGTTGATGCAACAAAGGTGCGCATAATTAATCAATTTGAAGACAACACAGAACTTATCTTCTACAAGATTATATAACAGAGAAAAAAGTATCACTAATCACTATAACATCTACTTTAGCAGGCAATAGGAATTAATTTTACCTTCCCAATTGCCTTAAGTTCTCGCCCAACAGGTTCCAAAAATTTCAAATCCACCTCAATAGGCCATACCTGTCAACACACAAAAAAGTGATTGGAATTGGGAGCTTCTTAAGATAACACAAACACAAAGGACCAACAAGAAACAGAGTAAAAAAAAACAGAATCTAGAAGTTAGCAGAATAATTAAGATTTAAGAAAAGAAAACAGATAACAGATAACAGAAGCAACAAAGTATTTTAAGGAGAACCCTTTTGCCTATTTCTGAAACATGGCAATACTAATGACAATAATTGAAATGCACCTAATACTGCAAATAGATTAAAGAGAAAAAGAGCACCTTAAGACCAAGTAATTTCAATGGTGTAGTCTGCCCGGGGACGATGCATTCCGGCCCAGCAGCCTCCACTATCGCCCCCATTCCCAAACCAGCTCCAATAGGATCAGGGTGCTGCAAATACCATAAAAATCAAATCTTTTCACAACACACTCAAAACCCACCAACCATATCTACCAAAAATGAAATTAAAGATTGAATAATCACCTTCATGACGGAGAGGGCATAATCAGAATAGGGGCTTTGAGGGATTTGAAGGAGTGGGGAGTAATTAATTTTGGGGATGGGTCTGGTACCGGGAACAGCCGCAGCCCTCCACGGCACATCTTCCTGTAAAGGAGCTCCACGACCACCTTTTTTAGACATTGATCAAACAAACCAACTCTTAAACAGAGAGATTCGGACTAGCTTAGTTAGTCTTCTGATAGATAGATAGATAAATGGCAGATTTTAAAAAATTTTAAGTGGTGATGGATGAACGCTCTCAAAGGGTTACCAAGAAGGGAAGACATGAGGCCTCGGTTGGGACTTGGGGTTTATGTTATCTCTTACGTACAAGTTTTCTTTCTTTCTTTTTTTTTTCATTTTTTTTAAGGATATAAGAATTATATTTAGACTTAAACCCTTAATAATAAATTATAACGATTGTACATAAAAATCATTTAAATAAAATTTGATGACGAAAAAAATCAGTCACTATCAAAAGTATGCACCGGTACACCTCTTCAACCAATATAAGTTATCCATAATTGATCGGTTCAAACTTCAAACCAATAAAACTAGGTCACTCTCACTGAAAATAAAATATTCTAATTAATATCCATTATTTTCAAATTGTACATATATTAACTACCCGAATGATTTATATAGAATTATATATATATTTTTCATCCAAAAAGAAAAAAAGGGGGAAGGAAGAAAAACTCCATCATCATCATCATCAATGCCAAGCTCATAGGGCTAGTTAAAAGAAAGAAGGGAAGGAAATGCAAAAGCCATATATAATACAAATATTTCCCCACAAGAGTGAAGACTGAAGAGTGTAGTTCTTATACAAAACTAGAATGGAATGACAAAAACAATCCTGAAGTTTTTAGAGAAAAAAAATCACAGGAGAATTGATTTTACCCAAAACCCATTCACAACTGGATCTGTGGCTAAGGGTTCAATATCAGAAACAATTTCTCACTAGAAGTAAATTAAAAATATAGGGGACAAATACACAAGCCATTCTTAAGCTGCAACAAGTTATGGTTATAAGTACATATGAGAGTTACAGTGTTCCCGTGACAAATCCCTCAGCTGCCTTCTCCTGCTGCAGCTGCTAATCTCTGCCATCTTAATTCTCGCTGCTTTTCCACTTCTGTGGCCCGAGCCATTTTCTCTGCATACTGTCTTTGGCACTCCTCAAACAAATTTGCATCCATCTCCAAGAACATTTTGCGAACATTGACAGTGAGCCCGTGTACAGCTTGATTCCAATGGAACTGTATATTCTTTTCCAGAGCCTCAAAAATAATGGGTAAAATGGCATTCCTGTTCTGGGCAATCAAACTTACAATGTGCTCATTATTCCATAAAAATAGGGCTCGTTCTGCAACCTGAAATAAAATTTGGCACATGAACACCATATAAAGGTTAGCTGACTCCATAGCCATTACAGAATCTTCCAAGATTAAACAAACCTTTCCATAGCTGTTAAAATGATTTTGAATGCATTAGATACTTGACTTTAGACTTTATGGTGATTATATGTGGAAATTAATACTTATGGCTAGTGCGATCGTGAGATGTGCAGACTGAAGCTGCCTGTAATGGTGCTTCATTGCTGTGATAAGCGTGGCAGATAAGAGAAAAGTGACTAGAGGAGAGAATGAGGTGGTTAATAACAGTCAAGGAAATGGGTATCAAGGATAATGTCTCAAGTGAATGGCAGTGGCTCAATGCTTTACATTAGTCGAAGTGTAGTGACATGATATGAGGGTGTTGAGGATTCATGAGATTGATGGCAGTGGCTCAACTTGGTAAGTTGTCTGGATTCACAGTCCTTTTCCACCCTATCAGGATCACATCTGTGGGAATGAAGAAGAAAAAAAATATGGCTAGGGAATGGAATGATACAAGTCTAGAATACGTAATGAAATTAAGCATGCATAATGAAGAAATGGAATTTTGACCCTAACTAAGATTCTACCCATACCCAATATCAGAGGATAAAATGTATAGCCCTAAAATATGAAGGAAGCTGGTCTTCACCTTTCTTTCCTCTAGGCATAACATAGAGGTGAACAAATAAAAAGTTGCTTAATAACAATAACAATAATAATGCGAGGTTACTAATAGAAAAGCATTCTTCCATTCTAGATGGAAGAATTATAAAATTTACTTGGGTCACAGGATTATGTGTCATATTGACTAATGCTTTTTAAATACAATTTTGATACTTTACAGCATTGATGGTTTCTTCATAAGTTATATAGGCTAAGTCCTACATTACGGAAAGAAATAAATGGCATACTTCTCTATTTTCCAAGAACAAGTTCAGTTACTAAAAATCACATGTTTGGTGATAGTAGAACGAAGGAGAAGTTCAAAAACACATAGCCACATAAGGTGATTGTAAGTTCAGCTCTTTAATGTGACTAAAGTCTAAAGGAGGCAGAAGGGGATTACAGGAAGATAGTAATGGGGAAGGCAGGTTCAGAAATGTGAAAGTTTGAGAGTTTGGAGATGATTCCAAGCTGCAGAAAATGAAGATTTGAAGATTAGCAAACGACCAAGTTCACAGAACAGAATGAAAGTGGCAATGATGCCAGTATTTGAGGGTATATAAATCTTGGTGAAAAACAATAGCACCTTTAATGAGCCTTCCCTTTGCCAATGGTGGTGAAGGATGACCCCTTCCAGCTATACTCACACCAAATTCCATAGGCAATGGGGAAAATCAAACTTGGAATGCATTGAATAAAGGACAAAGGATCAAACATACAAGGATGCACAAGATCCACAGAGAGGAAAAAGAACCCCAAATAATATCTTGACATAGCCCCCAAAATGGGTTCAACTACATGATAAACATAGAACAGCCATCCACAAGACATGGATAAATTTTGGGTCCTAAACTTCTATTTTCTATGTTCAACAACTATTATCAAGAAAAACAAAATTGTTCATAAAGCTACATACTAAGATGACTAGTTGGATGAGTGTTCTACATTTTTGCATATCAAAAACATGAAACTGTAGAAAATTTCAATCTTTCAGCATGCCCTATAGTCTCCATTAAAGACACTATGAACAGGAGCATTGCATCAATCAGGAACAACTAACTAGTAACTACCCCCTCTGAACAAACAGCTAATAAAGTAACTTGACACCAAATTAAAGCATATTGCAGCTTTAGAGCATGGCATTTGTTACTTTATCTATTACCAATATCATGCACAAGTAGCAAAAGAAATAAAAGAATCCTCCATAAAAGGATGCAGCTTGAAAAGTATTGTTAAAAGTTATTAAAATTTAAAACTTCCAATAACCTGAAAGTGTGGGCTGTTTAGACAACGAGCTATCTGTCTATAAAGTGGAACCATGCAACGCTGAAATTCTGATGCCTGTGTGGCTTCCAAAACTTCTTCAAGTTCTCCAAGGAAGAGAACCTCTTTTTGGCAATTAGTAACAGGCCAATATTTCAGCAGACCTCTTATAACTACATCAGCCAACTTGTAATCCTTCTCCACAAACTGAACAATACAGTATGATAGCTGCTGATGATACATTGCAATTGTTTTTGGCTTGTGGAGTGGTATGAGTGCACGGGCAAGAAACAGCTTATGTTCCTCTTTCATTGGCAATGCAAACCCATTTATAATACTCCCTAGAATCTCCAAAAGCTCACCTATGCCGCTATGCCTCTCCGTCTCATATATAAAGCCATAAAATACATTATTGATTGCCTTCCTTACAAAAGGCCGATGCACCATGAACTTCCCATATATTCGATGAAGAATTGTTTTCAAATACTCTCTTTCCCTCGGGTCCTCAGAGTCGAACAAATCCAATAACTTTAACACAAATGAATGATCAATAAACCGCTTTGCTACCTTTGTATCAGTGTCAGATGACACAATGTACCGCAAAAGCAGTTCATATACTAGCTGCAAATGTGGCCAAGAGGGCTCAAGAAAGGGCTCCTCTTCTTCAGGGTCAGCATTTTCTGACCCTGTGTTCTCGTGTGAGTTGGGAGGTAAGCACCGGAATATATTGGCAGATATCATCCTTATCATTTCCTCCTGATTGCTCTCAGTAATTTTTCCAGACCCTGACTGAATAAAATCTACAAGCTCTACAAGGGACTGCCTCTTGATCTCCTTCTCCCTAGCCATCTTCATTGTATCAGTGAAGTCAAACTGAAAGCAACAAATCTGAACCTTCCTCAGAAACAAGTTCTGGCGCTCTGACACCGGCACATCGCGAAACATAGGCAGGTTCTCTATAGTTCCGGGGGCCGGCACTGCAGCAGAAAAGAGCGCCGCCGCCGTAGGCAGATGCGACTGCGTTGAATCCGGGGGCAAGCTGCCCCTGGAAGCATGGTTCACCACTACATTGGATGTGGAAACTGAACCAGTCCCCTGTGGCCCATATCCAAAGTCTCCGCCGTTGGATTTGGGCACCTTCCGGTGCCCCCTCTTTATAATTTTGTTCAACATTTCACTCCAATCACTAAAACCCTAGCCTAGCCCTAAATTCTCCCTATAAACACTACTCTAAACATCTGTGCCTGCATGATGCAATTCAAAATAAAATAAAAACTCGTGGAAAACAAAAACCCTAAGCTAAGAGCAGTGAGGAGGCCTTGAATCTGCAATCTGTGATTCGTTCACATGAGAATTTGGGCAATTAGGTGGAGAGACGGGAAGACAATCGTGGAGCAAAAGAAATGGTGGATCGTGGCTGTGATGAACGACCGCCGGATAAGCTATCGGCGGCGGTCAGATGGGGAGGAGGTTTCCGGCGATCAACACGAAATGAGAGTGGAAGGAGAGAGAAGGCGACGAAAGTCGTACTCCGTCGTAGCTGAAATGGAAGGATGTTAACGAAAACGCAGTCGTACGGCGCCAACATGCAAATCCATATTAATTAAATTAAATATTATGGGAAATATATATTAATCTTTTTGTTTAATCCTTATCTATATTATTATAAGAGTAAAATTTCAATTCTATCATATTAAATGTTCAATTAAATCTTAGTAAATAATTAAAAGAAATATAATTAAAATATCAGCCAATGTATCTATCTAACCCTATAAACAAATCCAAAACAAATAGGTAATTCAAGAAATTTAGTCAAAATGTTATCCTTCCATTCTCACCTTAACAAGTCTTTAATCTTATCTTGAGAAGTTCAATACATATAACATTCAATCTTTATTAAATTTCGCAAAAGAAAACTACACGATCGCAAAAGAAAACTACACGAATCATAATTCACATCCGATATCAAGAATAAGTGGAGCATAATACTCGTTCTATAATATTGTGTGTCGATTCTTGTCAACATCCTGTCAAATCAATTGCACATGTCTCTCCTATACAGTTCGTGCATTATTACACAAGAGTGACTATAGGTTTCTCCCTCCTAACACAAAAAAATCATGATATAATTTTAGAGGGGGTAGAATAGTGATTCTTGAATTATTTTCCATTAAAAATAAAAAGAAGACAATTTTCTGGAATTTCAGTTCTTTGATGGCAGGACTATAAGATTTTGGTTGCTGTATATTATGCAAAAAAAGCCCATATGAACATTCATATCGAAGTGAAACGCAATGAATATTCCAATTCCTATCAGTGATCATATCTGCACTAATGACAAAAAAGCAACCTATCAGACACATTTTCTGGGTATTTCTTCAGTTCAATCACAATATGCTCTCCAGTCTCCACATTCATACAAAGAGATTCTTGGCGAGTTGACTGGAAACTGGAAAGTTGTATGCATGAGATCAACCCTTGATGGCATTTTATCACCCTGTACATTACATACAGCTTTTAAAGGATTTTACTACATACTCTTATATATATATCCTCACAGTCAACACTCATTTAATGCTACATGGTTAGCCTTACAAACTGAAACATAATTGGTAGGGTAGGTGTAGCTTATCACTCCCTCAAATGTGCCAACTATATACATATATAGATATATGTACATGTAACATGTCGTCGTAAGTAATACTAAGTGGAAGAAGTATACACTGTACACGAGTTTTAGGTGACTCTCGGGATTGGTAGGTGCATCACTCTGTCGCTTCGCCATTCATCATTCCCAGCCCATCAGCATCTTCCAAACTGCTTCTTGAATCTTCGTTTTTGGTACAGGCAAGCCATTCCCTTCATCGAGTAGAACTCTGTATATTTCCCATTCCCTGTCTCCCACCATGTATCTACCAATTTCAGCCTGGAAGTGATTAAGATCACAACTGTCAGTGTGAGGACAATAAGGTTTTAGTGTTTTACTAGATAAATAACTAACATCCACTCAATGTTTTGTTTTTCTATTCCATTCCTATATTTTGTTTTCTTGGGTGATGAATATAATGTATATACATGAATAATGGTTTGTTTAGGTGTGAGGAAATACCGAAAAGACCCCAACGCTGAGCATTTTGAGGGCCAGGGTAATGTCATGAAAGACGAGGGGACGACCCTTGCCAGACAACTCCACGGGGTTTGCAACAAGTAGTTCTGTATCGGGGCCTCGGTTCACCAATGCTACTCTTAGAGGACGACGTAGTTCCATCTGGATACGAGAGCACAGGGCGTTTAATTTGTTGGGATCAACGATTTTCTTGCCATCTGCTTGCATGATGAATAAGTCGAGTTCACAGTCCATTTTACTTTTCATTGTGAAGCGCCCATAAGATATCTGAAACCACAACAGCATATTGGCATTAGAAATTACATCTTTACAAGTGCATATATTTCATGGCGTCCAAAAATAAACATATCAAGAAACAAATTAAGACAATCACTAGCTAGTTAGCCATTTTATGTCCATGAGGGAGGGAGAGTAAGGGGGGTATTTGGGGAGCTAGACACCATTGAAACGAGATTTTACCAGAACTTTTCAATGTTTCAAGAAATAAAAATATTATCTACCTGGATGTTATAATCCTTCAGTGTTCTCATTATATCATAGAGAAAACCTTTGTGATCTTGGCAAACAATCTGGATTAGTGTGTGACTAGGACTCAGCAAGTTATCCACTGCAATAGATGCTTTCTTACAAGCGGGAGATCCACCTCGATGTTCGTCAACCACCTCACTGTCAAACATGTCCTCCGTTATTTCAGGGGGAAGGAATGACGGGCCTTGAGAACACACAGTGACTTCAGGGTCAACCATTTCTATTTCACAGCTAATCATAGCGTCCCCAAGAAGGGATTTTAAATTATCATATGTATCCTCCTGTCTCTTCTTCGTATGCATTAGTTCCCTGATCAGACAATTAACGCATAAGTTTAGAGAATAAACGAATTGAAGAAAACATGAAACACAAAACTTCAGGATAAGTAGGGTCTAGAATGCAGAACCTTGTGTCTGTTATGAAGAACAGGTCCATGACTTTCCCGTCTGGAGTAGTGGATATCTTCACTTTCTCTATGATAAGCTCAAGTTCGTAAAGGACTGCTGTCACATCTGCCAAAAAACGTTTGAAAATTCACCCACGGATACAACCCAGATATCCTTCTCGGACCAGAAACTTTACTAGCTATCAAGAAGATAGAAGCAAAGGCACAAATCGGTCAAAAAACTGACTAAAAATACCAAGCACAGAACATATTACAAACTCTAGACTTTTGACAGATGACACAAGAGCACAACCCATAATGTTAAACAAGCAAAGTAAGAACAATCTAAGATGCAAAAGTTAACCACACAAGAAATAGCATAGACATCAGCAAATATAGACATGTAACAATTGATTTCGTAGCTTCGAAATTACCATGTAAAAGGCCCCGTCTGTCATAACAACAGAATTTCAAGAGGAACACATCAGGAGGTTTTGGAGACTGCAACTCAGCCCGATAATACGAAATCCCAGAGGCTGAAGAACATGAAGGGCACACTCCAATCAGTCTCTTCTTCAGCAAACTCCATCTTGTGTTTGGTTTGCCAATCACCCAAAACACTAGGTAGCACCATTTCCCATCCGTGGATACGTCTTCAACAATGGAAACAAAAGTAAAACAACACTAATTAACTAAACTGCAAGCAAATCACCAAGTAAATTGCAAGAAACTCAAATTAAGCACAGTACAGTGTCAATGGAATTCTCTAATCATCACCAGAAAGTGATTTTCCTTTTCCTTCCACTTGAGGGTGGAAAATTGCAGTGGTTTAGTTCTTCCCACTTAAACACCCTCCCTCCAAAAAGACAGTAGAAAAAGTTGAGTCTTTCATCCCAAATTAGAGCTGTGAATTACCAGCTCATTATCAATTACTGTACAATTTGTATATGCTTCAGCTCCACTTTAACCAGAGAAATTTTAAAGAAAAGAAAGTTTTCCTAGCACAAAAATGACAAATCAAAGTGAAAACTTAATGGAAAACCCTCTCCCAAATTTAGGGAAGATTTAGCTTACCAATTCTGACTACAGTGAGGCCAAAGAAGAGAATGATGCGACAAAGATCAGAGCCCAAGCCAGTCTTGTCTGGGCAGTTCACAGTGATCACACTTGGCTCTCCTTCCTTCTCTGATTGCCTTAGAAGCACAAGGTCGTCGTGTAGAATCCCCATAAGTCTTCCTTTCCCTCTTCCTCTTCTGCCAGGCAGAGAAATGAGGGGTTGCTTTGCTCTTCTTCGTTTCCAAGTCTAGCACCCACAAAAAGATTGAATCTTTTTTGAATAATATTCCAAAAGCTCCCAACTAGGGTATCAAAACAGAGAATCTTTCTCTCTGCCTCCTGAATCTTATTGCAATAAATATTCAAAAAGCTCCTAACTTTGATAAATACACAGGGAATCTTTCCCTCTCCCTCTCTCCTGATTCTGTGCTCTGCACAGACACCCAAGTTTTCAACTTGTGCCTTGAATTTTTTTTCATAAAAATCACTTTCTTCAGTGCTGGGGGGGAGGAATTGAAGGCGGGTGGGTGGGTTCACTGGGAAGTGAATATGCAGCTGGAATTTTGTTTGGGATGCTAATAAACAAACATTTACGATGTGGTCTGGTTTGGTGGTGCTTTGCGAAACCTGGCTCGAGTGGACGGGGGGGTGGTTGAAGGTTGTTGGGTGTTTTTCATCTGTTGATGACTTGATGCCACGCAGGAAAGCCACGGAATGCTTTAGAATATCGCAAGAAGATGCACGATTTCATTTTCTCGACTTTCATTTCCAATTTATCGTACTGTATTCAAAATCTTCTCATTTCGAAATACAAATAAATGGGGTAAATTATATGTAATATGTGTACGTATCACGTATGTATGTAATTCTCTCCCATCTAACCCCCTCCCCATCTTCTTGAAATTGTGCAAACTTGTTACATAGTTTTAAGAAAAAACACATGTTAGTAGGACAGCTTGATGAGGGGCCTGAAATCAAAGCATACTGGTGTCGGTTGGACTTACAATCCCACTAGGAAAACAAGTCAAACTAAGCAACCTCATTAATCAATAATATAATATAATAACTTTTTTAAAAAATATCGAGTTGATAAATTATGATTCTTATATTAAAACATTGCAGAATGGATTTGCAATGTCGATGCCGGCTTTCATGTTCCCACGGAACAATATTTTTTGGTTTTTTATTACTTATCGGAGACGATTCCTTTAAAGCAGTAGCAAATGGTCCCCTCTATTATCCACAAAACCCACTCCTTGTTGGCGCTATGGTGGTATGAAAGGTTCTATCGTGGCTGAAAAATCAAGGCTACTCAAATGTTAGAGTTTAATTGGACTATTTAATTTTCTGGTCTAGTCTTCAACCGTCTAGTTTAATTCGGTCTTATGTTGGTCCAGTCATTTACTATTGTACGTTACTTCTATCTCGGGCTGTGTAGTCCAAGTTATCAATTGGAATGCAAATCAGGTCGTCCATGCATTGGCTAAAGCTGTAGGAGTAGAGTGAGTTTCACCTCCATTCTTAAACCATGTGTTGATTTAATATATTCTCGTTTATTCTCTGTCTCTCTCTCTATATGTGTGTGAATGTGTGGAAGGGTTCAGGTGCAGTGAAGAGTTCCCGTGCAGTTGTGCGGTTACCCAACTTAAGCATTACAATGGCAAACCTTAAGTATACAAATCACGCACCTTAAGCACACAAATAAAACACCTTAAAAACATAAACCACGCGCACCTAAAGCTTTAGGCCAACGTACCTTAAGTACACGGACCACACACCTTAAGTACACAAGTCACGCATCTTAAGAACACAAATCACGCACCTAAATGGCGCACCTTAAGTTTCAACAACTCACGCACCTTAAAAAAGAAAACAATGCACCTTAAGAAAGAAAACCACACATCTTAAGTTTTATAGGTTCACTCAACTTAAGTTTCAACACTCACGCACCTTAAGCATACAAATCACACATCTTAAGAAGAAAAATTACACACCTTAAAAAAAATTACACACCTAAAGCAATCACACAACCGCACGGAGACATCCTACCGCCATTAACTGAATTTTATATATATATATATATATATATATATATATATATATATATATATATATATATATATATATACTTTAATATATCGCGATAAATTGACTACGTATCACGTGATTTGGATTGAGGACCTAACTCGTGAACTGTCCACACACTTTCCGAGCCGCCTATCACGTGTCGTATTTTCTGGATCGCCGGTCCCTCTCACGTGACGGACGCTTCAAGAAAAAATATTTTCCTATCCTAATCTCTCGCTTTGGCCCCAAAGTGGCAAAACGTGGCCTCAATGGATTTTGCAAAATTTATAGACAACCCCTCTATTCATAGTAATTTGCGTTTATGCTTTTATGTTTTGCCCTATAATACTTTTTTTTTTTTGTCAAACCCTACTTCTAATGATAATTTAAACAATTTGTTTTTAAATTTATATAAATAATTTATAACCTTTAAAATGTTAATGTCTGGCATTTTATATTGTTGGTTGATTTGTGTTTGTTGGATTGTTGACTCAATGGAATGGGTCCAAGTAGATGTAAATAAAATATACTCCGTAATCCAAAAAATTTAAAAATGCCAAACAAATGTTTCATAAATCCAATTTTAACTTTGAGCTTTGAAATTAGGGTTAGGGTAGCCTAGTCATGGCTGCCCATATTTGATGGGTTGTTCTCATTAGAGTTTTATTCTAAACTTTTTTCTATGCTGGAAAAGTATTTAGTTAGATTTTTTTAATGTCAGATAAGTATTTAGTTATTTTTTTTAATATTGGTACACATCAAAATCCTTGAGGGCGTCGCATGGATGCTTTTATAAAAGAAAAAGAATATAAAGAATAGATAATTGTGAGGTGCTGTCAATATTATGTAAGTGCCAATAATGGATTTATTATAGTCCACAAAGGGAATCATTAATGGGATCTTCTTCATGTTTGGATAAGCTGGGGAGGGCAACAGGGCAGGAATATTCTATTTCAAGTTGGTCCAATGTGTAATTTATAAAGTGCGCACCATCTTTGTTCTTTTTCATTTGTCTCACATTTATCATTTCTTGAGTATTATTATTTCTCCTTTAATACTCTATACTATAATGCGGAAATTAAAATTATTATGTCCTTCTAAATGTAAGGGTTTAATAATTATGCAATAATGGAATAAATTATTACCCACAAAGAGGATTGAAACCATGCATCTATGACTCGTTATTTAGTCACGACTCACGAGTTCTTTAAGTATAACCTCGTAGTTATTATTGTTAAATTTGTTCTATCATAAATAATAGATACAGAAAAAAAAAATCTTATTTGTACCTTTAGGGATATATGCTTTCATTTTATAATTTACATTGATTGACCAAAACTCGGAAACTAAGAGGAAAAAAAAGTATGTAGATTATCTTTTAAAATTGAAGATTAATCAACATGGTGATAAATATAATAAACAGTAAAATAAATATACGTGTAACAAAACTCGATGTATAATAATACGTGTCCACTATTGCATATTATTACTTATACGCGTAACAAAACTCGATGTATAATAGTGTCCACTGTACTGTTGCATATTATTACTTTATAGTTGGTGGAAGACTAGGAACTAGGAAGTTTCATTATTAAACGACTAAGACTTTTAAGAGTGGGTAGGCAAGCAGTACCCCCCCAAAAAATAATTAATAATAATAATAGTGGGTAGGCAAATTCCATTGGATGGGAAACTCTCCCGTGGACCTTGCACTATTATCTTCATTTAATCAGTTTTATTTATTTATTTTCTTCCCAAAAGAAAAAAAAAAATTAAAGCTGATAACCTTATTATTTATTTATAAAGCTGATAAATAAATAAAATATAAAATTCTTACAAACATAAATAATATTTCTAACTCGATCTACAACACCAAAATATTATTTATGCTTCCGTCGGTAGATATATATATATAAATACATATATCCAACCATTTATTATATAAATATCCAACAAAATAGATGAAGGAATATAATATGATTATATAATGTGGGCATGCATGGTAGGGATGGGGTGGGGGTTAAAAGTAGTTTTTATATCCTAGGTTGGATTTGCATGTCTCTTTGATATATTCAATATTCAGTTCAAAATCACATCAATTCTGTTCACTCTACATAGTGCTTATGAGATTGCAACTTGTAACCGTTTGAAATTGATATATACTTCATCTATGCATGCTATCAGTATGACACTTATTGGGGTTTCGGCTCCTTGAATTGGTCCGACAATAAATTTGTGACCTTAGAGTTATAATTAAGTGTTAAGAGAATAAGTCGATTTCACACAATTAGTATACACACTTGGATAACGGCTACAAATTTTTCCTTAAAACTTAGTATAACACTTAGCTTGTTGTGTCATGCATTTTATTCTCTTAATTGATTTACTTTAACTCAATAAGTACTAACGGGTCATCTCAGACAATAATTATGAATGATTATTTGATCTGATATTTCACACCAAATCTTATTCTAATTAATATGAACTATAATAATAAATATTATAATCATTCATTTTATTCATTAATTACTAATCATAGATTAAATTAATTTGTATAATTTCATTAAACTAGTTAAAATATAAAGCATTTAAATTATATTTTGTGCGGTAATTTTATATATATATATATATAGCTTTGTTTGGATTAATCTACTTGGATGGGAAAGGCATATATACATGCATGTGAACTGAAAATGATACGTAAGGATAATGGTGGATCCTTATAGAAGGTAAAACAGTGGCGTCAGCATGTATCATCACTGAGCGACATAGCGTCGTCAATTTAATTAATTAATTAATTATCATATTTAATGAATTAAATACAATATTAAGTATTGTTTAATTTCCACCACATGTATTTAAATATTGTTTTCCTTCTGAATATCTTATCCTGTGTGCAAAATCTGGTATGGGAGCCCAAACCCTAAAGAATATGGAGCCCCGTTTTGCCTATCTTTCATTTTCACAGTGCAGTGGGTGCAATTTTTACAATTCTCTTTCTTCAAAATATCTAGCTAGCACAGATATTCTAACAAAACCCTATCATTGCACTTAATTGACCAATGAGTATATTTAAAGCGTAAAATGTGTACATTTATAATTTAAGGTGCGCTAGTTCTACATTTAATGTGCATTAATTTAACACTTAAAGGTGCGTCAGTTTAAAATTTAAGGTGCATCAATAATGCAACAATGGTAAAATGAGATCATTTGCGCATGTGTCAAATTCTCAAGAGGCGCATTTTTAAAAAAAATTTCTTGAGCCCGTTGATCTAGATTATATCAACAGTTCAACACTCACCCCACCTAGGAGACTCTTTGCACGTAACTATCGCTATATATGTGTGTGTGTGTGTGTGTGTGTGTGGTGGGGGGAGGGCAGGAGCCAGGACTAGGGAGGTAATTAGACAACAAAATATTGTTTTAATAAAACAAAAGAGAGACAATTATTGATGAGATTTAAGGATAACATGATTACGGACAAGACACTTGTAATAGTTAGCATGCATGTCTCATAAAACTGCAGCATAGCAACATCTACGGTGTACACGAACGCAGATATAAGAAGTAGTCATGTGTACTCTGTAAATGCTTGCTTGATATATACATATATGATGGAGACTACTTCTTACCACATTACTCCTTGCTTTGTCTATTTCTGCACGTTTACACAACAAACAAATCATTTTACTTTTTCTTTTGTTTTTATTTACTTTAAATATTGAATGAGAAGGAAACGTTTCTGTCACAGACCAATGAACCAAAGATAGGATTAACAAATATTAATTATTAAGGTTTTTATCTCCTAGTTGCGTTATGCCAAATGGACGGTGGATTAAGAGTGTGGATATCAACCTTTCATTAATGTTTTTTTTTATAGAGTTATTTGGCATATATATAGGAATTGAAATAGTAGATTCTTTTGTGGTTGGTAGATGTTGGATTTCTCTGGTAATAATGTTGATTTCGACAAAAATTAATATACAAAAATTAACAAACATTCATTCATCCGGACTCTAAAAAGTATTAAATAGTTAAGCCGCCATTAACATGGGATAACTACAAATCTACACTCACAAATAAAAAGTTTATGCCTAAGTAGAAACGATGAGGCTTTGGATTTATTGTCCCAATCAAATCAGCAAAAGTTTGATAAAAAGCATACTCATATATATGTGGAAGAAAATTTTTTTAAAAATCAATAACGGATAAATAAAATATAAACGGAACACGTGTTCTCTAGCTGGTTAAATTGTCTTCTAGCAGATATGTGTTTCAATCCATTCAAGCCAATGCATGGTCCTACACTCTTATAAGTTTGAAAATATCATCTTAGATTTTTTCTCCTTTTTCTTTTCTTGTGCCATTTAAATCTCAAAATATCTTTAATGGACCTTTTCAAGTTTCAATCTAAAACATGACGGTGACATGAAAAACAACATAAAAATATAATTCAACTGATCGATATGATCGACACAGAAAGTTAATAGCTCTACTTTGTTGACAATTGTAAAATGTAGAATTCGATTCATTTTTTTGATTAAGACTTCAGGATAGCAGCAAGATTCCCGGGCCATTTGATCTTGCTAAACATGGACTTGACTTCCTAGGCCTAGGACAACTGGAAAACAAAAGGAAGCATATTCATATTCATATATATACATGAATGAATATGCCCTTATTCTTGCTTGCAATACAAATTAAAGTTGATGAGATTTAGAATAATTGAGGGTGTGCTGTGAATTGTGGGCACTATTCCAGTCATTTTCAATCATAATCTGCAGGAAATGATGACTACTTGTAAACTATGTATGTATTATCTATATATTTTGATGTGTTAGTTACCCCAGACAGTGGGAAGCTTCATGTGAAAAACAGGTGCCTTCAACAACAAACATTCACCTTAACAAGCAACCATCAACTCAGATCATGTATGGGATTTTGTAGTCAAAGAAATACAGCTCAACCACGCTCACATGCATGTTCCTCAGTGATATCAACACAACAAAACACATACATTGTATGTTTCACAATTCAGTTTTTTTTTTTGGTTGTAATAACAACTGTGTTTCCCTTGTTTAACCAGAAATGACTGAAAAAACAATAACTACTGTCCAACATCATTCACAATTTTAGTTCAGAAGGAGAAAGATTTGACTTTGGTCTGTCTAGCTGTCTGCCTCCCAAGATTTCCTTGGAATCTTCGATTGAATTTTGAAGAAAGTTTTTTTTTTCTGATCTTTTCACGTTATGTATGTTAGTTTTTCCACCTTATTTATGTAGTACTACTCATCACCCAAAAAAAAAAAACTGAGTAAAGAAATCCAACAAAATTGAAAATTCTTCCTAGTATAGGCAATAGGCCTGTTCGACTTTGACAAGGTCCAAGGAATCCTTTCCTGGTCCCTGGATAGTCCATAATTCTATATTTGATGAACCTTACCATTGTAAGCCCCAAAGTAAGAACCCACATCATATCGTAGCCCAACATCGTCAGAACAACATGGACTCATCAATATCTTCACCAATTCATTTGTAATGGATCGTCATTTTGGATACTCAGCTTGTCCCAAGCAATACAAATTTGAATTTTTTTAATAAAGTTTGTAATTAATTTCGTATAGAAATCAAATGTGCTGTTGAGGGAAAAGTTGAAAACTGTCAAAATTGTACATATGTTGAGCCTTTAAGTTAGGTTTCTCTCAGTTGGTAAATCTGTTGTCTTAGTAATTAAAATGTTAGAAATTCAACTTCTAGTCGAGATCGCTATTAGCGAAGTACTTTACTAGTTTGGGTCACAATTAAGGTAGGGTTTAAGATGCCATAATGGATGGGCTGTCATAGATCATATATATTATGCATGCATTTAATGCTGGGGAATTGAATTATATATTTGTGAGCCTAGGAGGGCTAGGACGTACTTTGTGTCGCCTCAGCTCGCTCATTTGTTACGTTGTCGGTGCGTGGCAGTGGTTCACGATCTACCGACAAAACAAGATTCCGACCTATTCATTTGATAGCTAATGATGTTCAATCGTTATACCCTGCACCACGTTGCACATAGTAATGTGCACCACATATGTAAAACGACGTCGTTTCGGTGTTAGTAGACGCGGACACAAATGACTCAGGGAATTCATTATCTATAATACACATAATCATTATCTATAATACACAGAACGTTTGCCTAAAATACACAGAATGTTTGCCCAGAATACACAGAATATTGACACAAAATACACAGATGTTAGTGGACGCGAATGACTCCAGGGAATTCATTATCTATAATACACATAATCATTATATAGAATACACAGAAGGTTTGCCTAGAATACACAGAATGTTTGCCCATAATACACAGAATATTGATGCCCATAATACACAGAACTCATCCCTCTAACATTCGAATGCACAAACACATCACAACTTGTGTTAATAACATGAATACACATAATATTTACACAAAATACATAGAACTCATCCTCCTAAACATTCGAATGCACAAACACATCACAACATGTGTTACTAACATAAAATCACAACATGTGTTACTAACATGGATACACATAACGGTTGCCTATAATACACAGAACGGTTGCCTATAATACACAGAATGATTGCCTGGAATACACATAATATTAACATAAATACTGAGACCGGCCGAAACGGGAAACGTGATTTCCAAAAAAATGTACGATTAGTCTACAATACTCAAAACGACGTCGTTTAGGTACGTGATGCATATTGCTATGTGCACCACGGTGCACAGTATAATTTGCCAATGATGTTTTATTCATAATCATATCTTGTATTAATTTTTTTTAATATAGAGTTTATTAATTTATATTTATATTATATACAACTACAATTAATAATAAGGCATAATATTGTTTAAAAAGTGTGAATATTTTATACATATGTAAATATAAGAACACACTACACCCTTTAATTTCTTTTTGGGTGGGATGAAGCCCGCATGGACCAACCCATAAAGCCCATGACACCCTGCTTCTATGCGGGCCAAAATTCTTGATTATAATTTATAAGTGAATCAACTGTAAGCATTTGTCAAGATAAATTTAAATATTAATTTGAATTGTTTACCCTCTTATGTGCATACGTTGAAAAATATAACGAAGTACGTAATATATATACACATCATATTTGATAACTGTCGAACACACTATATTTGTGGGGTGTTTTGGAGGAGTTTTGTGTTTTAATATTGCCCTTGGAATGATTTAATTGCTATAAATTGAGTTGAAGCGTTAATATTGTAACATTTTTGCATTTGTTAGGTAGAAAGGACCAAACCAAAAGTAAAATGATCAAGGAAGAAGCCAAAATAGGAAGAATGCATGATTGGATCATCACTCGAAGCATTACCACGTGACCAAGTTCGTGACACAAACTTTTGCAAGTTGATTCTGTTAATAATCATGCCATCTGTCACGCGGTAACATAGCTCGTGATACAAACTTATGAGACTAGGTTCTACGGATCACGCCACTCATCAAGAGGTTATAACCGTCGTGACAAGGAGAAGTTGCACGTTGGTTCTACTCATCACGCCTGCAGTCACGAAGTAAGGAGTAGCGTGAATGAGCTGAGGCTTCTACATTCTGGTTTTACTTGTCACTCCACTCATCACAACTTAACATGACGGGCCTCTTGATTGGGGGTGGAAATGTGGCTATAAATAGGGCTTTTGTTCTCATTTAATTTGCGGGAGGAATTGAGAATTTTAATTTATACTTTTTTCAAACTTATATAGTGCTTTAGGTTTTAGAGAGAGGATCTTCCCTAGGGTTCTTGGAGTAACTTGACACATTGATCTAATGATTCTAGGGGGACTCCAACTACAATTGATTGGAGATTTCTTTTGAGATTAAAGATTGTCTTGAAGCTAAGTTTGTTGATTTCATTCAATTGCAATTTACTTTTGTTTTCAATGCTTCCATTGATTCTCCATCTTAGCTATACAATTGTGACCATGTCTAGCTAATTCTTAGGGAATTATGATTAGGTTTACTTGTTACGATGCTAGAATGTTTTGACTGCAATTAGGAAGTGATTTGATGTATTGACTTGATTCTTGTTGGAAATGGACTTTGTATAGACTCTTGTATAATGACGGCCACATTATACAAAAGATATAGGAGGCGTGTATCCACCAAAAGATTGGAACGTATTACACTATAGCCTACCCCACTTGCAATTCCCCCCTTGCACCGAGTGGTAGAGGTAGATCATAGCTCGAAAGAAGATGTGAACTTTGAGTGTTCGATGAAGTGTCTCAAGTAGTAAGATTGCTATGAGAGTAGGATTTTATTACTTGATAGGCCAAATAGACCACGAGAGTGGTTTGACAATGGAAAAATCTTCCAAGAATCATGATCAATGAACACCTAGTCCTAGTCCCTTCCATTCATCACTTACTAATTGCTTCCTTTACAATATAATTACTTGTTAGTTGAACTTTTCTTTCACTTGTTATTTTGATAATGCTCTTTGTTTAGTATTGTGACCCAGCTTTCTATGGCTCTTACGCACTTGTGCTTAGCCGCGCATTTTCAATTCCAATTCGCCATCCTTAAAAAACGACATTTCGAGAAAGTTTCACCTATCCCAACTTTCTTCCCATCCCATATATGCATAGTATGATTATCAATATTGTAACAATATATGATGAATAAGTATTTGTTGAATGGAGTCCATCCAAAAATGCTAAAAGAAGAAAAGACTGAAGCGCACGAGGCATGTAGGAATGTCAATAATACATCAATAATATATAATACGTAATAATATAATTGCAATAATGGCTTCTACATCGACATACATTCAAGTGTTTGGTCACATTCTAATTTTGTATCTTTTTGAATTATGCTTTTAAGTTTTCTATAATTTTAATGTTCATTTTCAATCATTCTTTTCCATGTCATTGTCAATACGTCCTTGCATTATTAGTATTCTAACCACGCGTGATAACACACACCTTACATCTCTTTCTGGCCTTCTCTTCATGTCAATATTATATTAATTATATTGCTTTATAGAAATATTTATGTTCTATTCTTACTTGTGTGCCTGCCATTATTTTAAATATGAGTACTACCACGTATAAGCAATTAAAAATATCTCCTCTTGATTGCAAAAGAGATGATCAAATAAATAGAATATATTCTCGTACCAAAAGGTTATGAGTTTGATTCTTGCTATAGTAGGTTGACGAACGTGTAGTGCATTTTATTAAAAACACAAATATAACCATCACGTCAAATTTCAACTAATCAAAATTAAAATTAATTAAATTATTCTCAATACCTATCCATGAAAACTCAATGTATATGAACCTCCATATTTTCTTGGTTAACATCTCTTGTTCTCTTTCATGGCATTGTCCCACAAAATGATACAACTATATATGTGGCCTCTTGCATGCTGTGCTGTTCTATAGTGACAACAATGTCGCAAACACAAAATTATTTTCCACTGAAAACTTCAATTATTTCATATTGCTTTTTCATGTGAGATATATATAGGAAAAGTCTACGTCGTCAATTGGTTGAGAACAATATATTCATGGTATAAATTTAAAATTTTCTTTTTCGCTTTTGACCGTACAAAAAAAATATTAATACCGATGGAAATAATAAAATTTTCTTGATTGATGTAAGTGGCAAATAAATATATAATCAAAAGTTTGGAGAGCATAGAAATGGTGATTTGCTATTTTATTTGATTCAACAACGTAAATCTTTTCAAAAAAAAAAAAAAAAACGTAAATCTTGAATTTCAGTTGGATGCAGACAAGCGGGCCCGGTTTTGCCACGGCCAGGCCCCACACATATCCCATTGGAGGAAAAATGTTGGTAGACATAATTAAGAAAAACAAACAATATGAAATAATTGTCGGTCCATTGGATCAGCTCAAGCATTCCGGCGTTTTGGAAAGGTCTCTCCTTGAGTCCTTGCAATAGTTGTAGACCAAGTAGTGAGACTGAACCCACCGCATAGCGCCGCGCTGCTGCCCCGTTAGCCCGCCAGACCGGTACGGCCCGGCGGTGGCTACTTGGCACCACCGCGACGCCCAGGCGGTGCAGCCGCCCACTTTAAAGTTCCTGAACTGTCCGATGAAAGGCTGGTACCGGTAATCCGCCTTGTACTTGCCGTCCTCGGTTGCCCAGGACGAAGCGTCCCATATTGATCCGTATATCCACATTGGCCTTAGTGGAAATGTCTCCGCACTCCTCCTAGGATACCACCTTATTGGCACATCATCCACTAAAAATCTACACATGACATCGTTAGATTGATTGATGTAATGTTATTTTTATTTAAATTTACATATATACTCGTTAACAAATAAAAATAAAATCTTAAAATATCGTATGACATGAAATTACATTCTAACTTCATAAAAAATTGTAGGACAGATCATCAATTTTTTTAGACATAAAATAAAAATATTCACTTATTTAATAAAGTATTGTTTACCTACTATACGTACAATATCGTATCATATAACACTATATTTTGTATGATTTTATATTTTTTAAAATAAATTGTGGCAATCATATAATCATTATTGAGGTATATTATAATACGGAGTAATAAATAAATAAATAAATAAAAATATTATAATTTTATAGTGGCAATCACTATCATTATTAGCATCAATCGTACTCAATGCAATTATGTATCATACTGAGTGTTATTAGTGTAAAATTATGTATTGTACCAGATATTATTAGAATGACTTCCAATAATGATTTTTGGTACCATGCATGATTGTATCAAATACCATTAGAAATCATTATTCGTTACAATAATGAAGTAGTGCTTACATGATTTCTCTAGGATTCCATACAATGGCATAGTTGTGGAAATCTTGGGTCGGGTCGAACCACAAGTGGAACTTCATCTCCCTCCCAACAATGTTGCCATCGCCACTTCCTCGTACATACACATTGGTCTGTAACGTATATGGCTTCCCAAACGTTGTTCCCAGAAACTCAATGTCCACTTCATCGTGGAACCCTGGGTGTGCGTCCGCATTTGAAAGCTACACCGACACCATCATATTATATATATATTGCACCCTTATTAATCACCTAATTAATTCTCATTTAACCATACACTAATCTAGCTAATTAATTATATTAATCATATATGCTATATATACATAATCAAATCAAGAAATTAATCATGTATATATATGTTCTCACGTAGAAAGCAGTGATAACCCCTGCTGTGTAACCGGGTTGAAGCTTGATGGATGCTCCGAAGTATCCCGACCGGAACGGTTTAATCGATTTGAACGCGCTTCCTGTCATCAAAGATTGAACTAATTTAATGCCACACGATTTGAATTAAATTAAATACAACCATATATATCTTATTATGATGATTCAATTAAGTTTATTGGGATATAAAAGTATGGATTAAAATTAAAAATAGAAAGAGATTGAAGATAGATAGACCTGAGCTGGTGTCAAGCCAAATGCGTAAGCCATTGTTATCAACACTTTGATGGTTAGGACCCCAGATGTTCTTGAAGCCTTGGTTAAAGGTGTAGGACCTGAACTTAGAGCCGGGGTAGTAGCCAGGGGAGGGTGGCCAATAACCGCCATGGCAGCTTGAAGGAGCAAGAAAGAGGAGGACGGCCAGGGGTAGAAGTGGAAAAATGAGGAAATTAGCCGCCATGGATGAGAGCTTGAATTGGCAGACACCTGTAAGAAGATCAGAGAGGTGTAGGGGGGAGCATGGGAGATAAAGCATATATATATTGGCCAAATAAGGAGATTAGTGGGTCCCCATATAATTGTAGTAAGATGCTAGCTAATGAGTTTCTTGATGATGATTTAATCATAGGTTATTAGCGTTGATTATCTGATTAATGTTTGCAGAAAACAATGTAGGATGGATGTTGGTTAGTAATTATATTGTTATGGCCATACTTATCTTGACTCCATCTCAGACTACATTAGACTCTCAAGGTTCCAACCAAAATCCATCGAAAAATTAATTTTAAATACTCCGTATTAGGATTGGTCAAAAAAATATTATTATATTCATTCACCGACGGTTTAGTCCATCAAAAATGTGAAATTAACTTTCCGCATATTGGGTTGGTAAGGATTTTATTTTTATTTTATTTTGTGGGGGTTGGGAGTAAATTTATTTTGTTGATATTTTTTAACTAAAATTATATTTAACTCTTTTGTATAATATGATTTGACTTGTGATAAGTATTATAATTCTTTTAAATTTATTAAATTAGTTGTTCGTAACAGATTAACCAATCTCATTATGACCTACTAATATAATTTATCATACATTTCTGTGTCATCCAACTATTTACTATCAACATATATTTTTACAATATCGTTAATTTATTAAAGAATAGATTTATAATGAACGGAGAAATGTCGATATTGAAATTTACTCGTATAAAGAAAATGAGGTAATTAATGTACGTGTGTACGAGAACAGCTAGAAATGTATGAGTAGCATGAGTACATGAAGGACAAGCACTGGGGTCCATTTCTGATTTTGAACATGCACCATAGATAATGTCGCAGAAATAATGTTTTCAAACAGTCACTGGGACTTCCTTTTTCTTTTCCTTTTTTATAACTCAAAATTTCAGGTCTATCGAACTATATTTTGAATCCTATGAATCTGTTCGCTTTACACCATTTTGCACCATTCAACGCATAAAAAGTTCAATTTCAAACCAAATTAAATTGGTAAAATTCATTTCCAGATTGTTGCTACATTTGACTAAAAGATAGAGAATTTCAATGGCAGATGTTCATCAACTAAGCACTGCCCTAAGGGACGACGGACTTCCTTTTTCAATTCATGTGGTGGGGAAACAACCCAAGCTAAGGCATCTTTATTAATTTATTATTATTGTTATTTTTCTTTCTTTTTGTTTTGCTGTATTATATTCTTTTTAATGATGAGTCCTCAGCACAGTTGATGATCTTATGTACTACTGTACAAATGAGTTGTTGGAGTGTGGTCTGTCGTTGCAAATGTAAATAACAAAGGAAATCAGATTGCAATCTTCGAGTTGGAAAACAAACAAGATCTCAGAAGCTTCAAGTACATGCGTTTATTGGCCTCATTAATTGTCTAATATATGCCACATTTTTACTGAGGTAGGAGCATTTAATAGTAAATCTCTCGCCTCAAAGATTCCACACTTTAATTTAACAGGAATGAGAATGAGTAAATCACATTAACTTAGTAACCCATTAGATAATATGACCAGCACAATAGAATAAATCATTACCGAACATTCCACAAATCTCCCAATCTTTGCATAAAGTGTGTAAAGAAGTATCTAACTTTTCTTTTGGAGGTGTTTACGTCGGTTTATGTATTTTGTTAACATTGCTCAATTTTATGATATCTATAAGGAGAGTGATGGCTAGTGTCATGTTAGGAATAGAAAATTGATACGACATATACTGAAGCAATAAATGTTGAAACCTACTGGGAAAGGGGCTATAAAAATCAGAAAATACATTGCCACCACAAATTTATATTTTAATAATGTATATACTTTTTGATGGTTAAATCATTTGGAAATTAGGAAAGTGGTGTCATTGGTCATAGGAGGGCCCATAATTCGCGACTAATAGAAATTGACAAGTAGGACGTTGACTTTTTTGACTGTGTTTTAGGCTTTTAGCCATGGCCACATTTCATCTTGTACTACGTACTCCATTTACAAGATCCATTATCTTCATAATTGCTTTCTTCTGTAGACTGTAGTGTCGGCCATCAAATAAAAAAAAAAAACCAATATTTATACTCACTTCTGAAACTAATTTTACATTTAATGAGTCAAAATTAATCGTGTTAATTCTATATTGTCATACCAAAATTGATATGTAACTAATTCTGTATTATCATCACATCAAAATAATTGTTAAAATGAGAATGAAAAGGATTACATGTAATATAATATTGAGTCTTTCTAGTGCGACTTAGTTATATAGGATTTAGGAAGACATTTATTTTAATTTTTGTATAAATTGTATAGATAAGTGGCTAGGGACTTTAGCTTGCATATATATATATATACATACGTGCTTATGTACCAAAATGGAAAACCAAATAAGAACAAATTTATAATTCTAAGATACCTTTGTGTTTTCAGTTTTCAATTGAAAGTGATACTACAGACGTTTCTAGTTTAAATAGGTCAAACATCCTTATCTAAGTGTTACCTAGTAATAGCAATCTCAGTTTGTTCTCCAAAAATATGTGATAAAATTGAAACGATACAGAGAAAATTAATAGGATTGGTCCGGTTGGATAAGATTTATCTTTGCTTAGTCTTGTTGGCTTTGCAATGGGCTTGGTCCATTAGTAATTGTCCAATGGGTCAGTGAAGGCAGCCCAGTCCATTCACTCATTCAGTTGAGTTCAATGAAGCTGAAGGCTGGCAGTTTCTGAACACCTGAAGCCTTCATTTTCTTCCTCACATTCTCAGCATCATGCCATCTGTTTTCTGCAGCATAGATGTTGGAGAGAAGGACATATCTGCCTGAATGAAACGGGTCGATTTCGGTCAGTATTCTGGCGATTTTTTCGGCCATTTGAACCTCGCCGCCATGCATTCTACAAGCTCCAAGAAGTGCTCCCCAGGTGCCTGTTGCATCTGTTTCTGCAGGCAAATCTTGAATGAACTTCTCTGCTTCTTTCAGTAAACCAGCCCGGCCAAGAAGATCCACCATGCAACTGTAGTGCTCGGGCCTTGGTGTTAGGCCGTAAACCTGAATCATGGCGCTGAACAAACGCTTGCCTTCTTCCACAAGACCGGCATGGCTGCAGGCACACAGAGCTCCTAGAAATGTGATCTCGTTTGGCTTTACTCCCGCGTGGCACATTTGATGAAGGTAACTCAGGGCTTCATTTGTTAGACCATTCATGGCTAGTCCTACAATCATGACAGTCCAAGCTAACACTGATTTTGTTGCTATCATTTCAAACACTTTCAGAGCTTCTCCAGAAGCTCCACATTTGGAATACATGTCCATCAGAGCTGCCTCGACTTCTTCTCCCTTTATGTTCTGTTTTTCCATGTAAGAATGGATTGATTCCCCAAGAAACAGTGATCCTGTATACCCACAGACAGAAAACACCCCGGTTAGAGTAATCCGATCAAGTTCCATACCCAAATTTAGCATTTCTTTGAGCAGATGTAAAGACTGGATATGTTTATTGTTCTGGGCATATCCAATGATCATACTGTTCCATGACACCAAATCCCTTTCTGGCATTTCTCTGAAAATCTTCTCAGCTGAATTCACATCACCTGCCTCTACAAAGCCACTAAGCATGACATTCCAAGCAGTTGTGTCCTTTATAGGCATCTGATGAAAAATCACCATGGCTCTTTCAAGTTCACCCTTTTGTATATAGCCATCAAGGAGTGAAGTCCATGAAAACACAGTCTTCACTTGCATCCTACTGAACATTTTCTCAGCTGACTCCAGATCTCCATACTTACAATACATATCAAGCAACCCATTTCCAAGGTTTTCACTAATACTAATTCCTGACTTAATTATATGCAAGTGTATCAATTTCCCAGTATAGAAATCACTGGTTTTTGTGCAAGCAGAGACAAGGGCAAGAAATGTGACCGAATTAGGTTCAACCTCTTGTCGAGACATCTCAGTAAACGCACACAAAGCGTTATCAAGGCAACCGTTTTGAGAAAGATCATCAATGATCACATTCCAAGAAACTACATCCGGTTCAGGAATTTCATCAAACACTTTGCTTACCTCATTTGACAACCCAAAACTTGCATACATATTCAAGAGCGAATTCCCAACATGAAGGTCCAAAACATGCCCATATTTGATCACAGAACAATGAATAGCTTCACCGTGCAAGCAAAATTTACCCTTTGATAAAGCTTTGATCACAAATGGGAAGGTGTAATTATTGGGAGCAATGCCATACCTGAGCATTCCATTGTAAAGAACAATAGCCCGACCAGGATCAGAGCTTGAAGCATAGCCTCTAATCATGGTGTTGAACATGAAAGCATTGGGTGCATTTACGCGGCTAAAAACAGAGTGGGCATAGTCCAAATCTCCAGCAGGAGAGAGTGCAGTGAAGGAGATGATGGAGCTAAGAAAAATGGGGTCTTTGGAGCGGCCACTTGTGATGAAATGAGCATGGAATTCCATTACCTGTTTCATGCTTGAGCAGTGTTGTATCAAGAAAAGATGCGGGCGCGTTAGTTTGTGAATCTTTAAGATAGTGGCTGAACGCATGGTGCTGTTCTGCCATGGAAGCAAAAGAATCTAAGAAAGAAGGGAATGAATTTGCTGCAACTCTTTATCTAGTTTTCTGAAAACATACAGGTTTTTTTTTTTTTTTTGAAAACAATGTTTTATGATCTAACTATACTTGTCACAATATTAGTGTTGATTTATAGGAAAGATTTTACTCTGTCAACAGCAAGAAAAAAGGAACTGAAAAGTATAGTTTCAATTGATAATTTCTTCTTGAATACATGGTCTGGTTGGTAACAACAGTTAACCAGATGAGGTATTCAAAGAAAACAGATTAAAACACTAATAACTGCATCTAAACAAAGACATAATTGATACAAAAAACTCAATAAAAAGGAATAAAAAAAATGGATAGACATGTAGGAAGGCTCAAAATCCTTAACCAGGCGAGCACATCCACTCAATGGAGTTTCTTTATTCCTCTGCAACCAGGACAATGGGTGCAGTAAATCAATCTGCAGTAAAATTGAATGGTGAATGGGGGCTATAACTCAAGCTTTTGGCTTGAGGATCTTGACAGTCTCCCAGGTGAAATCAGCGTCATCGCGCCCGAAGTGACCATAGGCAGCAGTCTTCTGGTATCTGAACTGTCCTCCTCTCTTCAAGTCGAGGTTGATTGTGATCATTCCGGGCCTGAAGTCGAAGTTCTCCTTGATAAGAGCCAGAATGTCTTTGTCTGGGATCTTTCCAGTCTTGTAGGTGTCAACAAACACTGAAAGTGGCTCAGCCACACCAATAGCATATGAAACCTGCACAATACATCTGCGAGCAAGTCCTGAGGCGACGACACTCTTTGCTGCTTGCCTGACGATGTAAGCACCACTTCTGTCCACCTTGGTAGGATCCTTCCCTGAGAAGGCACCTCCACCATGAGCACCCCATCCACCATAGGTGTCGATGATGATCTTTCGCCCGGTTAGTCCAGCATCTCCGTGTGGACCACCAATGACAAAACGGCCTGATGGGTTAAGGTGGAAGATGGTCTTGTCATCAAGGTACTGAGCTGGGATCACAGGCTTGATTACATGTTCCTTCAAATCTTTGGCGATTTGGTCGTTTGTAACAGTCTCATCGTGTTGGGTTGAGATGAGAACAGTGTGAACTCTAATAGGGACCATAGCCCCATTGTCATTCCTGTACTCAACTGTAACTTGAGTCTTGCCATCAGGTCTGAGCCAAGGGCAAGTCTTGTTCTTTCTGACTTCTGTTAGTTTAGCACCAAGCTTGGTAGCCAGGACATGAGTAAGAGGCATGAGCTCAGGGGTTTCGTCGGTGGCATAACCAAACATGTGGCCTTGGTCACCAGCTCCAATCTCTTCGGGTTTCTTGGTGAAATGGCCATGAACACCCTGGGCAATATCAGGGCTCTGTTGCTCAATGTTCACCAGGACCTTGCAGTTGTCAGCATCAAGCCCAACATCAGGTGAGATAAACCCAATGCCTCTGCAAGTATCGCGGACTATCTTCTCATAGTCTACTTTGGCCTTGGTCGTGATCTCTCCGAACACCATCACCATGTTCGTCTTCGAGCAGGTTTCACAGGCAACTTTGCTGTCTGGATCTTGTTCCAGGCAAGCATCAAGAATGGCATCTGAGACTTGGTCACAAAGCTTGTCAGGGTGACCTTCATTGACTGACTCTGAGGTGAACAAGAAGGTTTCCATTTCTAGCCTGAAAAATCAGACCAAAAGACAATTGTTAGTTTCCCCAGGCCATTGAAGTAATCAGATCAATGGAAACAAATATAATCCCAGAACAACACTTGAGATCAATGGAAAAGTTTCAACTCACAGATCTGTGTTTTAATATGCATCCATTATTTAGGACTCTTGAGAATTACATTAAATGTATATGAATAGATTATGAACTCTTTCTAACTCAATCTTCCCTAGTGCATTATATTCAAGATCCAAATATAAGCAGGAAGCTAATAAATCCAAATTCACATCTAACACCATTAAAGTTGCAGACTTGCAGCTCAAATAAAGGTTTACTAGTTGAGCAATCAGATCTGAACTTCACAGGCCACAAATTACACCATTTAATAATGATAATAAAATAACAAAGGGGAATCATAAACAAGAGGTCTGATTGCATTAAAGCTACAAACTTTATTATCATTAATGTGATTAAATCATCACACGAACAAAATGAATGGCAGGTCTATAACATGGTAAGAAAAACACATGATAACAACATGCAATGATGAACACTGTTAAGCATAAATGAGCGAGTGAATCAGAAGAAGAACATAAATACCTGCAGGGATGGAAAGAAAGAGTGGATCTGGGAGAAAGAGGAAAGAGAGAAATGAGAGAGAGAGAGAAGTGTGTTTGCAGAGTGTGGAGATTTGTGGGTGTATATATACAGATGAGGGGGTCGCGAATTAGTCGCTCCTCCACGAACCGCTGAGTCGGTGGGCTCTCTCTTTCTTGAATGTCTTCTTCCCGGATTCTACCCCCACCCACCTTCAGTCAATTCATTCTCCGCCATTCTACTCCACCCATATTTACTGGGCAAATTATTCCGTAGATAATGTTCATAATTTGAATTGTGAACTTACCAGGTGGACCCGAGTCTATGGTATAACTGTGTTCTGCAAATATTTCGCTTGTCTTTCATGGAATTACTTGCCCACAAAAAGGGGTGTGGGACTCTGGGTAGATGATTGCAGTTTAACCGTTTTACCGGCTGCGTACTATTCAAGCCTTGGGATTTTGCACTTGTACTATATGCATCGATTGCCATACATGTTGGTTCGTTGATGGTGGTTGTTGAGATTCTTTACCCTCCCTATGTAATGGACCTTTATAAAATATGTTTGGTGTAAATCATTTTCATAGTTAAACAATAGACTACAACTTCACGTTAGGTTGTAGGTGAATGATGCCATTGTTCTAAATCCAATGAACGTTGTCAGTTGTATACATACCAGCTAAGGATTAATGTTTAACTCTATTATTATAATTACATCAATCATAATTTCAAGTTGTTGGGTAGCTCAAAGAGTCGATACCCACCTCTGAAGTTCGATCTTATGACATTCTTTCAAAGAAAGCCATCGATATGCCATCTAAGCACAATATGTGTTGACTATAAATTAAAGTATGTTTTTTTAATGTAATATATATATATTGTGATGTTGAGTTGAATAATTGGGATCTGTGATGGGAATGGGAATCCATGAGAAAAAACAAAAACGTTGAATCAAATGCGGTGCACGTCAAGGCTAACATGCAATGCCAACTTGCCGTGAATCTTGTGGTTTCATCAAGATCTGCGAAGGTAACATCAATTGGTTGTCTCTCTTTTGATTTAAATAAGGTAATGCTTTGAATGCACCAAGCCAACTGCAGGAAAATATCAACCTATCTTTCATCAATTATTTTCTGTCGGTGATTTCATTAAAGAATTATCAGATCTGGATGCCCCTAGGCCCTAGCTAGTAACTCAGGCCAAGCTGTAATCCCAGGGCAAAATGGACAAGAAATAGTGTCATTATTCCACTCCCCAGTATGCCATGAACATTCCTCAATCCGGGATTTCCCTGAACACATTCACAGTATCATCATGTCTACAAATCAAGATTATAAAAAAAAAAAAAATAATCAAAATATTGGACTGTTTTTACCTCAAAAAGTGCAGGCAAGAGTGTCTGTATGGTGAGAAGAGCTAGGCCAATTAAGCCAGTCACAGCATGAGGGCTGCATACAAGAATTGCAGACAGACACTTAGGATGACATGGCATTTATGTTTGATGGATGAAAATAAGGTTAACTTAATCTGAGGAATTGAATGGAAATTAAATACCTTTCCAAGATGGGTTTGTCTGAAGTGAGCAAAGAAGTTATCCCTCCAGTAGCTCCAAGAGCAAAGAAGAAGAACATTCCAGCAAGGAGTTTGGGATGCAAGTCTTTGGCTTTTGCTCTTTCCTCCTACACATTATATTGTACACCAATTTGAATGAATACTATATATATGTGTAGGGAAAATGTACCACTATTCTGTGTCATGGTAATATATGTCACTATCTTAGAAACCATTTCATAAGCTGCCTCGATATTCTTATACCCAATTTAGAGACAGGCCGGAACTATAAATATAAACAGATGGACATTCAAGAACCCAGGCCAGTTTTGAATACAAAAAGATAGATTGCATAGTTGTTACCACATCATTAGAAAACCGGATTCTGAATCCAAGGTAAGTTCCATAACCGCCCATAGCAAAGAGCACAACAGCCTATAAAGTGGAACAACAACAATAACAGCATTATTTAGGGAATACTAAATAAATGACAGTAGATGCAATCTTAATTGGATCAATGGAATGGAATGGAATTTCCTTCAAACAGACAAGTGTACCATGTTGCCGGGATGGCCCCAGTGCACAAGCCAGTCAGGAAGGTTCAATGATTTAACGATCTCAACGAACGGTCCAAACACAGACCTCACAGCTCCAGCTGAATTCAAATCATCAGTTCCAACAACTTGTATGCACAATTTAGCATATATAAAGACTTGAAATTTAAATTGCCCAGATTTTCATTTCTGTTTATGAATTTTTCTGGGGTGATTAACATTAACATTACCTCCTGGAAGAGCAGCCACAAACAGCAATGGCAAAGGAGTGAAGGAGTAAAGCAGAGTCTCAGTACGAGGTTTCTCTGTCACTGCTTCTGGTTCATCTTCTTCGTCTTCAACTACTATATCAACAGCAACCTCAGAGTCATATCTGTTCTTCAAAGCAAAAACAGGTGGAAAAACTGGCCTTGTTTTGGCTCCATGAATCAGTAATGGAGATTTGAAAGAATTAGAAGAGGGAATTCTGGGAGAAGATGAAGTTAGCCCAAGAGAAGGAAATGGGTGTTGAGCTACACCAAGTAAGGAAGCAGCATTCACCATTAGAGCCATTCTTTTTCAAGTATTCTTGGATTATGTTTGTGCGCACAGAGCTCTGGAGTTTGAAGATAGAGTGAGAGAGAAGAAGAAGAAGAGGAAAGGCAAGGAAAGAGACACGAGTGTGCTCTATAATCATTTACACGTGGAGGCAACACTCCACTCATAATCATATTATGTTGTTTGGGCTTTCTCCAATGAAATTGGATCCCTGCACCACTCAGAAAAAGACTGGGCATTTTGTATCAAGATTGGATTTTTTATTTTTATTTTTTAAGATGAGGACAAAAACCTGTCCTTACTAATCGAGGGTGTGTACTAGGTAAACCCCATCTTGTAATCCTAGCCAGCAAAGAACTATAAAGAAATAAACCAACCTAAGTTGACCATAGCTCACTGCCTCAACCCAGCCTAGAAATTGTAGGGTAGATTCTATGTCCCAGTCACTTAACCAGAGGTGCTAAACACTTGCTCGGCAACTAAAGAAATTTCTAGTTGACAAAGCAGAAATGCAACAATAATTTACAAGTATTGCACTGTCTCCAGCACAATGGTGTAAAGAATACAGCAGACTCAACTATTCATTGGTATGAGACTCCTAGCAGTAATCTAAATGGGTAACCTTTATATTTTTGAGTTGCACAGGTAGCCATTGACTCAATTTACAGGTTTTTAGCTACACAATATGTCTAAATGAAGGGGTATGTATGAGAGCTTTATGTATTGATTCCCCAATCTGGGTTGTTTCCGTTGCAGCACAGCCATCTGGTAAAACACGAGCAGTTTGATCCTGGAAAAGTCTTTCACCCCATCTGCGATCAACCTTTCGCAGTGCAGCCCTGGAAACATAGAATTACAATGAGCCACAATTGAAAAGAAAGTGATAAGTAATGAAGTTACTCGGTTAAGTACTTCTATCAGCTCATGACTGAGACGTGTTCTTAGCAACAGCACATCTCATCTCTCAACTCGTAGTACGTTGTTTTCTATGGCACCCCTTGTAACTAATTCCCTGTCCGGATCAGTTCTCCAATGGCCATCGACAACAAATTTTATCTGTCAATAGTTTAGTTCAGTGAGAAACGATCTCAAGTACATAACCTTGAAAAAGGAAAAACATAGATTACTAGCAACATTAGTTTAACAGAAACATCTGTAATCAGTGAGTTCAAGACAATTGTATGCTACTTATACCATATTGTGAACATACAATAAGTGGCAGGTAAATTGAATTTCTCCACAGAAAAAAAAAAAAAAAAAAAAAAAAAAAAAAAAAAAGGTTTCAGAAATCAATAACAAATTACGATGTTCAAAAGTAGCAGAGGTACTTCTCATTTGAGAAAAGTAGTTTAAAAAAACATAGAAAGATAAGTTTTTAGATTTTGCACCTCATATATCCCAGGATAAAGCCACAAGACAGTTCTCCAATGTCGACATTTCCTGCAAAGGTTTAAATTTTTACTGATTTGTAGTATTTGACCTACTTTTATTCACAAGGTTTGAGATTGAGTAATACTAAACAAATTATAACTGAGCGGAAATCACAATTCACAAAGAATAGTCATTGCTAAAAGAGCAAGGAACAGAATCAAAACCTTACACCAGAGGGATCTATGATACTTGATGCTTGTAGTTGTGGATCCATCTTTATTTTATGATGCCAACCGTTGAAGCTTCCAGCTACCTCCACACTTTCACTCTCAACTTCATATTGGATTTCAACCTATAAAAAATTAGCGATTCACTACCAACCAGTGAAGATTTAGAAAATACACAACACTTTGGGTTACAACCAATACATGTTCATCCATAAGATTAACCTGGACCTGTTGCCCAGGCCAAACTATCTTTCCCTTCTCAGTAAGGATAATTGATTTGGTTTGAAACTCTGAATTTTTGAAAACTTGTTTGTACTGGTGATGGTGGTTCTCTGAATTGGCATCTTGATAATAGTTTGTTAAAACAATTTATCCATTAACAAATTCCACTCGAAGTTTAACACTGTCCCAACTTCCAATTCCCAAATTTGTAGAAAAATAGTAGCAAACATAACAGAGAAAATACCTCCTTTAGCCCTGAAAGGCTTTCTTCAGCAGCATTTAGTTCTGCATCTTTTTCAGAAATAAGTTTCTGTGCCTTCCTTATCTCAGTTTCTGCTTTAGCTTGTAGAGCAGACAAAGTGCGCTGAAACCAGAAGTAAATAAAAATTGCAAAATTTTATTTTTAGAACAGTTCTGATGTAAACTAATTTCACTAGATACACTTCTCTGTGGAAGTGAAATGATATGTGATTCCATTAAGCAAATAAATGGTAAGACTGAAAAGTCAAACCCACAAAGGAGTATCCCATCATAGTAGTTTAAACAAAAACACCGAGAATCTAAAAGTAACAATAGTAACTATTAACTTATTCATCGGGGTTTTGATAAGAAAGCACATATCAGGGAACATGAGGATATATCTCATCGATATGTGCTTACAATTGCAGCATAGTTGCTTACTCCAGAAAAGTAAACTTTGGGTCAGATGAAAACGTTAATCATACCTTTTCCTCTTCAATTTGTTGCTTCAAACGGGTCAGTTCCAGCTCCTTCTGATGCTAATAACAGTAAAATTAATTTAAATAATTAGACACAGTTAGGTATACAATGCAAAGTTGAGGAAACAGGGGTTGGGCCAGATTTATGATGATCCACAATCATACTAAGAATAGTACCAGCATGAACTTGAGATGATTAATATCAGCTTGGTTCTCTTCTTTTTGGGTCTACCGCATAAAATATCAAGGCCAAATAAGTCCAAATAAATACTGAGTAGAATTAAAATGATTTGACTCAAATTGTTGTGATCACCTTAACGAGTAGACCCTTGTCTTCAGAACTTGTTGCTTCTTCAGCTGGAGGATAGTCATTCCTAAATAAAGAACAAAATAAAATGGAAGTGATATAGGCATATAGCATGTGAGGATTTGAACTCGATGTGTATTGTATGTGACATAGTAAGACATAACAAAGTTCACAAATAAGATGACAGTAAGACATGAATGAGAACTTAACTCCTATGAATCTGCAGGTTATTCTAGACAAAGATGTGTTGCCACTTTATGTTGGTTAACAAAAATTCAAGTGTCAAAGTGGATTAGAAAAGATCATATTTTCAATTCAAAGTTCTTGCTTTCTTTGGGGTGCACAGGCAAAGTTCCTCCCAACTGCATATACTTGCTAAATCAAAATAGATTATTGATCTTCTGTACTTCTGGTGGAGAAGAATTTTAAGAAAAAGTGTACATGATAGCTTAAGATTTGGCATTTTAAATGAACACAAGAAAACATAAATGCATACTTCAACAAGCTAATCTCCTGGACTGCATGGTCAAGCTGCTGTGTTGATGACAAAATCTTTCCATTTGATATCAGAGAGCCATCAAAATGATTAAGTACAAGTTCTTTCTGCTCCTTGTGAGTAGAGGGTCGCAGTTCCTCAGCATTCTGTGGCCCATCAAATCCATCAACATCCTTGAAATTTCTTTGGTTCAAAAATTCAAAGCCACTATCTGTGAAGCATTCAGAGTGTTGAGATCAAATTTGAAGCCACAAGAAGACTAATTACATTTCACTTGAAATGCCATTTCTGAAAAACATGGAGTATAATAAGGTTTGACATAAATAATTTTGTAATGCATTTTATAACAGCATAACTTACCCTCAATACTATCCAGTTCCCCATTCTGAATAAAATTGGATGCCTTTTCCAGCAAGGATGGATAAATTGAAGATTCTTCAGCAATGTAAGTTTGTCTATGAGAGTTCAACTCCCCGTCATCCTTTCCACTATTGAGACCACCATCCATGGCAAAAGCTTTGCTAAATGAGGATACATCATCAACTAAGTTTTTCATTTTCTCATCCTGACCTTTAAAAATTAGAAAAGTATTAGTTGGGAGAGGTCAAGATGTGAAGATTTTCCAAACCTAAACTAGGCAACCAGGGAGTATATTAGCAGAGTGTTCACCTAAACCTTCCTCACTGTTTAGAAGCTCTCTAATAAATTTGTATCCTCTTCTTCTAACAATGTTTGCAAGATCTTGCCTAGAAGATAATGGAGCAGGTTACAAAACCAAACAGAAACATCGTCTTTTCAAACTCGGGTAAAAGGATTAAGGAGAAAATAGAAAAAGAAAACAAAACTGAGAATCTAGAATGCTTGCCATTGCCCTTAGGACAACCAGTTGATCATGAAACTAAGAAGAGGAATTCGGAATTCCAATGAGAATTCAAACCTTCCATGTTGTGTTAGCTCCTTTGTGGTAGGCACGTGATACTGAGGAAGTCCAGCCATAGATAAAAACTCCCTGATATCATTGCAGAGATCAGCATTGCTCTTCACCGGCTTTCTAACCCTGCAAAACACAAAAAGAAAGAATCTTTTTTACACCATCGGCAACAAGAAATCAATAATCAAACAGATGCCTACACATTCATCCATTCTTACTGCAAATAGCCACAAAATTGTTATAAAGATTCAAACTTTACAAAACACCAAAGTGAAAAGAAATTGAAATGAAGCACAAGAACACTGACAAACATATTAGAAGTCACAGTATACCACATGTAATTAGCACAAAATACTAAGGAACAAAATCGCAGAAGAAGAAGAAGAGGAGAAACGAACCTGGGTTTGTTGATAGAAGCAAAAATTGAAGTTTGGGAATTGGGAATGTTGGGGTAATGAGAGTGAGCAGTGTGGCGAGAGGGGAGAGGCGATAAAGTAAGCTTATGGAAAGCGGGAATTCGACAGAGGGTGGCCATGTGAGAACAAAGAAGGGGGTTCTGGGTACGGGTTATGCAGCATTGAAAATTGGGTCTCAACTGTGAAGTGTGAAGAAGCAAATTTTAGGATTTTGCTGCACAAAACTACAAAAGTTGGCTAATAGACTGAACGAACTGACAACATAAGAGCAGTACTCAGCTCAAAGATAAGGTAAAAATTGTTCACTTTAATTTGTATTATTAACTATGAATGCTAAATCTAGGTTCATACACAAAACACTAAATAAATATAAATATAAATTAATATATATGAACATGGATCCTAGAATTCGTGGATGAACCATAGGATAGGACGATAACAGTGATGAGACTGAACCTGATATGATTGCTAATGCTGCCTCCTCCGAATCCGATAATATTATTTATTTATTCATTTTTTTAAAAGATATTTTGTTTTGTGAAGAATTGGGCCTTGAATTCTGCTCTACACATTTGTAAAATTTTCTGGTTTTGTTACATCAGGGCTTGTGGGTCGACAGTCCAGTCCATGTGCTTTTGAACCCAACAACTTTTTAATGTTGTTCTTCCTAGATAGAGTCTAGATCACAAATTGAGGTCGCCATAGATTTTCAACTCTAAGGAAGTCACTTTTGTTAATTGTTATCAACATTATTTTTGTTGTGATTATGAGTAATATATTTTTATTTTTTGTATATCTAATGGTATTATATTATTTTTTTTGTTAGTGATACATGGCTGAAAATCTTACCATTTTTCAATTTACTTCTTTAGATCATTAAAAAAAGAAAGAAATTTAGGATTCTTTCAATTTTTTCGAACCATCATTGGTATGGGGGTAAGAAATTTTTGATTATCTATCAAGCGATCAGTATTTCTAACTGAATTTAGGATATATAAATAAGAGTATTTAATTATTAGATGATGAAAATTTGTTTTCAAATGAAGATTCCATGCCAGAGAAACAAATTGATGAATAGGGACAGTTTTGCACTATTGAAAGCTAGTTAATCTCCCCACCTATTTCCTACCCACTCTTTTGAATACACATTTTGTTTCCTCTTAACTGGATTACGTATTAGGATTTGAACCTTACCTTGTACTTTAGGTCTAGTAAAGCAAATTTTATTAAACTATTTTGGACTAGTTGACCAGTTGAGTTGTACTCCGATCCATGAATAGTTATTGATCCATTTATGATATAATTGGTTTTGGGATGATGAAGGACAAGGACTTGTTATCTTCAAAGGAAGAAATTATAAAATCAATATTACATCAATTTAGATCAGATAAAACTAATAATGTTAGACAAAAAGATAAGATTTGATATCTTTAGAAAATAAGTATAAAAGAAAGATACATAATATAATATAATGCTTCACATTATATAGATATAATAAAATATTAATAATATATATAGATGGAAATAAAAAATTTAAAGTTTGAAGTATATATCTTTTAATTTTGTTGTTAGGTAAGGTGACTAACTAATTATGCTCCTCCTAATAATAATATATGACCACTGCACCCACGTACAAATCCTTAGACTATGTTTTAATCATTGGTGACAATTATAGGTGGTTATGTGGGTTGGTTAACTTCAACTACCCTATCTAATATGCATCTTACTTCTCTATCTTCCAATCTTTTTGCTACAACTCCGACATGCATGCATAATAATAATTCCTTGCATGTATGAACACACACACTACAAATATATATATATATATATATATATATATATATATACATATACATATAATAGATGGCCTTCTTGCTTTTTAGTCGATCAACTATGAACGTAACAGTCTATAGACTAGTTTACCTCGTAATTCTTTACTGTCTAGAGTTACAAGGTGAGCTTTACACATAACACACCTTTATGTATGTGGTAACGTAAATATAAAATGTATATATAGATAGATTTTTTGAATCAAACTTTATGTTTTGTTTTTCTTTTCCCCTTTTAAAGATGTATACACATACATATACATACATAAGATAAAAGATTTGCAGCCATTTTGAGGGATACATTCGATCAATTCAAAGGTGGTAATTAATCTTATTTAAGAGTGAATTTATTGGCAATAAAATTGAAGTACGATTAATATTGACAATATAATCTTTAAGCCTTTTGTAAGACCAAGTGTTTAATTTGGTCAAAGAGGTTTGGAACCACCAATAATATAATATACTTTCTTTCAAATGAACGTACACATTCAACAAAATTACTGCCCTCCTTAATTGATGACTAGCTACTTTTCTGCTTTCCTCTTTATAAAAGACATTAATTTACAATGAAAATATAAAATAAAATGTACATATTTAACAGTACGTGAAAGTAAAAATAAGAATACTTTTTTTAATTAAAAAACCGCTTATATTTTACCTCTTCATTTCTTCAACAGGTGATGTAAAAAATAATTATTATTTAAAAAAAAAACTTATTAGATTATGAAGATTGTGTGTGAAAACTGAAAAGTTATATATTATGTATTTTTGTGTGGATGGACCGACCACATATAGCTTTTGAGCAAGTCTTGGGGTGGGGGGGACTGGGGGTGGGGGCAACCCATGCAAATCGTTTGCGTAAAAATTTAAAAAATCCAACCCAAAGTTATTAATTAATTATTAATACTTTTCATTAAATTATTCCTATAGCGTTACAACTAATTCAAAATAAATGGTCCCAAGCTAGCAATGTATATATATTTTTAATAATAGTCTCTGGGGTCCCATTTTCTATTTACTTTACTTCCAAGGTTTTAATTATTATTGCATTTTTTCAGTTGTTCAACAATTTGATTAATTATATTATTTACAGTTTGTCTCCTTCTAGGTTAATTATATACTCCGTATAGTAGAGGTTTGTGTATAAAAATGAATGAAGTAATTTTACAAATATAATAAACCCTTAAAATAAATGCAAGAACTTTTCTTTATTTGTGTTTCTTTGTTAAATGGTATATTGTTATTATTGAGTTTTTGAGGTTGGATTTGATTGATTAATAATGAAATTTCATTTTTTTACGTACTTTTAAAATAATAAAATGAAAAAAATCTAATGATGGAGAAAGTTTTGATACAAAATAATATGTGGTACGACTCTATAGAAAGTTCCAAATAGTAGGATCAGTAAAAATATACATTATTAGATGGCTACATTATAATAATATAATGCCTATTCACTTAAATCAAATTTTAGTTGTGAAAAAGTTGACTCTACCCATAAATTTTAAATAAATTCACCTCCTTTTTTTTTTTTGAAAACAATAAATTCAACTCTTATTTATTTATTTATTTATTTATTTATTTATTTATTTATTTATTTTGTAACGTCGGAAACTTACTCCAATGAATAATAAATCAAATCTCGTTCTTGTGTAATAACTACATAAATAAGAAAATTAATGTAAATCACGTTAAAAATATCTTGTGCAATGGATTCGATCAATAAAATATTGACAAAAATTAAACTATTAACATTTTGGTACCTATATGATCACCCATTTTGAGGATATTTAACTCATTTTTGTTTAATCAATTAGTTATATAATAGTAAAATCATTGACTATTGGAGGCAGGCTTGCAATGCTATAGATTATAGATAGACAGATAGTGCCCAAAAAACAACATCAAGAAAAACAAAACCAAAAATAATAATATTACGACATAACACAACTTTATTGTGGCTAGCTTTCATCTATATTAGCAGCCTCTAATTAATTAATTAATTAACTTATTGTATAATTCACTGACTCAGGTTTTTTTTTCGTACAAACTAATTAATAAGAAATGACCTGAGATTAAAATATATAATCCATCTTCAATTAAACTTGTGACCATCACTGCAGCCTGCAAATCATGTGTATGACTTTTGGTTGTATATATATTTATAGTATGAAATATATTTATTATTATAAATAGAAATAGACGATAACATTTTTATGAATAAAATGATAATTATTTATATGAATATTCCCGTTATATTTTATTTATTTATAGTGGTAAATAATGTGTATTTCTACCAAAGACCGTGGTCTAGTGGCATCCGGTGTCTCAGTTTACACTCTTACATGGATGAGAGGAAAAATAACACGACTAGTAATTCTTTGATTTCTAACCATTCAGTAAAATTATTTTTTGAATATACTATTTTTTTTTCAGTAAAATTATTTTTTGATATTACTAATCATCAATCAAAGTGGTGGTAATTAACTGGTAAGAGAGTGGTCAAAATCTTTCTTCTTTTTTTTTTTAAAGAATTAGTCATAGTTGTCAAAAAAAATCTAATTGCGTAAAGTGTTTGTCTATCATTTTAAATATTTGTTGGTAATATAAGTTTGTAAAGTTGTAATTAACAGGGAAAACACTGTTGTTGAACAGGCAAGAAGATGGTGAAATAGTTTAATTTGAAACGTTGCGACCTACCATGGTTTTGACTAATTCCTAGTTTCAAAAAGGACATGACACAAGTAGTATGAAACAACTGTTTTCCTCTTCTATGGGGACACAAAACAAGGGATGTATATCATATGCTTTGCATGAAGTTGAATTCAAGACAAATAATGTCCAAGGTCGTTTCAAACGTTTACATTAAGATTTCCAAGAATATATTACATGACTTGTCCTGTTAATATGTTTGTATATGGCAATGTATATATAAATTAATACCAACAAGATATTATTGCGTCTAAAGTCATTTAGATTTTAGCTAGTTTTTGCATCATCAATTGCTATGAATGCCCTAAGGCAAAACTGGTTTTGAGTATTGATATAAAGTTTTGTGTTGGCACGCAGGAATTATTAAACTAAGCTTGATGAATGATAAATTGGAACAATTTTTTTTTTAGTGATGATATATATAGTGACTATCCAGTAATATAAGCTAAACAAAACGTAGTCAAGTCACTCTAATACGGTCACCAAAATTGTCAATAGAGTCTTCAAATCAATACAAAACTCTCAAACTAACTTGTGTTACCATCGAAGAACAGTAAAGCCTTTTGAGTGCTATTATTAATTTACATATGAATAGCCATTTATGTATTGTGCATTATGAATTGATCTAGTCCTTCAAAGCTAAGGATGCTATGCGTTTCTTCTCCAACACTACAAACGTACAAATTGTTGCAATTTCTTTGATTTGGGCAGGCCCCTACCTACCTCATCTTAATGGAACCATGTATCCTAGCTAGCTAGCTAGCAGCATCATATCATATATATAAAATTAAAGCTATAATTGGAGATAATAGATGGTCATAGCCGGTTCAATTCAACAACAAATTTTCCCCCTTAGCTTTAATTCTTGAAATCATCATATCTTCTCATCAATTCCAACTTGATCAATCACAAGATGGACTACTACTACATATATAATGCATGTAGGGAGGGTGTGGTCAACAAAATCAAGGATGACGAGGTACAGCATATTTAATGAGGAAAAGCAAGCCAAATAAAGGAGGAGTGATGCAATTGAGGTAAAGATTGACCAGGTACAACAACCTTAACCAGGAAAGGGCAGGACAAAGTGTAATATTCTTAAATGCTAGGGGCCTCACTGCAATTTGATGTTGATTGGCTTTTACTTGGCAATCTTAATGCCATTGTCAAGGTCTTTTAAAAATTGCTAGTTGAAGATTGTTTATTTCTTGCAATTTGGCTGGTGGCAGACCGCTTAAAAACCTATAATTATTTACTTTATGATATCATGATTTGCTTCAGATTTTAAGACTAAGACATTTCTTCTAATATTCTCAAAAAAGACATTTCTTCTAATTTCTATTCCACACTTTTAGGCTTGCATGAAGATAATTTAGGGTAAAAATTAAAATATAGCCATTGGTGCAGGATAACGATTATAATCAAGTATACCATGCTTGTTCCGAAAAGAGTAATCAAGTGGGTAGAGCATAATTATTGTACTAGAATGCGACAATTTTGATTCTTGGCAACACCCACTCGATCTAGCTCGTACACTAATCCCAATAGTTCTTAGTGCTATTGATACTGTAAAAAAAATTCATTTAAACTAAGATAAAATCCTATGAGTATAAAACGATAACATTATCAAGAAACACACTATATATTATTCTATATATACAGCACCAATACATGTATAGACACATGTGGATACAATGCCCAGATGAAGACACCAGCTTTTAAATTGTAATGAATAATTAATTAGATATAATAAGACTAATTAGCCTGTGACCATGTGTTTAAACATATAATATTTCCTGCAATATAATATAAAACTACAATCACAAGTATTGTATGTGTATGGATAGAAGCAAGAAGACTTTTAGCAGTACGTACTAGTTAGAAGGTCTAGTGGTTTAATTTGATAATAATAGTGAACCTATGACTTGGCCTATCTCTAGAAACTATAACCAATCATATTGAATTGGTGAATTTTATGCCATTTCTTGAGTAGACTTTAGATGCTCATTGCGTTGAGGCTGAAATTAAAAGAAAGACTTAGTAAATTAGTAGCCATGCCACATTTATTAATTTCTACGAGATATTTTGTTTGGGATAAATACAAAATAATAAATTAATATGAGTACACCCAAAGAAAAAACAATCCTTGATGGGGAGCGTGGATGTAAATCTTATTACTCTTACACTACCGCTGGTGTGACTTAATCTTGATCTTTATTTCTAAACTTTACTCCTGTGACCAATTGAACTGTTCATGCAGGAGACTACGCTCTTGTTTGAACACAACGCTGCTGAACAACACCCAAAATATCGTCTAAAAAAATAAAATAAATAATTGCCTTAATAATATTAAAGATTATGGGGTAGTCCATGTACATGTGTTAAACTAGCTAGGGAGGGGTTTCTGTTACAGTGTAACTATTATTGGATATGAATATTTTATTATTTGTGAAAGTTGTGTTGGGCTAATGAGTAAAGAGTGATAGACAACTGATAAATGATGAATAAATGATAATTGATAATTGAAATTGTGGAGTGTGTAGTTTGACTTGTGTACCTTCCCCAATAAATATATATATTTGGACTGTCCAAACGCCAGTCTTCCAAGCAAACAAAACCTTCTACATACACCATATTTCAAATCATCAAAACAAGCCTGGAGAGGAGAGAGAAAGAAAGATGGGAAGAGCTCCGTGCTGTGATAAGGCAAATGTGAAGAAAGGGCCATGGTCCCCAGAAGAAGATGCAAAGCTTAAAGAGTACATAGAGAAGCAAGGCACTGGTGGCAACTGGATAGCTCTTCCTCAAAAGGCTGGTATATATATATATGGTTATTATTATTTACTAGTGATCTGATCTGATAATTTTCTTGAATTATATATATTCCTGTTGTTGTGTACTGATCTAAATCTTTTTTTAGGGCTGAGAAGGTGTGGGAAAAGCTGCAGATTAAGATGGCTTAACTATCTGAGACCCAACATTAAACATGGAGAATTTTCAGATGAAGAAGATAGAGTAATTTGCAGCCTCTATGCTAGCATTGGAAGCAGGTATACATATGTCCCTATTTTTTCAATTAGCTTTTTGAGAAAAAAATTATACTAAACAGTTATCAGTTAACAATTAATTTACTAAACACCTTTATACAATCAACTAATGTTATCAACTAGTCATACCTTATAACTCAATCAGCTAACAACCAAACAGATATACTTTTCTTTCTGAAAGATGTACTGTTGAGATCAGAATCTGCAAGTTTTTTGTGATAGTTGGGAATTAAACATATATGGGTAATTTTGGTGGAGTGCAGGTGGTCAATAATAGCAGCTCAGTTGCCAGGCAGGACAGACAATGACATTAAGAACTACTGGAACACCAAGCTGAAGAAGAAGCTAATGGGATTGGTCTCTTCTTCTTCTTCTTCTCAGAAAATTACCAGACCTCACCAGACACCATATCCACCACCATCAATACTCTCCTCTTCCCCATACTCATCTCCATCAATCTCATCCCCACCACCACTAATCAAATCCACCAATTACTTCCCATCCCCCACTTTTCATGCCCTTTCCATCCCACCACAGCACAGTAGTGTTGCTGGAGCTTATGTGGGCCCCATCCACCAGAACCATCAGCATCACATGGTGATGACAGACAGAGTCCTGAATTTTGGTGGTGCTGCTGCTGCTAATAGCTGCAGTTCCTCTGATGGGAGCTGCACAATGATGAGCAGCCATGGCAAAGACTTTGACTACAGTACTGAAAGCTATGGAGGGTTGCAGAGCTTTGTGTATGATGGGGATGTGAAGCCCAGTGTTGTTGAGAGTGGAGGATGCTATGGTAATAATAACCCTTTAGATTATAGCAGTTTGGAGGAGATTAAGCAGCTGATTACCACTAATAACATGTGTAACAACTTCTTTGTTGATGAAAACAAGGCACAAGAAAATGTGGTCTTGTACTACTGATCTCATCTCTCTCATGCCTCCACTGTTGCCACTACCAACTCAGAAACAAACAAGATTTCCTGGGAACATGTTTCCTTGCTATCCTATGCTGGGAATTCTTAAATTTGGTGGTTTTTTTTAACCTTCCTCAGAGTACATGTTATCATGATCATAAAATTAAAGTAGTCTTTTTTTTTTCTTTTTTTTTTTCCTTTTTATTATTTTTTGTGCAATTATTTCTGGGAAATGATGTATTAACAATAGTAGTAAATTTCTTGAAAATTAAAGAATAGAGATGTCACCATCTTTTCGTTCTAGAAAAAAAATATTGTATTGAATTTTTACTCTAAATTTTATTTTACATTAATTATGATGCAAAATGTCATAATAACGCATCATATCACATCGATCAATTAAAAATTCATAAATTTAATACATAAAATATGGGACTCATCATAGATAGCAATATTAGTTCCAGAACCAAACTTCAAGGCTAGCTGAAACTTTAAATTATACTAATAATTATTAGTATTGTATTATGAATGTAACATGCATGATATGATTTTTATTACTTTAAATCTGAAGCCGGTCAGGGCTTGGATTTTTGTGGTTTCAACAAGTTTTTTGTTTAAAAAAATTATGGGATTTAACGTTAATCCTTACAAGTATCTCAGTCACCTCCGACAACCAATTTTTTTAATAAAAATGCTTAAATTTAATGTAATAAAATGACAGATTGGTGCTTGAATCTAAAATGGACATCTCATTCACAGAATCGACATTTTGAGATCTTGTTTTTCACAGAAAAAAAAAAAAAAAAATTGGAGTGATTCACGCCGCCCCGACTGGCTTCCATAGTTTCCGGTTAGCCAGACGCCGCTGATCACGACAACGTTGGATTAAACATTAAACAATACTAAACACACAATTATTTCATCATTAATTTTCCATCTTTTTCTAGACTGCGTTGGCGAGATGCTTGATATATATATATATATTTGTTTAAAAAATCTGTGTTGGGTTGACAATTTCAATGATTGAATCACTCAAATACTCAATTTCATTTGATTTAGTTTTTCTGTAACGTCGTCATCACCGTCTTACATTATTCATGTTGTAATTGTAACACATACATAAAAGGTATTGTTTTTTTGGGGGTTATAGTACGTACTGTAGGTAAAAAAAATTTATATTAATGGTTGGTCCATAAACTGGGTTGATTAGAAAATGATGAATTCTTGGTAAAATAAATAATTCTTTTTTAAAAAGGCCACTCGGGGAGCAAGGAGGTATAAAAAAAACTGGGAATTGAAGTCATCTTAGAAGCTAGTGAAAGAGAATCCTCATAGGGGACAGTCCAAAAGTGCCAAAATATTGTGAACATATCTCAGCACATGATGCCATGGCAGATTCTTGTCAAAGCTAAGCTAGCCATGAGGTTGGTTCACTGTATTGTTTGAACAAATTAATTAAAATGAATTTCCTAATATTTATTATTATCAAATAAAGGTTGAAAATCGATTTCATAATAATAATAATAATGATGATGAATAACATCATTATCAACCGTAGAATTAATTAAAAGGGGATTAAGAAAATGGGATATTGGAAGATGAATGCATTGACCTCTTCACCTCATTTTGTTTGTTTCTGTATGTGATAAGAACATAAAATAAGAGAAAAATGGGATGGGGTTTGGCTGCCAGGCAGGCAGGCAGCCAGCTAGGGGGGCAAATATTTTAAGGATTTTATGCCTCAAAATCTCTGGGGAAAAGGCTGTTGTTCAGGAATGTCTTTTCTAGTGGAGTGCAAAAGGTCAAAAGGTGTTACACCTAATGATCAATCAAGAAATTGGATGGGGAAAGTCACCTTTTCCTGTAAAGTCTTCTAAGTGATATATAGAGTGTGTGTTTCCCATGTTTCTGTATATACAAAGAGAACAATAATCATTTATTAACAGATGATAAACCTGCTTGTCTTCATTTGGTGTATCTATAGCTTGACTGGATATAGGCATGGGTTTTGTTCCCATGTTTGGCAGAAAAAAGAGAAGAAAACAAACAGTTGAAAAATCTGTTGTTTTCCATGTTTGGTGTTAATGAAAGGGATCTAATTAAGTCACTACGAATAAAATCGAAAGTTCAAACTCATGTGTATACAATAACACTGTTCAGAGGGTTACTCGAACTTGACCTAGACTCAATTGAATTAGTCTTATCTTAAGAGATACAAATATTGGTGAATATGAAAAAACAAAAAAATGTGTCATTGTCGGTTGTCCATGGAGGTTCTAGAAGCAAGCATAGCTCCATCAGCTTGGCTTGTCACTAGGGCTGCCGTGGTAAAACCTGCATCTCAGGTCCAACATTTCCAAGTAAAGTCTCTTACAAAGTACAATCAAATTCCACACTTTTTTTCTAAAAGCAATTAAGAAAGTTTACACCCCAAAACTGGTTTCCCCCTTTGTAAAATCACAAAACTGTGTGCGGATTGTCCCTTGTAACAAGCTAGCTTAGTCAACATCTTTTTAGTCTCGTCTTAAACACCACCAACCGCTCCTACTGAAAGTTGAACTTAAAATTTTGTCAGACTAACTTGACCAGAGTGGTAATTAGCAAAAGATTGAGGATTTAAGTTCAAATAAGTTGGCAAATGTCAAAGAGAAGTGGGCTAATGTCCTTTTGTTATCCCTGTGAAGGTCTAGGCAAGGTAACATGTGAACAGATAAGAAAGTATGACTATGGAAGTTGCGGTCAACAAAATTCATAAGCCATGATGGAAGAAAGTCTTGTTTCTGTTGAAATGTGGAAGGAGGATATAGCTGTCAGTAACAAAGATGGATGAGTTTGGAGTGTCTTCAATGTTAGGTGCAAGTTTGAAACCAGATAACAGATTATGATCCAATAGTCGCCCTCTGACGCCTGAACTATATATAATAAGAGATCAAAACAAAACATTTTCCTAGAAATTAAACTGCTGTCATCCTCGTAATAGTACAACAGAGTCAAAGGAATGGTTCAACTGAATTGAAAGAAGAGGTTTAATGGGAATGCAAACCGAGTCAGAGGATATGAGGGCAGATGCTATTGAAAGTTTTAAGTACAAATTAAATGAGAATGATGAAGTGAATGTGAATACATTGAGTGTAAGAGTTAACCAGTTAGTTCAATTTTGTACATAGTAGCACAAGAATACTATACACAATATGCACAGGAATCTTATATTAGTTATAATCATTTACAGGAAATCCCATCGCCAATAGACCTTCTCCACAATGCCTCCACCGCTTCGAACAGCAAGGTGGAGCGTTTCAGATGCAGGCGGGATCCCCCAGAGAAGCGGAACTGAAACTGTCATGGTTAGCTTTTCATGCATGCCACCTTTGCTCGCTTTTTCTGCAGAGACAACCTGCAAGTAGATAAAAGCGTTAGCATAGGTAGTAGTGATAGTGGAGATGCGGTTTGATGTTGGAGAAAAAAGTAGAGCAACGAGTAAAATAGACAAGTATCTACCTCGCCACCGTGTTCCACTACAATGTCTTCCACAACATCACTCAACATCTCAACAGAACGGCAAAATCCCAGAATACATAGCTTTCTACCCATGTCAAGACCCTGATATTGCCATTTATCATTTCAATATATCAGGGAGAGAAAAACACAAATTTTGAAAGACCAATGCTTCAAGTAAATTAAATAATGTTTACATTTGTTGCTGCAATATCAAAAAGTGCACCCAAACATAGGACTTGATCTGGATCCATGTAATCACTCTCTTGGTACCGTTGTAATCTTGGAGACATTTTTACTTTTCCTTGCTTCTTCTACACACAAATTATACCCATTTACACAGTATTTATTAGTAAGAGCACTGCAAAAAGCATCTGTGACTAAAGGAAGAAAATAAGAATAATAGAATCATATTGACATCTCGTCAGGAATAAAAATGAAGGAACTGTGTATGCAAATTTGTGACAAGAGAGAGCTGGCATACATCAGAGGAAGAGACACGTTGTGGAACCAAACTCCCTCCAATTTGTATCAACCCATCAGCAGTGAACAGGGTGACTTTGTCCTCTTGTACCCACTGCACAGCTACATATAAAAGGGAGAAAGAAACATAACATCAACATTCAAGACTAAAGTTAAGTACCTGGATTACCATGTCGTCCAAAACTAAATCTACAGCAACACAACTTGCCTATAGATCAATAGAGAGCAACAAAAGATTTTTCTTTAAAAAAAGAAAACTTGAAGACAGTAGACAATCAATTATTGTATGTAAAACGGAGTTTCCCCTTTTTCATCCCAAATCTTTACTCCTTTTTATGGTCATACCCACAAAAGCAACAAATCCCATGAAAAGTTACTCACTGTTGCTCCCTCTATCACTACTGAAGAACAGGCATTACTTGTTTTTTCATTCTACCCAATCAACACATGTACCAAGTATTTTGTTTTCTTTCTTTTTTAGCTGAGTTGAGCTTATTGCCAACATATCAATATTTGGGTTTGCTAGAACATGACAGCTCTATGTATTATACTTCTCTACAGTAACCACAAATCATTTTTTACTGCAATTAATATTATGGATTAGTGGGTTACACCGTAAATATACACTGGAGGGGTTAAATGCATAGAATCATAAAATTCATAATCAGGTAGCTTATTGCTCATCCGAGTAGCATACTTAATCAACTGGAGGTGTGCCTCTTGGATCTAACACTATGGCACATCTACAAGAAGTATTGCATCACCTGGTTCCACTAACAGATACCAAATCTATAAAAGGAGCTTCGAGAACCAAAATGAACCTGGCCAGTGTATCTCATCCTTCCACAATCAAAGCATAATTACAATATGGAATTAAGCTGATGATAACAAAGTTCCTATAAGTTTCATCAACCCAAATAGCAACTGCAAGAGCTGCAATCTAGGGCATAGAAGAACAATAGTACTATAACTGATAACAACCCATGAATTCGAAGCACAGACTATCACTATTCGGGTTATCTATGCGAAGTAAAGCTCTCTACACCATAAACGATTGACCAAATTCAAAAGCCTGGCATCAAATTATGAATCAAAGAAAAACATGCATAAAGTACAATTAAAGGACTAACATATAAAAAGGAGTTGCCTTTTAAAAATTAATTTTATTTCTTTTACGGGATTCGATCAATTCTCCACTCCAATGGCCGAATAAACTGAACTTAAATTACAAGGGCAATCACACAATGATCATCATAATTCATAATTCATAATTCATAAGCCTAAAGCTTCCAACTTTAACCACACACAAAACGACAGCAACACTAAGACTAATCAACAAGATCGAGCTAGGAAAAAAGAAGAAAAAGCAGGAAAAGAATGCATTTTTATTAACAAAATTTCTGACAAGGAAGTGAATGATAAATTAATATACATACAGGAGTCGGAGGGATCAGAGGGTTCCCAAGGATAGTTCCCGAATGCATCGTCGCCGAGGAAATGGCTGGAACCGGAAGCCTTAGCGGTGAATCGGACCGAACGGATCGGCGGTTGACCCGGGCATTTTAGGAGCGGGATAAAAGAAAAGGAAGCGAATGAAGAAGAGGGTATGGGTTCTTTAGAGGGCAGGATTGAAGAGAAGGTGGAGAAACAGAGGGCAGAGGTATCAGGCATTGTGGATAGACGATTAAGGGATTCCTTCCGGGAGAGAGGAAACGAAGAAAGTAAAGAAAGAATGAAAAGGGAAAGAGAAAGGAGAAGAGTTAGACGCCACATGGTGCGGCTGACACGTGGACAAGTAGACAGTTGATTTACGTATGTGGTGGCTGGTTGAAACGGTTGGTCATAGCTGTCCTGTATTGCTCCCTCTTCTTTGTTTCTTTCCCGGCAAAAACCATAATAATCTTCTTCTAACCTCGTCAATTCATTCGTCAAACAAACATAGTTCGCTTCACCACTCCTGTCCGATTTTCTTGAATTGGGCTTATTGTAGTTCACCACTCCTATCCTATGGACTAGAGATTTGGAATACTCATTGGGCCCAACATCATCTCCGCCCGATTAACCCAACATTAGCCCATATAATGATGTTTCATTTATAATATCATTGCCATGCCAAACATAGAAGTACATAGGTAGGAAAACCAGGCTCAAACGTCGCATAGTCGTTATACTCTAGACCATGGTCACAAAACGATGCCGTTTCAGTAAATAAGAGAAATGACGACCATCATAACGGAGCTTCGTAACTGATACTCGATCTTATAGTGCCTTAATTGTACCTAAATCAATATCAATCACAAACCCTCTCTACACGATATAAACACAAATATCTATCTCACTTTTTAATAGCACAAATTACTTTGTATTTTTAAATTAGAACCTCATGACATTTTTTTTCTATGCATGATACTATTGCAAGAATCATAGTAATCATCTAAAAAGATAATTATTGAACACTTGTCATTTATCACACATTCACACGTTAGGCTAGCTCCAAAGAAGAAAAAGAAAAGGATGGTTGTCTTCCTGGGTCCTAAGGTACAGGGTTCACATTTTAGTGTGGGAAGTCACTGTCCGAAGTGGACATGGATATGTAGCAGTTACATACCCATTTCTTCCATACTTCAATAATGCAGGTAGCTACATATAGTACCACAAAATATAATCTTAAATTCTTTACATTTAATACAACTATAAAACTGTCCAACCACTTCAAACTCGGATCGGTTATATATCGAATCAAAATTAAACACACGGGCACAAAATTCATTGCTTTATTTATTTATTTATTTATTTATTACCAGTAGTATATTAAATCAACATGTTTTATAATGAAACAGACGATGTTGAAAGAGTTTTCAGAAAGAATTTTATTTTGAAATTATTGATTCTATATTTGAATATTTCTCTATATACATATATTATAATAGTAATTTGACAAAATAATTTTAGATTTTTTGTATATTTATAGTATTTAATTCAATCATGATCCGAAAAGAATTGAAAAAAAATTTTAAAAATATATAATTCCATATATACCCCATGAACCAGTCTTTAATTTCAGCTTTTAATAACTTACAACACTTGTGTCCACCTTGATTTTACATTTCAACAAACACAAAGTAATGTATCAACCCAAAGTTTTCACCGTACCGTACCTTAGCTTTTATAATTTCTTCCCCTTGGCATGCATGATTCTTACTGCATACACCTACACCAACTTCATAATTACTTTGAAAATCAATCTAACTTCAAGATTCAATACCATATATATAATTGTCCACTTTTATGCGTAAAAAGTCCAACCTTAACCCAAATCTTCATGTTTGTGGTAAGAATCAAATCATAACCCTCACCATGTTGTTGAAAGCAAGTCTTAAATGAGACTTCTCATTCATTAATTAAATCAATGCTTTGGGGGGCTTTTCTTTACGTATCTGGATTAAATACAATAAGAAAAATTTACCCTTAAAAATAAGTGGTTAAATGAGTGAAGCATAATTTTCGTACTTAAAAGTTCTTGTCAATACTTTCTCGGTTAAGTTTGTGGCGCATGCAAGGTCTTCATGGAGTGACAATGGTGTAAATGGTTGTGGGCAGCTGCAGGTGTGTGGTCCTGCAAGGAAAATTGACTTGCGTAAAGTAGCAACTAACGCAGCAAATTAAATTAGAGAGTTCCCTTTCATCAATATGTAGTCACCATGCATGCATTTGGATAGAGAAAAGGCCACATTTCAATGCAAGATAATTCAGATGTACTGCACTTACTTTTAATCTCCTCATCCAACATGCTTATTATTTATAATTTGTCTTGGACGGTACAAAACCCCTAATGATCGAAATAATGAGGATTAAATTAAATATCATTTATATAATAATCAGATTACAATATCTCGCCTAAATTAAAATTATTATTCTCATCACTAAATTTGATTCTTAATTTAAAAAAAATCTCAAGTCCTTCTAACTATGTAAAACCTTCTTGGACTTGAATATTAAGAAACTAGGTCCTCTTATCATTGTCACAATAACCTAATTGGCCGGTCCCTACTTGAAAAAATCACGAACCCATTATTTGGACTGCTCTTACCGAGACTTGAACTCATGACCTAGCTCTAATACTACTAGTTAGGAATAAAGAACTTACCACTACTTGCCCAAAGTTAATTATAGCTCAGAACGAAGGCACAACTTTATTTTCCTATAGACTGTCACCACATATTTTAGGGACAGGATGTTGGACTTGGCCTTTCGCTGGCGTTCGTCCAACAATCCCCTAGCCACCAATTGTTGGACTTAACCCTTTACCGACCTCTTTATATTATAGATGCAAATAAAATAAACATTTGCGGTCTTTTATTTACATAGGTTGCATTGCGATGCTATCGAACACATCATTTTCATTGGTTACGGTCATGGCCAAGAAAAAGCATTACTTGTTGAACTGAAATTTTATTTAGTTGTGTGCACAGAATATAATGCATGGAAAATTTCACCAACTTTATGGATGGTAAATAGGCCACTAAAAACGTGCACATCACATGCCAAGGGCCCTATATTGCGCCCAGTCGCAATCCATAGAATTTGGATACAATTCTGCAGAGATAGCGATATGCCCATATTATCTAAAACTATCTTAGCTAGCTTTCCATACACACATACATAAACATAAGGTATAGGATTTTTTTCTCTTGGTATATCCATCATTTGATGTGACAAATTAGAAGTAACTTGTAGCAGTGTTTAGATTCTTTATCAGTTCCGTTATGGGATAAACGTGATATTTTGTGCGTGTTGTCTACCTTAAACTGCATTATGTAACCACCAACGACGTAACATGCATTAATTGTTGGTGGTAGGTCTCGTCAATAATTTAGGATAACGAATTGAATTGAAGTGAAGTTAGGTTTAGGTAGCTTAGGTTAATGATGCAGGCAAAGCGAAGCAGCCTTGGTGTCGGGTAGGCGCGAGAGGAGGGGCCATAGATATATATGCTGCATGGTTGGCCCAAGCTTCATGACAAATGGGCTGGCTGCCATCCCTACAAATCAATTAGGCTACCAAATGTCCTACTACAATTTTGTCAAGGACAATTTTGCGTGCACGCCTACCATGAGATTTGAGATGACAATTTTTTGTTTTGGTATTTGATTTCATTTAATGTAAATGATGAGATTTTTTTTTTATAACTTTTAAAGTTTGATGATGAATGTTTAGGGCGTGTTTACCCATTTTTTCTACTGTATTTTTTTTTTTAAAAAAAAATAATTTTCAAAACTTATAAACACAAATTTAAATGAGAGAAAGTTAAAAATAGTAGTCAATGGTTAAAGAAAAAGTTGAGGACGGTGGATGAAAAGAAAGTCGGGGACAATAGCCAGACCCTGACAAAAGGCCGGCCCTAGCAATGACTGAAGAAAAAATTGAGGATATTGGTTAGAGAGAAAGTTGGAAAAAGTCCGTAGAAAACGTGGTGAAAGAAGAGAAAGGGTGATAAAATAAATTGAAAATGTTATATGCCAAGATTTGATAGTAAGTCTACTCAACCATATCATCTCTCTATCTACTTCTCCATAATAGAAATTATGTTTAATTTGTTCTTTTGTAAATAGACCCTTAAAAGTCTTTTTCCCTAAAATATTATTGTAATTTTGAATTTTGAAAGTTATAATAAAATATAAAGAAAAAAAATGTATGGGACATGGTATTGAAAGGGTAAAATCCTCGGAAATAAAAAGGATAATGAAAAGGACAAAAAGGGGCATGGACCAAGCTTCATCATCTTCATGGAAGGTGCAAAAGAAAAAGAAAGAAAGAAAGGTGTAGGTGTGTATAAAGAAGAGATGCATATGATCACTAACATGCACACATGGAAACCAATTCCCCACTCTTTAATCATTCACCATTCATCTCTCATCACTCATCATTCAAATCCTATACACATGACATTACCCTTTTTGTCATTTGCTCTCTAAATTATTTAGGTCAACTTTCATCAATTTTGTATGCCCCTATCTCACATTCCTCACTTCCCATTACCCTATACTTAGGGTTGGTTTGGTTCAAATAATATTTATAAAAATAAATAAATAACTATATAATTGGAAACCTCCCCCCCCCCCCCCCCCCCCCACACACACACACACACATATATATGGTGGTTGAAACCGTTGTATATAGTATTTTAATATACTGCGATTCAAAACAAGTACCTATATAATATTTATTTACTATATGGGTCACTTATACATTACTTAGTAATCCATCATATATGTGTAAAAAAAAAAGAAGAACTTTCGTAGTATCTATTTTTGTAGTAGTGATTAAAACTTTACTCTTAACCATGCACCAATAAACTGCAATCGTTTAAAATTAATTATACTTACAATCTAACCATTTAGTTGAACGAAAATGTTTTTATAGTCGAATTAACATTTAAGTAATGATTACACGTACGCACCTACTTTAGTTAGATTTAATTTCATTTACATTCATCTCAAATAAATAAATTTATCGGAGCAAATTATATCAGTTAATAAGATTCCTAAGCATGTGCTTAGGTGATTAATTAACGTTAACTCAAAAGCTCCAACTAAGGAACGCATGCAAGGTTTTTCAGGAAATCACAATTAAGAATGCAGATGCCACATTATATATTTAAGGATTGGCTGCATAATGTAGTTTGCCACCGTTAAGGATACTATTAAAAAAATAAACCCTTAAATTATATACAAAAGTATAAAACAGTATAGTACTTGCCTAGCTAACCTTTTCTCCGATTCTTGCTAGACTGCTAGTAGCTAGGATTCCCACTATCACAACTCAAGAATCAAGGATGATTATTGCTAAAATTGTAATTAAGTTACTCTAATTCACAATTTAATATGTTGGCCAGGGGTTGGTAACAGATTACTCATGTATCTTGTTAAATGTCCATATAATCACAAATACATCCATAAATAGTGGAAATGCATTGCCATTAATATTATATTCAATTAGAGCATGACCATGATTAAGTATATATATTGAAAGACCAAAAAAAAAAATTATCTTTAGTTTCACACCAGACTAATCATATTCGTGATGCATAAGATCTTAAAATGTGATAAAACACTCTATTACGGGTTTTAAGGTAGCTTATTTCCAAATTCCAATACTCAAGTTAGAGTGGATGTTTGATATGGGGAATATTTGCTTCTAATTAAGGGCATGCATATCTAATATGTATAGTAGCAGTGAATCCAGACAAATTCTTTGAATGAAATGAGTTGCTAATAATGTGCATCTGTTGCAATTGGTTGAGCAATTTCCCATTATTGAACACCTTTCCCTTTTCTTTTCCCACCTATTTATTTTATTTTTATATAATATAAGAGAATAAATTCCAAGTGCAAATTAAAGAAAGATCATAGATGAAGATCATGATGAATATATGCTAATTGATTTAAGTCCAAGAAATTAAAAAAGCTAGCAAGAGTTGTCCTTGAATTGGAACCATTTCAAACCCTGCCTACTAATTTCACTTCTAACAAAATAAATATCATAATTGAATATTAGCTATAATATTTACAATAGAGTGATCATATGAATATATGCATTTATTTATGTATTTATTTTTTAATGATTGACACGACATTTTTTTGAAAAATCAGAATCATCAATACTTAATTATAATTTAAAAATGACGTTATTGATTATAGTGCTGTAATTAATATAAATAAAATTGGCAATTAAATATGCCTTGTGAGAAAATAAAATCAGTAGGCCATCTTGGAAGAAAGTTGTCTTAGCAATGAGAGACATTGAACTTGAAAGCTTGGTTTTTACCCTATTTTAGTCCTAGTTTAACCTCTTTATTAACCTTTCTTTTAGAGACCATGTTATGCTAGATACAAAGCTATCCTGCATAGGTATCAAATTGTTCTTTGATTCATATCCACTTCAAAGATTTTCCACTTTCGAGTGTTTCCTAAAAATCTAATGCTTTTAGGTTAATTATATGTTCATTTATTTATAATTTATTGCTAGCTATAGAAGGTTAACATAGTAATATATATAATTGCTGGGTTGTGGAATTGGGATACGTCGTACTAAGAATTGGGTAGTACGTAATCGCCATTTCCAAATCCAAGCTGGTGCTCAATGAGCAATGAAATTGTTGGAATTTTATATGGTGTGAATGCGTTGCGAATATTATTTGGTAAAGGTGTCAAAGGTTTGAGAACAATCACTAACATAAAGTTATTAATTAGAGAGCTTCACTACAATCTAACAAGAGTGCATGCTTCCCTCTATTATTTATGAAGAGGAAGTTCGGAATAAGAAAAAACACCACCTCAAAAAGATAGTACAGAAGTTCCTAAATGTATATAAGATATAGATATATTTATATAAGAAAAATTATAGCATATATTATATGCCGTACAACATCTATTAAATGCTAATAATTGATTTTTCTTTTGTCAAAATTGAATTAATAATCTAAATAAGTTTACAATTTTTAAAATTTGACACCATACTAAACGATGTTATAGAAATTTCACATAATCAAATATAACAAATAACAATCACTAAAATTGCGCTTAGGAATATAATACTATTTAAAAAAACATGTTATCAAAAACACCCAAAAAAAAAAAAAAGATTAACATATGACCCACCTATGCTAGGTAGCCACCTATATACTTTAATTACTTAGTATCTTATATATAGGCAGTACAAATTATGCTTGGGAATCAAAGATCATTGTCTTAATCCATAGGTGAAGCCTACATCATTAGACATTAGGTACTTTTTAATTTATAATCTTATATATTAGTGGAAGGTCGATTGGATTAGTCTAGGCTAATCTCAGTCAAAGTGTGATTGAATAGATGTGATTAATCTGAAAAAAAAAAAAAAGAAAAAAGAAGAGAATAATTCTTAGCACAATCGCAGGTTTGCTCCCAATGTGCCAACACTACATATTATGTGAGCTTTTAATTTTTAATTTTTTTAATTTTTTTTTTTATTTTGCAGATTTATTGACATCTTGTTTGTTAACTATCCCAAACATCATTGGATGGAACGCGACGGCTAATCAGCAGCTTCCATCCATCCAGTCCATCTATATCAATGCCTGGAATCATTAATGCTTTCTAATTACGATTTAACTTTAATTAATGATGTTGTTTCTGGTACTAAGCTTCTCCTCCTATAAACTAAAGCACACTAACCCACAAGCAAGACAATAGAGTGGCATAATAAGCCTCACATGCCTCACTTTTTCACAAGTAATTGAGTAGCCGTATGATAATTAGCGCTTCTTTACAATATTTTAATCTTATTAAAATAATCAATTCTTAAATTAATCCCCCTTTATATTGGAACTGAGAATGGACTATTTTATTTTTATTTTTTTTGTTTTCAAAAAAAAAAAAGAAAATCGGCATGGCTTTTAATCAAATAAATATTTATTCTAAACATAATTATGGTAAATAACAACACTAAAATTTAATTTAAATTCAAAGAATATTTGTTTCGAAAAGAGTACATACATGACCAAGAAATAGTCAATCGTGTCATTAGATCACAAGGTCATTGGCATATATTCACTACTTTAAGAATTGGTTAAATTTAATTATGAGTTATCATATATTTATTAAAGAAACAAATGGATTATTATTAAATTAAATAAATAAAATAGATATAATATTTAGGGAATAATTAATTCCTTCTGAGAAGTAATTTGGGTCAAACAATGATGGCTATGTAAGAGTGAGAAAGGAAATTAGTGCACCACTTTTTGACTTGTTCAAGGTGGTGTCTCTCTTCCCCAAATTATGCTGATTAACTGATAAATTCATATTCAAATTAACAAATAACTAATAATTATTGATTATTTGGAGGGTTGGAAAATCTGCTACCTTTTGGGGAATGGGCCACCGACTACCCCATTTGCTTCAATACATTATTAATTTTTTTCAATTTATATATTTCAACTTTTATTTCTAGAAAAAAAAATAAAAAAGAAGCAAAAGATATGGCAATATAATTTAGTTGGCCTGGGCAAGCGAGCTATGAAGAGTGGTGTGTATTATTTGAGGTGACGAGGGAAATCCGAAATCACTATTTGAAGGTGTACGGTTGGCGAATATGGTTTGGTGAACCTAATTGACAAAGGATAAAGTAAATTGACATAAATTGTCTATAGCTGACTGGTTCAAATTAAGAAGTTTGAATTTGAACTCGTGACCTTTTGGTTGGAGTTATTTGAGTGGTGTGTATTATTATTGTATGCAGGAACATTGATTGATGAGTGATGACGAAGATAGCAAGGAAGTGAGATGGAGTTCATACGTACAACATACTACGTGTGGAAAATGTATGTTCCTGGTACGTGCATGTCTTTAATGTATGGGCTCTTCACAACCTAAACACAGGGATGACTCTTCACAACCTTTTCCTGCCATTTTTATCTTCTTCCAGAATTAGCACTTTAGCTATACCAGGATAGCACGCTAAACAGTACTATGTTGAGGTCCCCAGCTCTCTCTCTTAGATTACTCCTCCGATTAATGGTAAATTTCATTTGGATTATATGAATTCATACTTGATTGTGTCGACAACGCCGTGGATTGAAGTTAATGTTGATCAAATACTAAGGGACAAGTTGAAGAAGATTTTCATAATAATAAGGTTGGTAATCTATCATTCAGTTTGATTGTTCAAATTTGGACAATTTATTATAGTCTTCACTTGAACTGGGAAAGAAGTTATAGGTGGGTTGTTGTAGGTTACGATTGCAAAAGGCTATCCAGGGGATTGGTAGGGGCCTAGCTCCATTTTCATATCATTCAAGCCATTAGGGTAATACTTCGGAAGAATATTTACCTTTGGGTATACTTTCATATATGTGATTGTATGTTTCTCTTATCATATACAAATTTCGCATATAGACTCTTGACTTAATAAGTAAATAAATTTATTGTGTATATTTTACAAGTATTTGTGATAGATACTTAGATAGTATTGCCTTATTTGATAATTAATTAATTAAAATTACGTCGTATGTACCTTTTTCCTTTGTATGTATGTCCAACACGTACCAAACACCATGAACAACGATTGATGTTCCTACTTCTCATCATCTCACTTTCCCCATCTTCCTTTATTCACACTCCAACCTTCAATCTTTATCATTTCCTCCCTATTTCAACTTAAAGGAGAAAAATTATGTACACTTTTAGTTGATCACAATTTATAATTATGTTTAAAAAATTTATCCCCTTATATAATAAAAAATTACAAAAGTAAAAGAATTTTTGTGAATCATAATTAGAGATTATATAGTAAAAAATAAATGATATATTAGGGTTTTTTTTTTTAAACTTTTCTATGATACAAAGAGATATATATATATATATAAATGAGTTATAGTATGTAATAGTTGTAATAATAAAGAATGAAACTTTAGGTATGTACAAATTGACCTAAAGTGTGGAGTCAATTTTGATGTTATAAAGCCATTACAAGACAGCGACAAATGCGAGTGAGTATCCGAAAACAATAGAAACCTTTGTTGTGAAGGACTTACGCATAAAAGCCTGCAAAAAACAACACAACCTTTGCTTCATCAAATTACTAAACATAAATTCCTTTATTTCTTTTTCTCCTTTAATTTTCGGGTACTTTAAGGAAACCCCATAAATATTATATTTAGCTTCTTTTTTTTTTTTAATGCAATTTATAAAATAAAATAAAAATGACATTCTAAATCACCATAATATCCTTTCCTTTTTTTCTTCCTATATATGCATTCTTGCCATTTTCTAAATACAACCTGACAGACATAACCCTGCAATTTTTTTGCAAGAATTTGTCAGGCCCAGTCAGATCCCCAGTTTTGCTTTACTCATAGTCTCAGACTAATCCGAAAATGAAATTTCAAGAAAAGAAAAAAGCAAAAGCCTGGGGTTTAAAAAAAAAAAAAAAACTTTTGTGTTATGCTCAAATCTCAAAGATAACAACCCATTAAAGTGTACTTCATTTAACTAATCCTATAAGGTACAGTGGTACTGTTTATTCACATAAATCATTTTTATTTTCTGTCATTTTTTGGTTTTCCATAAGAATCTGCAGATATTTTGGAGATTAATCTGACAAATTAGTAGCGATTGCCAATGTAGTGGAACATTGTACTAAAACCAAGACCATGCTTTATAGGTTTTGCAAGAGCATTAATATGATTATATTGTTTTAATTTGGTGGAATCTAGTATGTGATGCTTGTGATTAACTGACAAACTAAGCTTTAAAAGATGTGGATGTGGATGTGGACAAAATGTAGTGGATATTGGATCTACATCCCAATCCTATATGTTATGATTGATTGGTATTACAAAAAAAGTATAATAATATTATTGAGTATATTATTTAATTTGTTTTTTATATAGTAAATCAATAATTTGAGTATCTTTATTATTTTTAGACATTTATTCATTGTATATATGCATCAATTTGCATGAATTTTTTATGTTGCTTTTAAGATAAATAATTCTTTTACTCTTTTTTTTAATCATATGAATTTCCTTACAAATTGATTGGGGTATGTGATAGTTTAACTAGTCCAATGATTTTAACCATATTCTTACTAAATTGGAGCCAAATAAATTAGCATTCTAAAGGATTGACCTACCACCTTGATTTGGTTGAGAAATTCATTATATTGGTTAGCATGACTTACTCCACGAGAGTTAAAGTATACTGACATATGCTTGTCACGTTGCTAAACTAGTATAGGTTGCCATGCACAGTTGTGCTTGACTGATTGGTCGCAACCATCAACTAGAGCTTGCCGCATTAGCACCACTTGCTAGTTGCTACATGTGATTATGATATATACTTATATAGTGATGGATCTCATTATAAACACTCCTTCAACTTCACTAATATTTACCTAATTAATCTTTAAAGTTATAAAATCCAAGTTATTTGAATTCTTGAAACTAATACTTTCTTTCAAGTTATAAAATGAGTGTTTGACAAATCGGAAAAAAAAAAAACTGTAGTAAAAATAATTAATATAAAATGAGAATTACTTGAAGAGAAATCACAGATCTGAAAGAGACAGAGAGGCATGGCAAGAACATGAAATTTCTCTTGCAGAAATTCTAACTTGCATAAGAAGCCAAAATCTTCGGAATTAAAAACCCAAACTTCTAAAAGTCAATAAATAGTACTCCGTACTAACTACAATTGTGTTGGTGAGGATGGGATGTATGTAATTAACTACCACCCTTTAATAATACCCACATAACAACTACTGTCTTAATCCTATTCTAAAAAATAATATCTTAAAAAAGTGATCGAGCATGTAAAATATGATTTTCGTAACTATCTCATGCCTCATGCACACACTCAAATAATGATTATAAATTTATCTGTTTACTCAAAAAAAATATTATAATTTTTCATTCAATATCAACCTATAGGGAATTTTTAATTACAAAAAATAAAATTTACTGAGCAATTAATCATTAATTAAAGTTTGAGCTGCCAACTTTCACATTTGGTTTTGGTCAAAAGTCCAATCTCAAGTTTACACTGCACATACAGTATTCCTTGTCGGGGGTGTACAATGTCACTTCTTTATCTCTCTCTCTCTCTCTCTGTCTAGGCTGTTCTCATCATGGCATCATCAGTCAATTTTATGGTGTTTTTTCTTTTTTTAACAGAAGAAGCAACTTGGTGAGGACCCCCAAAAACAGTTAAAAGAAAGTAAAGCCCAGGTTTTTACAATCCTAAGTTCCTAACCATGTTTGAACGAGGAGTAATGGTAGTAAAATAGGAGTGGTACGACGAACTGAAGTGAGAAACAAGAAATAATAATAAAAGATAGAGAGAGAGAGAGAGGGGAAGAGTAAGAGGGAAGTTTGTTGAAAAAGAGGAGTGGGTTTGGTTTTAATTGAGTAAAAATTGAGAGGAAATGTCACAAGACTCAGAGGAGATAAAGACCATTGAGCAGTGGAAATGGTCTGAAATGCAAGGCCTTGAACTTGTTGTGTCATCAGAAGACTCCTCCTCTTTTAAACCCAACAACTCTCCCTCCTCTATTATCCCTACACCATTAACTGCTACTCTCACTACTACTACACAGACTGGGAAAGAGAGAGAAGAAAGAGATATGGATGGTTCTGAAGGGAACACAGGAGGAGGAGGAGGCGGCGCTAGTGGAGATGGAGAAAAGCCCAGTTCCCCTCCCTCTGCTGTTGGGTTTGGGGAGCTTTTCAGATTTGCAGATGGTTTGGACTATGTTCTGATGGGAATTGGGAGCTTGGGTGCCATTGTTCATGGCTCTTCACTCCCCTTGTTCCTTAGATTCTTTGCTGATCTTGTTAATTCTTTTGGTTCCTATGCTAATGATGTTGATAAGATGACTCAAGAAGTTTTGAAGGTATATATATGGGCTTCCAGTTTCACTCTTACTGCTGCAGCTTTTGAGTCTTGAATTGATGACATTATTGTTTTTTGTTTTTGCAGTATGCATTTTATTTTCTTGTAGTTGGAGCTGCAATATGGGCATCTTCATGGGCAGGTAAAACTTCATCAAGATTATGACTTTATTATTGTTATTTTTTCTATGGTTTCTTGATTGGAATAGATGGAATGGTTGCAGAGATTTCATGTTGGATGTGGACTGGGGAGAGGCAATCAGCTAAAATGAGGATCAAGTACTTAGAGGCTGCTCTGAATCAAGATATTCAATTCTTTGATACTGAGGTTCGGACATCAGATGTTGTGTTTACCATCAACACTGATGCAGTGATGGTCCAAGATGCCATCAGTGAGAAGGTGAAGAAGAATGAAGAGCAAAGATGGACCTTTTTTTTTTCTTCTTAATTTCTTGAGAAATTTTATGCAGTTTGGAGTTTTTAATGTTGTTTTTCAGTTGGGAAACTTCCTTCACTACATGGCAACATTTGTGTCTGGGTTTGTGGTTGGTTTCACGGCAGTTTGGCAGTTAGCTTTGGTCACTCTTGCTGTGGTTCCTCTCATAGCTGTGATTGGGGCCATTCACACCATGACATTAGCCAAGCTTTCTGGGAAGAGCCAAGAAGCGCTTTCAAAAGCAGGAAACATTGTGGAACAGGTAAAAGATTCCTCAATTTTGGGATAATTTAAAGAAAAATCCTGTCTTTTTCTTCTTTCTCAATCTGGGTTTTACTAATTTCAATCCAAAACTGCAGACAGTGGTTCAAATCCGAACAGTATTTGCCTTTGTTGGTGAGACAAAAGCATTACAAGCCTATTCTGCTGCATTGAAGGTTGCCCAGAAACTTGGTTACAAGAGTGGCCTTTCTAAAGGCCTGGGACTGGGAGCTACATATTTCACTGTTTTCTGCTGTTATGCCCTTTTACTGTGGTATGGAGGCTATTTGGTTAGGCATCATACCACAAATGGAGGACTTGCACTGGCCACAATGTTTGCAGTCATGATCGGTGGACTGTAAGTACTAAACACTTCATTTCTTGGAACATTTTGACATTTTCTTCTTCTTCCTCTTTTGTGTTTCTGTTTTTCCCTTATCTTTGGTTTTCATCAGGGCATTGGGGCAATCTGCCCCTAGCATGACTGCATTTGTGAAGGCTAGAGTTTCAGCTGCCAGAATATACCGTATAATCGATCACAAACCGAGTGTTGAGAGGAATAGCGAAACTGGGTTGGAATTAGATTCTGTTACTGGACAATTAGAGCTCAAGAATGTAGAATTCTGCTACCCTTCGAGGCCCGATATTCAAATTCTCAACAACTTTTCCCTCCTTGTCCCTGCTGGGAAGACAATTGCCTTGGTTGGAAGTAGTGGTTCTGGGAAAAGCACTGTGGTCTCCCTTATTGAGAGGTTCTATGATCCCACCTCAGGTATAACTCTACTTGGATCAATAAATCTTTCAATAAGTTGCAATATATCGAGCAAATGTCATCATGAATGCCACTCAGCTGAAGCAAAGTTTAGTTTGGATGGAAATGTGTGTTAATAAATAGTTTTTTTGCAGGACAAGTCGTGCTCGATGGACATGATATCAAGACATTAAAGCTTAGATGGCTGAGGCAACAAATCGGGCTTGTAAGCCAAGAGCCAGCACTATTTGCCACCACGATCAAAGAAAACATACTATTAGGTCGACCAGATGCCAGTTCTAACGAGGTCGAAGAGGCTGCCCGAGTTGCAAATGCTCATTCCTTCATTATCAAGCTCCCCGACGGATTTGATACTCAGGTAACTCTAAACTCTGATACCAATATCTGCTTGGGCAATCAGTGTGATAACTGATAATATATCCTATATGTGTGCCATATCACTATACCATTCGAAAATTAGGATCCTTCCATAGCTAATCTTTTCGTTTTGACATTTCTGACTAAATTACTAGTTTGTTCAACAAACAAACCTAATTTTTTTATAAAGTCAAGGGGGGTGGGTTGAGGTTCTGTATGTGCATTTAAGAAAAGGGTAACATGGTTTCAGTCAACAATGCATGTGCTGGAATAAATGACTTGGAACTTATTCATGTGAAAACAAGGACTCAATGGTTACAATAGGAGAAGTGCAGCATATTTATCAATAGAAAATGAAGGGCATGCTGGGTTCATCAAATTCATAACAAGATTAATGACCACCAAATAAATAATTAACAACTTGAGATTGTGTGGGGCTCACAGGAGATCGTGGGGACTCCCTGGCATTAACAATATATAAAACAATGCATTGAAAATGTCAGCAAACAGACACATGACATTGAAACCACAAATAACTTAGAATATGTTAGTAATTTTCTGAGAATGATTTGGAAGTAGAATAAAATACTGATTTGTCTATTTAGATTATACAGTAAATAAATTTAAGTTACATGTTACAGAATGTGTTTATCAAGCCTGAAGCCTAATATAGATAATATGATTAGGCATGAGTCGTGAGTAAACTTATAAGCTCAAAAATGTAGGTAGGAGAGCGGGGGTTACAATTATCTGGTGGACAGAAGCAAAGAATAGCTATAGCAAGGGCAATGCTTAAGAACCCTGCAATCCTGCTGTTGGATGAGGCAACGAGTGCATTAGATTCTGAATCGGAGAAGCTAGTGCAAGAGGCACTCGACAGGTTCATGATTGGAAGGACAACTCTTGTCATTGCCCATCGCCTTTCTACCATCCGGAAGGCTGACCTTGTGGCTGTTCTGCAGCAAGGCAGTGTATCCGAAATTGGGACCCACGATGAGCTCATTTCGAAAGGAGAAAATGGTGTGTATGCCAAACTTATTAGAATGCAGGAAGCAGCTCATGAAACAGCTATGAATAATGCAAGAAAGAGCAGTGCCAGGTATGTGTGTTAGTTAAGGCCTAGTGAATTGTATTTAATTTAGTGCCTTGTTGTTCAACGGTCTTAAACTCTTTGCAGGCCTTCTAGTGCTAGGAACTCTGTGAGCTCACCAATAATAGCTAGAAACTCCTCGTATGGGAGATCTCCATACTCTCGCCGCCTGTCTGACTTCTCTACCTCTGACTTTAGCCTGTCTTTGGATGCTGCATATCCTAATTACCGGCATGAAAAGCTTGCGTTCAAGGACCAAGCTAGTTCCTTCTGGCGCCTTGCGAAAATGAACTCTCCCGAGTGGGCTTATGCTTTAGTTGGCTCCATTGGCTCTGTCATCTGTGGTTCTCTTAGTGCATTCTTTGCATATGTCCTGAGTGCTGTTCTTAGCGTGTATTACAATCCAGACCATGCTTACATGATTAGAGAAATCGCGAAATATTGTTATCTCTTAATTGGCGTCTCATCTGCTGCTCTCATTTTCAACACATTACAACACTTCTTCTGGGATGTTGTGGGAGAAAACTTGACAAAGAGAGTTCGGGAAAAAATGTTGGCTGCAGTGCTCAAAAACGAATTGGCATGGTTCGATCAGGAAGAAAATGAGAGTTCTAGAGTTGCAGCGAGGCTTGCCTTGGACGCAAACAATGTTAGGTCAGCCATCGGGGATCGAATCTCGGTTATTATGCAGAACTCAGCACTCATGCTAGTTGCATGCACAGCAGGATTTGTATTGCAGTGGCGTCTATCACTTGTCCTAATTGCTGTTTTCCCGGTGGTTGTTGCTGCAACTGTTTTGCAGGTTGGTTTTGGTGATATTAATGAATGCATATTCACATTATTGTGCTTAAATCTTGAACCAAATTCCAATACAGAACCCACTCTATTCTTTTGAGGATATTATTATTATTATCTATAACGAATTATTATCTATATATTGTATTCTCTACAGAAAATGTTCTTGCAAGGGTTCTCGGGAGATCTTGAAGCTGCTCATGCCAAAGGCACACAACTTGCTGGTGAAGCTGTAGCCAATGTAAGAACGGTTGCAGCATTTAATTCAGAAACGAAAATCGTTAGCCTTTTCAGTTCCAACCTCCAAACTCCGCTTAGGCGTTGCTTCTGGAAGGGACAGATTGCTGGAAGTGGATATGGAATAGCCCAGTTCTTACTTTATGCTTCCTATGCTCTTGGTCTTTGGTACGCTTCTTGGCTTGTCAAGCATGGAATCTCTGATTTCTCGAAGACAATTCGTGTCTTCATGGTCCTCATGGTGTCTGCTAATGGGGCAGCTGAAACACTAACCTTAGCACCTGACTTTATTAAGGGCGGCCGTGCAATGAGGTCAGTTTTCGAACTCCTTGACCGCAAGACTGAAATCGAGCCTGATGATCCAGATGCCACCCCTGTACCTGACAAAATTCGCGGTGAAGTTGAGTTCAAGCATGTAGACTTCTCCTATCCTTCCAGGCCTGATGTGCCAATTTTCAAGGATTTGAATCTTCGGGCCCGAGCTGGTAAAACTCTTGCACTTGTTGGCCCGAGTGGATGTGGGAAGAGCTCGGTGATTGCACTTACAGAGCGGTTCTACGAGCCATCATCTGGACGCGTTATGATTGATGGCAAAGACATCCGAAAATACAATCTCAAGTCACTTAGACGCCACATCGCTGTGGTGCCACAGGAGCCTTGCCTGTTTGCTACAACCATATATGAAAACATTGCTTATGGACATGAATCAGCAAGTGAGGCAGAGATAATCGAAGCAGCAACGTTGGCAAATGCTCACAAGTTCGTTTCAGCATTGCCCGATGGCTACAAAACCTTCGTAGGCGAAAGAGGAGTTCAGCTCTCTGGAGGACAGAAGCAGAGAATCGCAATTGCCCGAGCCTTCCTGAGGAAAGCAGAGCTAATGCTGCTAGACGAAGCCACAAGCGCCCTCGATGCTGAGTCTGAAAGGTGCGTGCAAGAAGCACTGGAGCGCGCCTGTGCTGGAAAGACGACAATCGTGGTTGCACACAGGCTATCCACAATCAGAAATGCTCAGGTCATTGCAGTGATAGACGACGGAAAAGTAGCAGAACAAGGCTCTCACTCTCATCTGCTGAAGCACTACCCTGATGGCATCTACGCTCGCATGATACAGTTACAGCGGTTCACACACGGGGAAGCAGTGAACATGGCAACAAGCTCGACATCTGGACGCCCCAGGGAAGATCAAGATTGAGAGAGAAGAAGACATTGATTAGGGGCAGGAGGAAAAATCCAAGTAGTAAGGAGTATACTGCAAGCCTGCTACTATTATTTTTGGATGCCACTCTTTCCTTAACTGTTTTGTTATGGTATAGCATAGTATATTATGTGCATTAATCTAATTTATGTTTTCCACTTCAGCTCCATTAATATCCTCAACTTGATTCAATCATAATGCCATTATCATACCCCATCGACAATCTTGATGATCAAAATCATATGTATGAGCTATACAACCAGATCGATCCGAAGTATTGGATTCCAACAAGATAAGATGTTGGGATTATTTCGACGCATGATGTTGACTGTGTGTGAGGAGGTAAATCGCCATCTCAGTCATGTCTATACACACTACGCATAAAGGGTGTCAAGGTCTCCCAATGACCCTCAGATTCCAGTAGAATTCGAAGCCTGATTGGTCACCAAGTTCTCACCCCTATCTGTACAATAATGACCCCCTAGGTTCTAGTGGAATTTGAAGCCGAATCAATTAACCAAGCAAGTCATGCGGGGCCTGTGTGAGCATCTTTGTGTGTGAAGATGGATGACAATGGTGATTGCAAAGTGTGAGGAAACAGCATTATTGAAGTTGAGTTCACGTGGTGGTTGACATGCAAAAGGGGGAACCCGGTGCATGAAACAAGACAAAAGAGAAGGGGCTATGATTCATGATTGTAACATGGCAGACGACCTAGCTTGGTTATCATGGAGGCTTGCTTTTGGTGGGAGCTGAAGTGCATGACTGACAAGGGAGGAGGAATTCTGGGAAAATTACAAGGAAATCATGCTTGCTTCAACATATGATGATGCTATACTGTCTTGCTTTGATAGGGACATGACGCCAACAAAAATTTAAATAAATCTTCTGCTGTAGATGCATGGACCTCACTTTAAAGTAAGCATTATATATAATGATGGCAGAATTGTTGCAAGTAGGATTCCAGTGGGCACCAGTGGCTAAAAAATGGGGCATTTTTGGTGACTGCCCCTGTTTAGAGCACACAATGGGGCATTCACTTCAAGACAAGTTATAAGGTACAACTTATTAGAAGAGGCCATAGACTTGGAGACAACTTCTATATTCATTACTTCAGTGTTTCAGGACCTATAGCAACGGGACAGTACCAAAGTAATCACAAGATCAGACCATTATCTTGTTCATAGAGATAAGCTTTAATTCAATAATACAAGCACAAGACCAAGTGGTTTCCTATGACTCATGTTTAACAAATTGTTATGGTAATGACGAATTTCCAATCAATACATATGGCATGGTTCCTCGTAATTCATACATTTTTGTTCTTGATACAAATGAATTAAGGTAAACAAAAAGAGAGAACACAATGATAACTTGATTTGAGGCTAGCTATATTGACAGTGAGAATGTTGATTAACTAGTTTCATACTGTAATAAAAACATAAATATATTGAAAGATTCTTAGAACAAAGTCTACATTGTCACAGCTCAGAGCTCACAACGAACAAACAAAAAGGCAAAGCTCAACCCATTAACATGAGCTTCGGGCCGTTATCTGGCATGCCCATTCCAGCAGCTAATTCAGCATCGAGTTGTGTGTGTGGTGCAGGCCCCATCATCAGCTTCACACTGCATGATGAAAATTCATAATGCATCAAGACCTCACTTTATTGGCATTAACAAGTGCTCTGCAGCTTTCATTTCAATAAAGAAGTGCACAGAAATAGAAAATGAATACCATCTCTAGCCTACAAATTAGAAATCAATCATTCTAGAAGCTTTAAAGAATTGAAGTCATGGATTTGCCCATGCTATCTAGAACTCATGTTGAAACCATTTAGCGGGATAGAAGCCTTGAAAATCAGTTAAAACTGGTCTGAGAAAATTAGAGTAATGCCTCTTGCTCTTGCTAATGAAGTATGATATATAGAATATAGTAGCCATTACTACTTTAGCCAGGACATCTTTTTATCAAAGAAGAAAAACATGAAATTCATAAGTCTAGACATTTTGTAAAATGTCTGTCATTTAGAGATCAAAAGAATGCTGAATTGCTGAGTCCTCCATAACACATTGTCTGGCCAACATCTGTTTCGAACAGCTATAAGGTCAAAGCTTTCTGATTCAAAGAACTAGGGAACTACACTAATCTCACCACTAGGTCCACAATTTCAAGTAAGCATCACAGGCTCCAATGTGCAACCAAAAGCAAAAAGGCATATCTAATATCTCTTTCATCGCATCTAGTGATGAGCCCAAATGTAAAGTGAGCTCATTCGATCCATTGTTGATATGGTGAATAGAATATTTATTTTCATTCTTAGCTAATCAAGTTACATTCTTATTGCAAAGGAGAACACCTTAAGACAAGCAAGCTAAGCAAATCCATAGTAATAATATTCATGCTCAAACTGACTTAATCCCAAGAAGCATGATCTACAGATCTAGAATAACATCCAAGCACCACATGAACTTGATTCCACAAAGTAGCTCTTTACATACAGAATCAGCAATCAAATAGAGCAAAAATAGAATTACAATAAATTCGTGAAAATGATCAATCTATATTCTTTTAAATAAAACTAAGGTAGAAAAAAAAATTCAATAAAATCATACCGCCTCCTGTGTTTTTTAGTCTTGAAATGCTCATCCCTCACCGTAACATTCGCAAAATATCGACTGCAACAGCATCAGCCACAATCAAAAGGTGATAAATTAACAAATTAAAAAACAAAAAACAAAAAACAGCTGTAAATTCACACAATAAACAAAAGTTATACCACAAACAACTGGGGAAAAACAGAATATAATGTTGAGCTGAAACCAAAGTTAAAATCTTTCTTACTCGCAGTGAAGACAGTAGTACTGGCCCATGCCTGGGAGGTCTTCATCTAAGGGCATGTTTTTGGTCTGGGCGTCCGCTTCCGGCTTGTTAAGCTCCTGGTAAACTGCGTCATCTCCTTTGAGGAGGAATTTAGTGCGGCGAGCAGTTTTGTGAGAGTATCGGCGCTTCTTCACGCTTCTATGGGGACACTTCCCTCCCATCTTTGATCTTCCTCTGCGAATTTTGCAGCTAGGGTTTCGGGTATGTGATGATGAATCATGAATGAAAAGGAAGCAGTAATACGACACCGTAGTGAGTTTGAGTTTGGTTTTGGACCTTGTAATTGGAATTTATTGGGCTTTAAAATTTGAAGGGCCTAATGCTTCGCACTGTCAAAATGGGCCACCCATACGGGCTGAGGAAGAAATGGACTGGGCTTGACCCGGCTCGTTTTGAATTCAGGTTATGATTTTTGACACAACCCGACTAAATACGGCAAATTATTGCATGGACCATGGTCCACACAGCTGTGTAGACCAAAAATAAAAAGTACATTATTTTTGTACTGAAGGTACATTATTTTTGTACTGTAGGTACATTATTTGATAGTATATATCAAATAATGTACCTTCAGTACAAAAATAATGTACCCTAAAATAATGTACTTACAGTACAAAAATAATGTACATTCAGTACAAAAATAATGTACTTTTTATTTTTGGTCCATGCAATAATGATTGACTAAATACGGTCTGGTGTGCTAAACGGGCCAGTCCGCCATCTCGTTTCTTATTAATTAATTATTTTATTTTAAAATATATTTAACTATTCATATATACTCAAACCTTAAACTTATTAGTTAAGAACTCGAATCTCTACCAACTAAGTGCAATGAACTTTTTGAACAAATGTCATGTGTGCAAATTTACAAATTTACCTTCACCTTTTTTATTTTCATTAATGCATGGTAGCAATGGCGACCGGGGAGCTGAGGTGTCAAGGCTGAAGACCTAGTCTTTGCAGTAGTAAAGTAAAGTAGGGTGCATGCACCTTCATTATATTACCGTGTTGACTGGATCAAATTAAAGTACTACTGTACTAGTCATAATGTCATATCATGAGATTGTTGATTGATGGAGCTAGGAGCTATGCCCAAGTTTTTTGTACATGGAATTTGAAGGTTTTTTTAATCTTAATTAAAAAATGACAATTTAATTATATCACAAATTCATGATGTATGTACTTTAATTTATCTAATTTAACTAATTGAATTCTAATTTTTTAAATGATAACACATTACTTGTTAATTTGCATGTACTAATTTCGTACTATTTCTTATAAGATAACAAAAATAAAAAACCTAAAACTTATTAGTGAACAATTACCATAGTGTTTTTAGTAACAATTTTGTAACTTATGTTTATAAATATATTAGCGACGACTAATGATCAATCAATGACTATTAGTCATTGTTACAAGCTTTAAAATTAGTAGTGAGAAAAAAATTTTGTTCATAAAAGTGTACGTGTGACGGGAATCTAAAATTACTTAGATAATTTAGAATTTATTTTATCTTGAGACGAATTTACGAGGTCCAAAATATAGTAGTTGGAGGGGAGGGTGTGAAGTGGGTCCGATGGGAATGTGCATGGAAGACGGGAGGGATGGTTGCACCTACACGCGTTATTTTTTGTGAAGTGAATAGTGACAGCCCGCAGAGTAAATGGGATGGTGACTTGTTTAGCCTTGAAAGTTGAATCATTCCACGCCTATACTACTATATCTATCATTTCTTTATATATGGTATAAAATATAAATACAAAAGGCAGGGCAGGCAGGCAGTCTCTTGGTAAAATTAAAGTTAACCCATCCAGCCCAGGCCACAAGGTCTTCCCTCAGTATCGCTAGCTAGCTAGCTCAGCTCAAAAATGGAAACCATGCCAAAGCCGCATTATCATCCGGCGGCCTCGTATAGCTATCCTCCGCCGCAGCAGCAGCCTCCTGCAGCAGCTGCTCTGCATTATCCCCCGCACCCGCACGGATACTATCAACCACCACCGTATCCGTCGCCACACGAAGCCTTTCATCAACAACCATATCAGTATCCTCCGCCACCAGAAATAGCGTATCATCATCATCATCATCATCAACCCCAACCCGCTATGGTGCCTCAATATCCTCCTCCGCCACCCTACGCCTACGCCGCACATCAGCCTCCGCCGCTTCAACCCGGAACCGGTATGGTATTGGTATACCCATACCCTTCGCCGCCGCACGCATTTTATCCTCCGCCACTTGCAGCACCTCACACTATTCCACCACATCACGCCTCTACCATCGGCAAAATAGTAAGTAATATTGTGGGCATAGCCACAGCTATTGGCCTTGGAGCTGCCTCTGAAGTAATTGCTGATGAAGTAGAACACTATCTTCATAGAAAGTGAGATCATACAATGAATCAAAAACTACACTTCATATATGCTCCTTTAGGCTAGCTCTTACATCACCAAATTTCCAAAAAATTACACCAACTGTAATTTTCCTTCATATAATTAATATCAACCGTGTTGTAATAATACCTCTTAATTAGTCACGTACTAAGGTGACACTCATTTTCTGATAGAATTTTATTATTTTAAATTGAAAAACTTACACTTATTTTCACATGTATTAATTAAAATTCTAATTCTCATTTACAAATACGTTATACCCTAGAAAATGCTCTTTTCTCCATCCAAAAATCCATGAAAATCGCCTCCAATGTGTAGTATGAATTGAATAATCTGTTTTGTTTCAACTAAAAATTTTGTATTATAATGACTTGAGTAAGAGGATGAATAGGTATTTGTAAAATGTAAAGCATGTTTACTAAATCAAAATATTAATTAACTAGTGGGTCTGTTGATGGAGACCTTACATATATAGTGAACCAACTTCATTAACATGGCATCGCAAATAAGGATTGCAACTTGCGATGGAATTGAAGTTCAGAGCTTGATGATTTATTATTGGCCCTACCCTACCTATTTAATTGCTTTTCTTGCATTGTCTATGGAAGACTGCGTCCATTGCATGGTGGCCTCACACGCTACTTTTCTGTCCATGCCACACTATTCTATTCTATTCAATTCAAGTCCACACCCACTATATAATCATCATTCTTTACACTATATACAAAACCAGATTAGAGTTATGACACATAATATGCCATTGACACTAGTACAAGGGTGATCCGTAAGACAAACACACATGGCAAAATGGCAAATACATATAAACAAGAAATAAACATGAAAAGAATGATTCAAGCTAAGATGCTATTGCAACCAAATATTACTCTCGTGACTATTTACACCTACGCTCATGGGCAAGAATACAAACCATATGTTATCCTTAACATCCAAAGTGTAGGAATGTGTGGCTAGTAACAATACTCTGCTCCAACGACTATATACAATTTTAACTTATACCCAAGTCACACAACCAACCCTATAACACCCAAATCATTCCCTTTATGCAATACAAGTCAAATAGACATTACTAGTTAGAAGCCAAACCAAATCCGAACCCTAGATATTTAGCTACTCCTAGCACAATAAATACACAATATAAGTGAGGTAGATAGAACCATTAATGGGAAAAAAAATGATAAAGGTTAAATAAGACAACTTATCTATTGATGCTTAATTGCAAATTCAAGATTGCAATGTTCTTTGGCTTACAACTAAAGAGGAATAAGAAATCTACACTAACAGAAGTTAAACTAGTGCTAAAAGTAAGTAGGAAATAAAAGGAAATTGAAAGAGTAAAAGGGTGAAGAGTTCCTCTCAAAATTAGGTTAAAAAAAAGTGATTAAATTGAGGCAAGCCCATGGCCAGGAATTAACAGGCACAGAATGCACAGAGCCGTGCCTACTAGGCAGAATACAACCCTCTGTTTCATGCAGCTATTTTGTCTTCTAAACTATTTTTCACCCATGAAATATCTGAATTAGCCTTTATAGTCTTCACAGAAATTGTAGATCTGGAATCACTCCAATTTGATCTTCCTACATTAAGTAATGATTCAAATACTAAGAAGATGTCAATTTGGGTGAGAAATGCAACCTTGCTTTCTTTTGCTTTGCATTGAATTGCATATATCATCAAGACCAGTAAAGCACCAATATTTAGCACATAAAGGAGTGTTGTATCAATCTCCTTTGCTTCATTTTACCTCACAAAAATATCCCTGCGCTATGATGGCTTCAAAACTTGATCAAATAGCTCAGCATTTGGCTCAAAATATCATTTTCTTGTCAAGTCACCTAAACACAAATAATAATTAAATAAGTGATAAAATTAGATCAATAGGATAGTAGGATAATGAGTAACAAGCGAAACCACTAAAAAGTGTAAGGAAAAAAATACGAGTTTAGGACACTTATCATATTGAAATACATATGGGGCTACAATTTAGTTTAGCTGAGCCAAAAGCTAAAAATATTAAGCCTATACGATATTCATTTATGTGCCCATAATATTCCAATATAAGCATGTTTATTTCTACTACAGTGTTTGCATTATAATATTCTTAATATAATCACTATTCTTCATTTCTTTGGTTTATACATATTAGTTTCCATCTCAATAGTGAATGGTAGCTATTCGTTACAAGCTAGGCCTATCAATCCCTAAATTTCTACACTACCCAAGGCTGAGTGTAAAGAAAAGAAAGAAATAATAAGTCTATACTTTAACAAGCAAACCATTAATCCTCCTAATTAAGGTAACAAGAGATATAATTAACTTATGCAATGGAAGCATGACAAGTTGAATTGTTGAAACATATATATCCTTTAAAAATGCATTGACAAATGGGTTTCAAAGAGGCATCAGTTATGCTAACCACTGTAAAATGGTATGACATCTAGGAACTTTAAAGGCAGTCATTCTACAGCTCATAAGAGTTGCGTAACTTTCAATATTATGTATAAATCGGGTTGTTTCAACTTGAAATGCAAAGTTCATCACTTACAGAGTCACAGGTCATCACAACTATGAAAAAGCATCCATACAAACTTTTCATAAATGAACTTACCAAAATAGGCCATTATGGCAAAAACAGAATTCAAAATCAAGCATTTAATTCATCATGGACAAGCAATATGTAATTTCAAAAACCAATAATTCTTAAATAAAGTAATTAACAAATAGCCATCAGCCATACATTTATAAATTAACAGTATTGGCAACACAATCCACACAAGAATCATATGCTTAGAAAATGAATTTGTTAACAAATAATTGCTTTATTAGAGTCTAGAGTAGCATAACAACCGTTTCCACATAGGAAAATGATGAAAGCCATTAAAGACTGAATATTCATCCAACATAACATATGCCCTCAACAAAATATACTTGCAAAAAAAATCAAAAATTCTTATAACTAGGTAGACAATATTATGCATAGGGCAGTGAGCAGTTGAGCACCTTATAAATTCATCCTTTAGAAAATGGTTAATATGTTTAAGCAAACCAACTTACAAAGGAAATAATCATGATATCTATCGATAAAAATTCAGTTCAAGAAGCCTGAAATCGACAATTTAGATGGGCTATTTAAGGTTTGTTATTTACATTGAATACAGATGCCCACAAAATAATCTAACGATTCACAAAGGATTTCACAACACGTATTTCTATAATTAAAACGGTGATGAATGCGTGACTCATTTTCCAAAAATCGAATCAAACAAAAGTTTGGCAACCGCATTCAGTAGAAAAATCCTTCACGTTTTCCTCAACTAAGTCGTTTGAAAGTCGTCAAGATACAGAGATTAAAATTTTAGTACACTGGTGATACAAGTAACAACTCTTTAACGAAAAAGGGGAGAGAAATGTTGCTAAATTCACGGTAGCAAAGAGAGCAATGAGGTAAGATGTTTAGAAGCGTATAGAAGAATTTGAGTGAAAAGAATTATGTTGACACCATAAACCGTAAAAATAAAATAAAATAAAAAGAAGAGAGAGAACCAAATAATGAACCATATCTATACTATTTGCCGACGGAACCTCAAACTGAATTCGGCAAAAAATGTCAATACTCCAGCTAGCAGAGATGTGTTACAGCACCATCCCTTGCATGTAGACCGTGTGTCTTTCTCATAGAAGAGCCTTATTTATAATGGAACTCTCAATAAACGGCATCTTCCACCGTATCCCAAATGAAGTCCTTATCTACATGACTACATCTTCACCATAATCTCTCTATTTAAAGCACAATAGCCAAACTATTCAACACAACTTGGCTACCTAGTAAACCTTCTCTCTAAGCTCATTGCCTTCAATTCATCCCCTAGTTTCTCTCTCTCGTCTCTAGTCCGAGTTTCATTCGTTTAGTAAGCTAAACTTGTGAAAATGAGAGGAGGAATTGTTTTCACAGAGCCAGGCAATGGAATGTATACCACACCAATTGAAAGTCTCAAGCATGCATGGGATAGCATACGAGTTCCAATTCTCGTGCCAATTCTGAAAATTGCAATGTTTTTCTGCATAATGATGTCCGTTATGCTCTTTCTTGAAAGGATTTACATGGCAATTGTAATAGTTGCTGTTAAGTGCTTTGGCCGGAAAAGGTACACAAGGTATAAGTTGGATGCCTTGAAAGAAGACCTAGAGCAAAACCAAAACTACCCGAAGGTCTTGGTCCAAGTTCCCATGTTTAATGAAAAAGAGGTATAACCCATTACAATTTTAATATCTTTGCATTAGTTGCATATACACTTTTATACCAAGTGAATGCATAATGAAATATACAAACATTGTGGCCAGCTTATAATAAGAGCCTCAACCTTAAGATGCTCAATTTAGTAATTAAATGTAAAAACTTACAATGAAAACCACTATCAGCCACCCCAGCTTAAAAAAAGTTACCTCAAGGGTTTCTTGAGCAACTAGGCAAGAAACCACAATCCATACTTTTATTATTTTCTCCTATTTTTTTCACCAAGTTTACAAATATTTACCATAATGAAAAAGATAGACCATACTTATTATTTTCTCCTATTTTTTTCACCAGGTTTACAAGCTCTCTATCGGAGCTGTATGCGGGTTTACATGGCCATCAGATCGGCTTATCGTGCAAGTCCTTGATGACTCCACCAATGATAATCTAAGGGTATGCTCTCAAAAAAATATTAACTAAAACAAAGATCTATCGTAATCTTATGAATTTACAATAATTCTTTGAGAATTTGTATGCAGAAACTAGTGGAGGATGAATGTAAGATGTGGTTGCGGAGAGGGGTTAATGTGAAGTATGAGACAAGGACCAACAGGAATGGTTACAAGGCTGGTGCTTTACGTGAAGGTCTAAAAAAGCAATATGTTGATGATTGTGAATTTGTAGCCATCTTTGATGCTGACTTTCAGCCTGATCATGATTTTCTTTGGAGGACCATCCCTTATCTTCTAGAAAATCCAGAATTGGCATTAGTGCAAGCAAGATGGAAATTTGGTAAGGCCAATGTTAGCATTAACTTCATCCTTTATCACTCTTGAGCTCCAATTCATGTGATTAACTTGAGTGAAACTTCAACAGTGAATGCAGATGAATGTATAATGACCCGACTTCAAGAGATGTCACTAGGCTACCACTTTAGTGTTGAGCAAGAAGTTGGCTCATCAACTTGCTCATTTTTTGGGTTCAACGGTAAACATTGAATCAAGTATCACTCTAGCATATTTAATAAATGTAATTAACAATTTCAAATATTGTTCTAGGGACTGCCGGTGTTTGGAGGCTCCAAGCACTACATGATGCCGGTGGATGGAAAGACCGAACAACAGTGGAAGACATGGACCTTGCGGTCAGAGCTAGCCTAAGAGGATGGAAATTTCTTTATATTGGTGACTTGGAAGTAAGTCTCTTAAGTATTTACAGATTTATTTATAGTAAAAGTTAGAAGATCATGTCTCTACATATCAGGCAACTAAAATAGTTCATTTAGGTAAAAAATGAACTCCCAAGCACCTTCAAGGCTTATAGGTTTCAACAGCATCGTTGGTCTACTGGCCCAGCTAACCTCTTCAGGAAGATGTTCAAAGAAATCATCAAGAGTGAGGTAATTAAATTCAATAATGATTTCTTTGTATCAATAATAATTCAAAAAAACTCACACAGGATATCTCATGTCTAATGCAGCGTGTATCCCTATACAAGAAATTTCACTTGATCTATGCTTTTTTCTTCGTGAGGAAGATTATAGCACACTGGGTGACCTTTTTCTTCTACTGTGTTGTGATCCCATTCGCTATTGTAATCCCTGAATTACATCTTACAAAACCTATAGCTATATATCTTCCTGCAACTATAACAATTCTAAATGCAGCTTGCACAAAGAGGTATGCAACTCCACTAAAGAGAAAAAATCTAAGAGTTGATTTCAATAACTTTTATTGAATTATTGAACAATGTCTAAATATTCTCTATGCTTGCAAAAGGTCTTTCCATCTTCTTGTGGTTTGGATATTATTCGAAAATGTCATGTCTCTACATCGGACTAAGGCTGCAATAATCGGATTGTTGGGAGCAAATCGAGCCAATGAATGGGTTGTAACAGAAAAGTTGGGAAATGCAGCTAAGCAAAGGCAAACTGTGAGAGCACCAAGAAGAAGAACATGCAGGCTTAGAGATCGGTAACATATTTAACTCTAAATGTGTAAATTTCTACTAGATAATATATCTATTCCAAATGACTACTAAGAAATCATTTATTGCTTTTGGAAAACTTTCTTGAAATAATCACTAAACTGTAATCTTACAAACAGGATCCATATGCTGGAGATTATGATGGGGGTTTTTATGCTACAATGTGCTTTATATGATATCATGTTCGGGCACGACCTGTTTTATATATACCTAGTGCTACAAGCATTGGCCTTCTTTGCAGTTGGATTTAGCTTCGTTGGAACACAAGTCCCTACCTAGAGTTGTGTTGGTGAACTTCATCCGTTTGCAAGTAATAGTAATAATTTTTCTGTAATCATGAAAGTGAATGTGTGACATGGAGGAAAGTCCCTACCTAGAGTTGTGTTGGTGAACTTCATCTGTTTGCAAGTAATAGTAATAATTTTTCTGTAATCATGAAAGTGAATGTGTGACATGGAGGAAACAAGTAATGTAGTGTTGTGTTTGTTATGTTTGTACCCATTTTATATCAAATGAAATAAAATTGGTTTGAGTGATTGTGGTTTAGTAAATTTCAAATCTTTACATGGACAAATAAACAGCTGAATTAAACTTCAAAGCACCATGATTCATCAAAGAGGTGAAAATTAAAGGAAGCGTCAATGAATCCATGATTCCCAGCATTTGCGAAACATTAGAACTAAATAAATTAACAAACACCCAAAAAGATCATTCAATTGAAAGGAAAAGTAGCTGAAAAAAGAGACATAGGCACCAACCTGTGTAGCCTGCGAAGATTTTTATACAAATAGCGGATTTTGAGATCTAAAGCAGGGGATGAGTGAATGATGAAGCGAAAATTGAAGAGGCAGCATCAATGACTTCATGATTTCTAGAATTTGCGAAACATTAAAAGTAAATAAATTAACATACACCAAAAGATCATTCAATTGAAGGGAAAGCAAATGAAAATAGAGATATGGGCACCAACCTGTGTAGACTACACAGATTTTCATACAGATTCCTGAAGCCAGAGCCAGGAAGCAGTAGAGGAATCATCTTCTGGGGAGAAGATTGAATTAAGTTACAGCATTTGGGTAAGATGAAATGGGCCATACTTGTTTCGATTCTAGACTTCTATTTTTGAGTTCACAAAATCGAGGGCCTCTGGACTGGTATTCTCTTTTGGATATGGAAAGGCCCAAAATCAATAAATCATGTTGCAATTTGGCATGGCATGGTCTCCTTTTGTTGAATTCTTTTGAGATATCATATGTATTTTAATCATGCTTGACCATCGAAATCGCTCATGCTCTTTTTTAATTAAAAAATGAGATTAATAATTAATTGTTATAATTCACACTACACATTGTTATAAAATGGAGGTGTGTTACGTGCGTGCTTAGATAATAGATCGTTTTTATAAATGCGTTTTAACAAAAATTGAAAAATATATAAATTTCAAAAGATTGATAAGAAATCATTATGATGAGACTTTTTATGCTACAATGTGCTCGATATGATTGGATATTCGAGAATGACCTTTTATGCATATCTCTAGTGCTATAAGCAATAGCCTTCTTTGTACTCAGATCGAATTAGCTGTGGTGGAACACAAGTTCCTAGACATACACTAAGCGTATAGTACACCCAAAAAAATTATCCAATTGAAAGAAAAAGTAAAGTAAAGAAAACATACACATATACAGGCATCGACCTATGTAAATGACAACGATTTTCGTATTGATAATCGATTAAAGTAGCAGATGAGTGAATGAAGATGCCACAGCCACGAAATTAAGCAATAGAAGAGTCATTTTTTTTCAATAAAAGATCAAGTAAGATGAAATTATCTATCCAATTTCAGTTAGAAAAATACTACTTGTACTATCAAATTTTACTTTCAATTTTCTCTCTCACAAAATGTTGATGTTAACCTTTTTTTTTAGGACTAACAAGATGAAGATAACTAATAATTCATTATCACGTCAGAGAGAAAATAAAGGAGTAAAGAAAATGGAGTACGTATATATAGTATAACTTTTTCACTTGTGAACTTTTCTTTTCATGTTCACAAAATCAAGCCCTTGGACTGATTTTTCCTTTTGGATATGACAGCATATAATCTCAAAAAGTCAATCTTGGAATATTACAAAGTTTCTTGGATCCGTTACACATTTTTCTTGCCAAAAACATCATTGAATGACTAGAAACTTCTTCTCTCCTGTCCTTAGTCCTTCATGTCTTCCTGACCTTAATTTTCCATGTTGGGTACCTACCAGAAATGACGCAAAAGTCAAACGTATGAAATGGACCACTGGCCCGTGCCCGAACTTGCAACCATCTTTCCTTAGTTTTTTTTACCCCGTAGAGGATAGCATTGGAGAAATAATATTGACCAAGACTTAGGAGTTAGCTAGGCTGGCAAAATAAGGTATGTACGCTGAAATACGATTCATAATGCCGTTAGCTCCATAGATAGATTTAATCCATTATTTGGTGAATTAAATATGTCAGAGAGTGGAGGGGTAATATAGAGCATGTCTATATTTAAATGTGTTAAAATAAATACAATTGTCCCGGAAAAATGACCAGCAGGTGTGTGGGGCATGATTTTCGTATCAAAATGGTCACAAATTTGATTATTAATAAAAATATATTAATAATTCCTTTACTTGTTTTTCAAGGCTGCAATCCAATCCCCGTTATAATTTTTAACGTTTTGTTAGTTTTGTGTCACTGCCTACGTTAGGTGATTGTTCCCCAACTAGAATATTGGGTTTGGTACATGTAATGTTAGGATTTCATGGCATCCATCACGTGAACACAAAGCCTTCAATTCCACTGCAAAATATTGTAATTTAGAGTGTAGAGTGTAGACAACATAAAGTGGATGGCAGTCAAAACAACACATGGCTATACCTATCATCAATTTCTTGATGGGCAAGAGATCTCTGTGCATTGCCATACTGATACGGTCCCCTTTTGTCCAATTCTTTCGACATGGATGGTCCTCACTATTTAATTTTTTTAAAAAAATGAGATTTTATAATTCTTTTAGCGACCAAATCATAATATATTACACAATTAATTCATTTGTATAGGTGAAATATATATAGAGCTGATATGATACATCAGATTCACCTAAAATCATCGTGATTGATTCGCATTTTGTTAACAAATTAAATGTGTACGTTATGCACTTTGAAAAGTTTAATTGTTAATCTGTTGCAGGGAGGTTGTAACAAATTAAAACAAGGTTTGGTAGCTGGCTAAGATATGCATGATGTACTACTTCACATTTTAGTACAACATAATATAAGGTCAGGGTGCATTGGAGATGTACATGTGCTGTACTGCATTTGTTCAATATTTTAATTCCCATCTGCTTAATTAGATGTACTGCACTAATCCCGATTAGGGAATCTAAATATTTTAGAATAAATTTTAATTGAGATCGTTTAATTTTACTATATCGATCTTGTTTTCTAAAATATGGAATATTAATTATCTTAATAGTTACGTAGGATGGTTATTGCCACCTTTCCTAAACTATATATTAATTGCCTTATTAATTATGGTAATTGCAAAATGTGAATTGACCAATTAAATTCTATTTGTTTTAAACAAGCAATTAAATTCTATTTGAATTATGACAAAATTAAATATTATTCAATTGTCAAGTTTCTATATATTATAATAAGGTATTCAATTAAATCAATTATTGCTAATGGTTTTTAATTTGTTTTCTTGAATTCCTATTGCCAACCTGCCATATTGAGACGAGAACTATGGAGTAAATTTTATATTTTTCTTTTAATTTAAAAAAATGATTGCAAGGTTAAGAGTTTAATTAATTAAATAATTCCTGAAGGAGCCAACGGTTAGTACAAGGTACCCGGCAGATTATGGCAACATTATATACACATCCATACATATATGGTAAAAAGTAAACAATGGATAATTAATAATGGTGGATACGCGCTCCCTAAGACAGGTTTGTCCTTAATAATTGCAGTGGGCGTGGGAGAAGACGTCGAAACACAAAACAACACACACTCCACAAAGCTAGATGATGACCTCATAGAGACAAGACAGGCGTGTTTGAAAATTTATATTCTAATTTCCCCTCATCTATATATTCCACCTTGTAACAATTTTCTGCCCACTCCGTGCATTCATATTTGATATTACCTACCACTTTAGATTTCAATTCTCTCAGCTCTTAAACCCGGCCATGGGTCAGGTAATTCTTACTTCTTAATTCACCATCATATATATCAATCTCTGCAATTGTATGTATTTCCTCATATATACGACGGTCAATGCTTAGAGCTAGATTCATCATGTTTTTTTTTTTTTTTTTTTCCAGAAAGAAGAAGCGAAGAAGGAAGCTGGGGAGAAAAAGGGCGGCGACGCCGCTGTGAAGAAGGAGGAGAAGCCAACCGCCGTTGTTTTAAAGGCCGATTTGCATTGTGAAGGCTGTGCCAAGAAAGTCAGACGTTCTATTCGGCATTTTGACGGTAATATTTGTTCATCTACTTGTTAATACTACAATTAACATCATACTTAGTTAGCCTGAAGAGTTAAGATCATCTTTTAATAATAATATAATAAATTGGAAGTGTTATTTGGGCTAATTAACTTTAATTTGCGTGAATGAAGGTGTGGAAGACGTAAAGACCGATTGGGAAAGTGGGAAATTGACTGTGAAGGGGAACGTGGACCCAGCATGGCTCCGTGACATACTTGCAAGCAAGATTAAGAAAAAGGTGGAGATTCTTTCTCCTCAGCCCAAGAAGGACGGCGGCGGAGGTGCCGCCGCCGGCGACAAAAAGTCCGATGACAAGTCCGCTAAAAAGGACGAAAAGGACACTGAAAAGAAACCCAAAGAGGTAATTAAATACCATATACATCATATATAGATACTGTATATAAATGTGAGCCACAATTTATTTGATATGATGTTAAGTTTATCAAATTTGACTTTTTGAGATTGGTGTGGTTAAGATAATTTATTATATGATTAACATGTCACAACTAATTATAATATTTAATGTTGTGGTGATCTTGAATTCGTACGAGTTGGTAACTAACGTAACGTTTGGTTTGGTTTGGTTTGGTTGTTGTCTTGTTGTTCAATTCAGCCTCAAGTGAGCACAGTGGTGTTGACGGTGCGGTTGCATTGCGATGGATGTGCAGATAAAGTAAAACGAGTCATAAGGAAGATTAATGGTAATTAGATCGCATAAATTAATTGGCCTGGTCTGACCAATTGTTTTATATCAATTACAGTATGTACTTGATTAATTAATTTTAATAGTAGCTCAATCACATTCAATATGACTTATTTAAAATAATATAAGATTAAAAGTGTGGCATTTGATCATGATTTAATTTAATGTTTAATTTTCAGGTGTAAAAGACGTAGATGTGGATTTGGCAAAAGATTTGGTCACCGTCAAAGGAACCATGGATATAAAAGAATTAACAGCATACCTAAGAGAAAAATTGAAGCGTGGGGTGGAGGTTGTTCCTTCTAAAAAGGACGGTGGAGGTGGTGAGAAGAAGAAAGTCGACGACGATGGCGAGAAGAAAGAGAAGAAGGATGGCGAGAAGAAAGAAAAAGAAGGTGGTAGTGAGTCTAAAGTGGAAGCAAACAAAATGGAGTATCATGGGCATCAATCAAATACGTTTTATGCGAGACCAATGTACAACCAAAGTTATTACAATCAAGATTATGGCTTGACAATGTCTGATCCAAGTTCTTCATCACACACTGGCTACTCATCATACCCATATGCACACGCGCCACCGCCGTATATGCATGTGCCACCAACTCCTCCGCCCACATATGTACACGCACCCTCGCCCAATATGTTTAGCGACGAAGATCCAAACGCCTGCTCGGTCATGTGAAAACCCGGCCCCATTCATCCTTACGTACGTGCTCTGTTTCCTTGAGGGAGAGAGTTCAACCAATTAAATTGTAAATAAAGCATGCATACAAATTAAACACAAAATATAGAATTAATGTATACAAAAAGTGTTCCTTTTAGCATATAGTGTGTTTCAAAAAACTTTGTAGTATCAAAATAGATGATGAAAATAAAAAACTTTGTAGTATATATCAAAATACATGATGAAATTTAAAAGGACAGAGTTTTAACAAATATAATGCGGCCTTTAGGTTTTAACCAAATCAATGGTTCAATCCATTGCTTTGAGTATGGGCTATGGAGTAAACTTAATATCAATGCTAGTTATCTCACTCAATAGAGGTGCCTATAATTTAGTGATGAGATTAGTCATCCTGTCCGACAATTTATACGAGAGGAATTCAACCAATTTAGCTAATTTCATGGTGGACCACAAAGTTGGGTCAAATTCGATCCGACCGCTTCAATTCGGCTCAGGAGACAGGCTCCGAGGCAGAAAAGCAATTGACCATAGCCGAACATGGAGGTGGGCCCCTAGGTCCCTACTCTCGGGTCCAGTCATGCACCCCACTCGAGTAGCCTCATCCGAGTTCCTTGTCTTGGGCCCATGGGTCTCTTTCATTGTACTCGAATCTTCTATTTATCTTGGGTTGGTTTCAATATCTCTACACTAGCCCCCATTCTTCGAGTTGCGATAAGTCGACAATGAGAGAGAATATGCATCTACACCAACAAAAATCGCCCGATATCCTCGCTAAAACCAAATAGCTCGTAATGATAATACAGTCAAGATGTATCCTTAGCGACGAGTGTAGTCCGGAGCATGACTTGTACACGAGGCACCAAAGCTTTGCACAGAGGGCAGGCCTTTTTAGGCTAATTAAGCCAAGCCAGAATCCACTATACGTATGTATAGTACATGTATGTATATAGAAGCAACCATGGCCATTGAGTAAAAATATGGAAGAAATATTGTACATCAAAAAAGTTGCCTTCAAACTCCTTTGTCTGATTCCCAGGCTCTTTATATAAGGGATTCCTATATGTCAATTGTAACAACTCCTTAAATATTTTGTTTAAAAAAATTTACGATGTTGGTTCCTACGGGAACCGATGTTGTAGGTTTATATATATATATATAACAATACTTTTATTTATTTAGTTATTTTGGATCGGATGATGAGGGGAATTACACCCGCTCGTACTATTGAGGATGTACAAGAGATAAATTATGTACCTGAGTGAAAACAGAGAAACAACATGTCACACAAATCATTTCCAACTGCCAAATATTTTTTTTGTCTTTTTATTTTTGTATAATTACGAATTGTCTCATTCAAAAAGTGGCCGAGACTATAATTTCTTGTCGCATTTCATTTGTATGGCTAAGGACTAATGTCGTTGGATTAGCATTTAAGGATGGCCCTCTATGATTTTTCAATGTGTGTTTGACAAATATATAGAATCCTATGTATAAATATAAAATAAAAAAAATGCGGACAATACAAACAAATAATACTATAATATTGTAGGATAAGATGTAGCATCATTGTATTAAATGAAGATATTGTTTTCCACATTAATTATATATTAATTTGGTTGAATATCGTTACTATTTTTAAACTGCAACACTATATCTTACCATGTTATAAAATTAAATTCCCAATATTATATCATATAGTCGGCCTACATTCTTTGAATTTCTGAAAACTTTGTGTCCTAAAAGACAATGCGTGTGTACAGGGCTTGCATTTGGATGAAAATATCAAAGAATTGAGGTTAATAATTTCAAACACGGATAACAAATAATCAAATATGGTTGTGATTTGATATGGTCAAGATGTGATAGGTGTGTTGTTGAAATTCAAACTTGGGATTAGTAGTGTAATATAATTTAGAAAATAAAAAAGAAAATAATAATAGAAATTGAATAAACAAAAAGACACTACAAAAATATAGCTCTGGTGATACCTACAACGGTTACAAGACCAATCGTTAGTAATGGACAAAATTCTTCTAAAAGGTCCTCCAAAAGATACAATTACGAGTGCCATGAGCCTTGTAATGTTATTGATTTTGACTTTGTTTTATACTGATTTTGACTTTGTTTTATACAACTCTTACACTTATTATATACTTATTTCATAAAAAAAAAATTAAAAAATTTAAGAAGTTAAGTAGAGAATTGCGTTTTGTGTAACGTGTTGGGTCCGACGGGACATACTTGACGACTTCTCTAATATAATTCTCTTTGTATTTTGATTGCTTGTAGCGTACGTGATGAGATGAGATCCAAGAGATAAGAACAAAAGCTAGCAAGCAATCTAATTTTCTTTCAATTCAAAAGCATGCACTTTTTGATGATTGAAACCACTTTGTTTTTTTCTCAACAGCTATATTATTTATTAATTATAATTTTATACTACTATAATTAATCGTCTACATACCATTTAATTATTTAATTCAAATATATACGTGTGATCTTAATTAGTATATACTTGTGATGTGGATGCCGGATACAAAAATAATGCTTATAGAATACTTTAACTTGAGTATGAGAGCATTATATATAATATAATATATATAATACTAGCAAGCTAGGTAAGAAACATGAAGATATGTTCTTGCATAAATAACGTAATTGAGTGAAACATATTGGTATGGTATTAGACAAAGGCAAAAGGGGGCCAATGACTGAGAGAGGATAACAAAAATTAGTAATTAATAATATAGCATTTGTGTGCATCATATATATACCATGTTTATTGTTTAATTGCGAGGTTTGGAAATCAACGTCAAATATCACCGCAACATATACAAGGGCTCCATCTAATGTAAACGTCCGTTAGTTTTTTGTTAGTGCTAAATACAATATAATTTGCAAATTTAATTTGCAGGAAGTAAGGTTTTTTGTGGGGCTCGTGAAGAAAGAGAAAACATTGAAAGGAAGTAAGGTTTTCTAGTGTGTAGGTGTGGTTGAGGAGCACCGAGCAGATCCTATTTGACCTGCAAAAAAATTAGTAATTAATGAGATACTCTAACAATTTTACTTTCATTTTAGCCCTTGAAATTGTGCGTTTAACTAGGCAGGACTTTTAATTTCAATTCATCAGTTTGTTGTATGGCTGTCCATAGTTTGCGCACCATTTGTTTGGTTACAAACTCAGTATTTAGGAAGCCAAAATTTGGAATGGAATGAAACCAACCCAACCTCAACAGCTAAAGATCTGTAAAGAGTTTGGGTTTTGTTTTTCATTCCCTTCTTGCGTTTTGGTTGGTCTAGGAATTAAAGCTGCCCTAGCTGGCTACAATCCTAGGCCATCCTCTTCATCATTAATAATAAACCCCCAATATATAAATAAATAAATATATAAAATGGCGTCCTCTACCAAGATACTTTGGTGGGTTTACTTGGCGTTGTTGGCAATCGCCGCCGTGATACCGGCGGCAACGACGTCAGCGGATGCCGACGATGACGTGTGGAAGCAGCGCGAGGCGGAGGCCAGGAGAGGTCTTCTCCAAGCCTATCACCCCAATCCTGAAAACATTACCAGTGAATTAAATGAAAGAGTTAGCATAGGTTTGAATGAGATGTACGAGGATGACGACAGCAATCATAATAATGTGACGAGAAGAGAGTTGCGGGGAAAGAAAGGACACTGGGAGCGGTGCAGGGCCACGAACCCTATTGACAGTTGCTGGAGATGCCATTCGAACTGGGGTGGCCGGAATCGTTACAGGTTAGCCGACTGCGCCCTGGGGTTCGCCAAAGGGACTACCGGCGGAAAAGGCGGCAGATTCTACGAGGTTACAGATTCATCGGACAACGACGTCCAGGAACCCAAGCCCGGAACTCTTCGGCATGCGGTGATTCAGAAGGAGCCGTTGTGGATCACGTTCGCTGATAGCATGACCATCAAGCTTTGCAGGGAGCTTCTGGTGCAGGGCAACAAGACAATCGACGGCCGCGGTGTGACCGTGACTATCGCGGGCGGAGCAGGTATATATATACAATTTTAGGCAACTAACGCTCATATGCATGCCTTTAATAATATTTTTGATATTGTAATAGGTATGACGATCCAGTTCGTACAGAACGTGATTATCCACAATATCAAACTGGGGGACATTAAAGCCTCTCCGGGCGGCATCATCAGAGACGCGGTTGACCACAAAGGTCTGAGGACTCCGGACGAGGGAGATGGAATCACCATCTTCGGGTCCCACCACGTATGGATCGACCACGTCTCCATGCACAACTGCGAAGACGGAATCATAGACGCCGTGGCGGGGTCCACCGCCGTCACTATTTCAAACTGCCACTTCACTGACCACGACAAGGTTCTTCTCTTCGGGGCCAACAACTGGGATCCCATCGACAAGAGGATGCAAATCACACTGGTATTTAACCACTTCGGGAAGAGGCTCCACCAGAGAATGCCACGTTGCCGGTGGGGATTGTTCCACATAGTGAACAACGACTACACTCACTGGGTAATGTACGCGGTGGGTGGGTCCTCCGGGGCCACCATCATCAGCCAGGGGAACCGGTACATTGCGCAGCCGGGGGAGAACTTCTTTAAGCAGGTGACCCACAGGGATTGCCCGGACGATTCATGGAAGCAATGGACGTGGGTGTCTTCCGGCGACGTGTTCAAGAACGGTGCTTTCTTTAAACCATCCGGAGATCCGAAAGGGGCGGAAAAGTACGGGTACCGTGACTATCTCAGCGCACAATCAGGGAAGAAAGTTGGTGAGCTCACCAAATATTCGGGTCATCTTGGTCATTGCAGAATCGGATTGCCATGCTAAGCTAGCTACCTAATTAATCATCATATCATTCATATGTCGTTAGTAGTTAAAATTAATTAATATAGGGTACGGTTTTGTTTGGATATGGTAATATATCCTCCGATCCTTCAATTCAATTAATTAAGCTGATTGTGTATTAAAAAAAAAAAAAAAAATTAAGCTGATTGCAGCTATTGGAATTATCCAGTTTTGTCCACCTCTCATTCTCTCTCTTTCTCTCTCTCGGTATTACATGCCCCTAAAATAATAAGAAATTGATTTCTTAATCAATCCAATTTTTTTTTCTTAATATTCAATTCCATTGATTTAACAATAATCTTAAATGTTTAAAAAAAAAAAAACAATAATCTTAAATATATAATGCTTTTCCTAAGTCTAAAAGAAGTCGATAATAATCTTAATATATCTTAATATATCGATATCTCACCATGAAATTGTGATATGGATATAGGTACATGAAAATAGAGCTATGTCAAACCAAACTCCACTATAATTTTGAATGTGTCTGGTAGTTTGTGAGAGTTCATTTGGTAAAACGGTTTGGGAATTTATAGATTTGAGTCCAAGAGTTCTTTTCTTCTTTAAATTAGTTATGTTGTGGATTGGAGGTATTATGGACCTATTCATGAGATAAAGATAAATAATGCTTGCATTCACAACTCAATTAATAGCATAAGTGAAATTTGTCACAAGAACATTTAAAAAATTGAAGATGTTAAAAGCATATGCATGCATGGGAAATGTAAAATAATCATAAATAGTTGTAAATATTAATAATATTCAAAATTAGTCTAAATTTTTAATATAAGTAGCCACCAAACTCTATGTCTCTTAACTACTTTATTGGTTGTGAAAGATTTGCCGATGAGTGCCTTCAAAATCTTTACATATACCACATACATCATAGATGTGTGAAATAATGATGAATTATAGAATAAGAATAGAGACATGAGTGATGTGGTGGTTCAGCACCTCGTCCCCACGAATAAGAATACAACTGCATGCTATTGTCTCAAATCCATCTTCCATGCCGGCATTGTTATTGTTGGATAAATCTATGCGTGCTATGATGCTAACCCATGATTTCATCTTATTGCTTGGATTATGTTTCATAGCATTGACAAAATCAGGAGGTTCTAGCTTAGGCAAATAATCTTAGGTGTAGGTATATGGGAGAGAGATAGAGAATTGAACTTGGCAGTAAAGAAATACATGAAGATACGAGTTTTTTAAGGATGATGAATTTCCAATTTTTGGACTACATGTCATGTTGTAAGATATTATAGAAATTATTTTATATTTTACAAACTTAGAGGTGTTGTTGGATAGATGCAAAAATGGACACAAGTAGACGATTAGCATTGTTTATGATTCATTAATTTGTATATCATAAAGCTAAGTGGTGAAGAAATGTATAACGTACAAATTTTTTCATTTTCTAATAAGTCGACTCGATCCATTCGTCCGTAGAGTTATTTATTCGATCATATACATTTTTGAAAAGAACCTTCATGAGTGTCTCAATTTCAATTGAAGTATAGATTTGATTCACACATTCCATGTTCTGAGAAAGATTTTTCATATGAAAAAAAAAAAAAAGACGAAGTGATGAGAAGTATGTGAGGGGTGGACGTAATTCAGATTATCCGAAAACATGATTCACTCATGATGCATCAAGTGAAATTAATTAAAGTTTTGTTGAGTAATTAAAGGTTGAAATAATATAATGGTTATGTTAGATAGCATATATATATGCATAAGCGTATAGGCCGGATAGTAGGGCAGGCATGGTTAGTTATCTAATTTAAGAATTGTGAGATATATTAGATTTTTCAAAATTGGTGCAGTCTAGCAGCTCGATCTACATACAGTCTACTGCCTACATACATACCTAATTTAATTTAAAATTTGCTCCCTTAGCTTGCCTTGCATAGAGGGATTATGGAATCTCCTCAAAAGGCCAGGGAAAATCATCATCATGTAGACTGCATGCTAAGCTAGTTTCAATCTGATCTGGCGCCCACGTACGCCTTCACAGACTCAAGCTTTCAATTTGCTCCATCGCTTCATTCAATTCAATTCCCCTCTCATCTCATCTCATCTCATCTGTAATATAATGTGGTAGCAGTGCTCATGTATTCATGCATTTAGCTGCTGCACTCATCTTCTGCTACCTTAGCTAGCTAGCTTCATCATTTCATCACTAGCTCTTGATTTCTTCTTCTTCTTCTGTCTCCTCCCTCTCTTTCATTAACGAACTTTCTCTTGTCAGGAAAACGTTATTCTCAGTTCCTACTAGTAAATCAAGATTTGAACAAAATTAAACCAACACGTACACAGATCAGATCAGAATTGAATAAATAAAGAATTAGCAATGGATCGGATGAGCTGATAGAGGAATTGAAGAAAATAAATTAGTATATATAGTTAGTTGAAGAAGTAAATAAGTAGTACCACTTTCATCACAAACTAGTTTTTCAGGTGATGGAGGAGATTCATCCTCCTCATCATCATCATCATCGTCTCCCTGACAAACTTTTTGTGGTGATGGAGGAGATGAATCTTTGGTTTCAGGAATGGCTGTGAGCAAGGCGGAATGGTGGGATCTGTCATTGTCAGAATCTAAATACACTTCATGATGATCTAGTACATCATTAAAGCACGAGATTTCACCAAAGGATGATAAGGATTGGAATTTGAGGGAGTGAAATTCATCGTCGCCTTCGCCTTCAATCTCGAAGAATTCACTGCACGCTAGGTTTATAGGTCCAAACTTTTCTCTATACACGTCCAGTTCAGATTCCAAAACCTCAATTTCCTCCTCTCTCTTCAAAATCATGTCCTTCAGTATCTGCTTCTCTTCCCTGTCGTACTCCGCCTGCTCTTCCATCATCCTCTGGTACTGCGACGCCTTCATTTGCATCGAAGCCTTCTCCGCCTGCAGCCGTGTAATCATTGCCATTGCATTGTTGGCTGCAATGGCCGATGCGTTCCTCTCTTCGTCCAATTCCACACACACAGACACCATAGACTTCCGTTCCAGAAGAACCTGTCTCTTCAAGTGCTGAATCATGCCTCCATCGCCTTCGTTCAAACACACATCGTTATTATTAGAATAATCAATTGACATGTTTCTGGTCTTTTTGGAAACCCTAGGACTATCTGACAATGGGATTCCAAAAAACTTGTTTCCTCTATTACTAGGCGTCTTGCATGATGAATCTTCTAGGGATAGCCCCTCCTCGGAGGATCTGTTATCATCTGTATTGCCCGGAATTGAATACAAACATATAATATAATATCAGATCAGAGCAATTAGTTGTGATCTAATGGATAGAAATATACCATATATACCTGGATTGCTGACATTATTTTCATCCTCACCCTCGTCGTTTCTCCAGGCCTTCGGGGAGGGAGGCGGGGCCTGTGACATGTCCCTGGTGTATTTTTCCCCCCTGAGAAACTGCATACAGCAAGAACACCTGGAAACATTGAGGGATTTAACAGGAATATCCTCGGCATAGTAATCGGGGGCATCCTTGTCAGGTGCAAAGGAGAGAACGCAGTTCTCGCATATGGTTTTGATGTCAGAAATCTTCTTGTGGACATGGCAATAGGAAAGGGAGGAAATGTCCCTTTTGTGGGACTCGCAGATGGTATCATTGTAATAGTAATTCAAGTTCCTGTGGACCAAAGCCTGATCGATTCTAGTGCAAAAGAAGCAAGGCATTTTCAATTCGAAAAACTTAGCGAATTCATAGGAAAAGAAGGCCAAGAAGCCATCAACCAAAAGCAAAACGATCATCACAAATTCAAGAACAGAATATATAAGGAAAAGTGCAGATCTGCCCAGATTTTGTTCGACGAAACATTTGAAGGATATGGGCTCCATAATTGATGAGGATGGGGATTGGGATTGGGATTGGGATGAGGCTGCTGCTGCTGCTGCTGCGTTGTTGTTGGAGGGATTTTGAGAAGGAGACAGATCATGATCTGATGAACCCCAGATCATGATCTCCCTCTGATCCTCTCCTCTTTTCACTTTCTTTAATTTGCTGTACCTGAAGATATATGATATTAATGAATTGTTGTCCGCCTGAGGTTTCAAAACAATTGGGTGGTGCTCTGAATTCCACTTTTTATTTTTTCTAAGTCTTTAATTTTCTTCAGGATTTGCTTGGCGGAACTACGTTCTGTTTACCTGAATTAACGCTCAATGCTGCTCCCGCCCACCTGCCTAGCTTTCATACATGTTTCCTTTTTTCCCATCCGCTCACCAATTACACCTATTCTTTTATTTTACTAATCATATTTTTTTATAAGTACCCATTTAATATTATTACTTTATGTTAAAATTTTAAATATTTTATTTTATTATTGTAAATAATATGAGAAGGATGGGTTGAGGTGGGGATACATTGCAGGCATTTTCTGTCTCATCAGCTCACTCCTACAAGGCTAGAAACAATGATTCAAATTCTGGAAAATTTCCAAACATTTCTTCTGTTTAGAAATCAATGTTTCTTCGACTGTCGGACAAACTCGCTCGCATCCCCAAAACACAAGTTGCGTAGGACTTGCCGGAAAATCAAGAAATTTCAGCGCCTTCAATTTTCATCACCAGGTAAATTCCTATAAATGCATAAATAAATTACTAAAAATTTCAAATTTATAGCTACTTCATTATAAAGCTCCGATCTTTGATTGCAGTCAAGAGCCAACTAACTGCTCTGGATAAGGCTGAAGCTAATTATGAGTCAGAATTACGTCTCTTCCCTCATGTGCAAACCCTCGGACAGTTTCCAAAGGAAGAACTATTTGGGAAAGTTGTCATGGTTAGATTTGATTCAACCATTTTGCCAGTGGATAAGAAGAAACTAGACCACCAATCCGCTTCCACAGTTAAGTATCTTTGTGAAGCTCGCGCAAAAGTAATTCTAGTGGGTAGCTGGAGTTCAACAATTAATTCTAAGCCTCTTGCATTAGAAGCTGTTGCAGGTATAAGAACTTGTAATGTTCAAATTCATTTTATATTATGCTTTCTCACATCAAATCAGCATGTTAATTTTTCATAAAATCATAATGTGATGTCTTGCAAGAAGGATTTCCAAATGAAATAGGTTTACCTAGGACAGCATATTTCAGCAGTGAGAGGTTTCCTGCTGCACATATGTGCTTTTATGTGATGTAGTTTCTGCACCGTCTAATTGATGCTGCAATTTGTGTTCCAGAATACCTTTCATCTGTTCTACAACTCAACGTTATACCAACAAAACTTGGTTCTTCAGAGATGATGGCTTGGATTGAAAAAAGAACAGAGCTTGACATCCTTCTGCTTGAGAATATTTCTCAGTTAAAAGATGATGTTTCCAACTGTCAAAAGTTTGCCCAACAGCTATCGTTTGGTGTTGATATTTTTGTTAATGATTCATTTTCTGAAGTGCATAAAATTCTTGCTTCAACTGTTGGTATTGCTTGCTTCTGTTCTGCCTGCATTGCAGGGTTCCACTTTCAGCTGGGCCTATCTCAACTAGAAAAGATCACCAAGACCGATAAAAAGCCCTATGTTGCCATAGTATTCTTCTTCAGAGCTCTGTTCTTCAGAATCAATTTTTTTTTTTTTAATATTCTGTATTTCTTTCAAATGAGGTAGGATTTTTGTTTATGTGATTTAGTAACTTTTAAATTTTAATGCAGATTGGTGGTGGTAATCTCATAGACAAAGCTGCTGCCTTGCATTTTTTAGCATCTATCTGTGATGCTTTGGTGTTTGTTGGAGAAATGGCATTTCAAATAATGCATGCCTTTGGATTGCCTGTTCCCATTAAATTTGTGGAACGCAAAGCACTCAAACAAGCCCATGCCATAGTTGAGGCTGCAAAGGCAAGAAATATAGAAATTGTATTACCAAAAGATTTTTGGTGCATAAATTATAGTAACCCACATCAGATGGAGATATCTTCAGCTTCTTCCATTTTAGATGGTAAAATTTTGTCATTTTTTAAAATCTTCTACTGGATCACCATGTCATAGTTGATGCTTGCATAAATCCTATTATCCGGAGTCAATAATTATGATAATTGTATAATAATAACAATCCATAATTATCATTCGTTTGGTGTAGAAAAGATACATGGAGTACTATCAAATAACATTGACTATTTACTAAAAAATGATTGTATGCCTGAATTGCTTATGTAATAGTGCACTTTAGATAAGGCAATTATCTTTCACCTGCTCTTGAATTGGTCATTTACGACTTAAGATAAATTCGCAGTTTCTTGTGTATTCCATTTGCCCCTTCCTTTGTAGGTTGGAAACCTGTTGATCTTGGACCCAGCACATTGGAGGAAATTTCAAGCTTTCTTTCAAAATTCAAGGTGATCTCCCTATGACTAAGATCTCATTAGTTACAATACATTTAATTAATTTAGTTATTCTTCTTCCATGAGCTGCTTTCAGGAATCTAAGTTTAGAGCAATGCTGCCTGATTGGTTCTTTATGATAAGATAATTGTATATTCTAATTTCTTGAGGAGTTATTTTGTGGAAACTAAATGCCCTGACAAGAGTGTGCTCCTGATGTGTTTAGAAAATTATGTGGATAGGCCCAGTAAAATTCAGCTCCTCAAATCTCAATGCTGGTGGAGCATCCAAGTTAGCAGCAATGATTGATGCTCTAAGTCAAAGGAATTGTGATGTAAGTATTGTTGGGAAAATGGCATGTGATGCATTTCATGGGAATTCCAGCTCTGCCACAGCTGAAAACATGATTCAAAATGCTTCTGTTGTTTGGGAGTTTCTGAAAGGAAGAAATCTTCCCGGGCTCTTGGCACTAGATAGAGTACGTATTCTAAATCATTTCAATTACAATATGTAATTAAACACACTACTTTGAAGAGGTTGTCATATGAGAACTGCTTATAAAAGGAAAGAGATGTTTTCAGAATTCAGATGAGAACTTTGTGCCATCTGTTGTGCTTAAGATCAGTATCAATGAGTCATTGCACTTATCTTGGATTAGCCCCGGCTAGTTCCATCACTAGTTGTGAAAATAAGGTTAATTACCAATATGATCATAACAGCAACCATGCTAATATTTATGCAGGCATACCCATTTGAGATGGATTGGAAATCTATATATAATGATCCCGACAGGCCTCTTGTTGTTGATATTGGAAGTGGTAACTCTCTTTGTTTTCAGTTGCTTTTTCAATTTTCTTAGCTATTAGCCCGTTAACTCCAAAGTCTTGGATGATGTAGACCTGAAAAAGAACAAATTGGACCTTAAGCTCCTTGTCTTAACTCTATAGGGAATGGCTTGTTTCTTTTTGGAATGGCAAGGAGGAGGAAGGATTTCAATTTTCTTGGCCTCGAGATAAATAGGAAGGTGGAGCTTTTCTGCCTAAGTATTTTTCATTCCCATGCTTTTTCTCAAACCTAATAAATCTTTTCATTTAACGTGCTTTCCAGTTGGTGAAACGTTGTCTGGACCATGTTTCTCAATCTCTTATGAAGAATGTGTATGTACTATCCTCCCCTCTTAAACAGCTTATTATCCTGATCTGAGAAGCTAATTTAGGGCTTGCTTCTATTGATGTGGCCCATGTATTTATAATTTATTTATCTTCTGATTGATAGACACTTTGTTGCAACAAATGCAACATCAACATTTCGGTCCATTATTTCCAGTTACCCTGGAAGGCTGGTTCTTGTATCAATTCAGGTATAAATGCTATTGTGTCGTTTATTTATAATTTTAGCTAACCTTAACTAGTTAGGGTTAAAGCTTAAATGAGTTTGGTTGTGGTTCTGCTGATTTTGACTAGCTACCAAGTCAAGAATAATTTAATGCGGAGTAATATTCAACATTGATGGTAACAATAATGATTGAGACTGACTGTAAATCATTTACAGCTGAGACTTGTTTGTAATGCAGTGTCCAAATCCTGATTTCAACAAACCAGAACACCGGTGGAGGATGTTGCAGAGGTCATTGGTTGAAGCAATAGCCGACTTGCTTGCCTCTGGAGGGAAGGTAATTAATTATGTAATGACAACTTTTCATTGTATGTATGAGTAATATGTCCTAGTCCTACACACTGTTTTACTAGATTATCAATGCAATATGGAAACACATAAGACTTATTCCGTATTTCCATAATAGCCTTCTAGATGCAGAAAGGACGTGATCCAAGTTTTTGTTTTGTTCTTTTATCCTGCAAGGGAAATTAGGTAATTGTAGTTATGTTTTTTGCAAGACAGGTATTTCTCCAATCTGACATAGAAGAAGTTGCTATTAGAATGAAAGAAGAATTCTCAAAATATGGAAAGGGAAAGCTTGCAGTTGAAAATTTGGATAAAGCTGCTATTCACCAAGGCGGTTGGCTGAAGGAAAATCCATTTGGCATTCAATCAGATTGGGAGCAGCATGTTCTAGATCGAGGAGACCCCATGTACAGGTTGTGTCTGTCGAAATCAGAAGGCAGTGGCTAAACAGTTATACCATGCATGTCACATGAACCTCATTTTCAATGGGTTGGATATCGATCATTCTCAAAGGTAAATGTTGCGTTAAAACCGGTTTACCATAATTATATTTTTATGCATACTGAAGCAGCATGCATAGTCGACCAGTATTCTATCATAATATTCTTCTTCTCTTATTAAGTAGCTCCAGATCAGAGATAAAACTTTTTGTGGTATGGGACCTCAGTTATTGAATAGATGCATGGGATGAATGCTTGGCTCCCGATTCATGAAATGCATACAACCAATTCAATGATAAAGGTAGAAGAAGAGTGCTGAAAGTTCGTTTATGAAAACTTCAGCAAATTAAATGAGCTTTTTAACTGTGATCATGAGCAGCTCATATGATAGTTTTGTAATGCTATTTCTAACTGTGATCTTTCTTAATCAAGATTCAAGAAATTACAACATCATGAGACATGAGCTCTTGGTATATATATGTTGTCTTGTTCTTAATTGCTTTCTTGTGATGTCAAAATGTCAGGATGCATCACAGAAATAGCAAGTTGTCAGCATATATATGTGCATAGGCCGGCTAAGCAGCTAGCATATATCTCCATCAGCCGGCACAATCATTAAAAGTGAACATGCCTTTTTGCTTCTAATTAACTAAGTTTTATTTGATCATCAGTATCTATCAGTGCCATAATTTTGTTTTTAAGATCATATATTCCTAGATAATACTAATATGATAAATGCTAATGACAAAATCATTAATTATATATTGTAGATTCTTCAATTCCTTAGCTTGCCCTTGTTCTCTCCTTCAATTCATTCCAGATCAAAGAGAATTGAAGCTCCTGAGTTTCAGGAAAATGGTAGAAAATAACCAAAAGCATCATGCCATAGTGCTTCCAATGCCATATCAAGGCCATGTAAATCCAGCCATCCATCTTTCCATCAACCTTGCTTCCCGAGGCTTCACTGTCACCTTTGTCAACACAGAATTGATCGATTCTCTGATCATCAAAGCCCGCAGAGGCACCACCACAGCTCCTACAGGCGATATCTTCACCCAAGCCCGAAATTCAGGCCTTGACATACGATACACAACCATCAGTGATGGCTTTCCCCTCGGCTTTGATCGGACCAGAGATGCCCATGGCTTCATGATGGGTATGATGCATGTTTTTTCAGCTCACGTCGATGAGCTTGTCAAGAAGCTGACGGGTTTGGAGCCTCCGCCCACATGTCTGATTGCTGACAGTTTCTACGCATGGCCGTCCATTATTGCCAGCAAGTATAACCTTGTGAGTGTTTCATTCTTCACTGAACCGGCGCTTGTTTTTGCCATTGACTCTCATTTGGACCTCCTCAAAGAAAATGGCCATTTTGGCTGTAAAGGTCAGTGCAGGCTGTAAGGAATATTATATTGAATTGGATCAAAATCATCAAGCTCAACTAACCTAGCTAACATTATTCGATCTTTTGTTGTTCATCTCCAGATTGTCGCAAGGATTCAATAGATTATATACCGGGAGTGGAGGCTATTGAACCAAGAGACCTGCCACTGTACTTCCAAGAAAACAACACAACCTCAGCGGTCTACTTGACAGTGTACAAAGGTTTTGAGGATGCCAAGAAAGCTGATATTGTCATATGTAACACTGTCCAAGAACTTGAACCACAAACAATATCAGCCCTTGAAGAAAAACAGCCTTTCTACGCCATTGGTCCCCTTTTTCCACAAAGCTTCACCGAGCAAACAGCTTTCAGGAGCCTGTTGCCCGAGTCAGATTGCAGCAAATGGCTGGACTCAAAGCCGCCAGGTTCTGTTCTATATGCTTCGTTCGGGAGCCTTGCTCATTTAACCAAAGAACACATCATGGAGATTGGGCGTGGGCTAATGCTAAGTGAGGTGAACTTCATTTGGGTTGTCCGTCCTGGTATGGCCATTACAGACGATGAAACGGATTTCTCCATGGATGGATTTCAAGAGTGTGTGAGAGATCGCGGGTTGATCGTGCCATGGTGCGATCAACCTGCGGTGATTTCACATCTGGCAGTGGGAGGTTTCATGACGCACTGTGGATGGAATTCGATTCTGGAAAGTATATGGTGCGGTGTTCCAATGATATGTTTCCCGTTCATTGTTGATCAACCAACTAACCGTAAGTTAGTGGTGGATGAGTGGAAGATTGGGATTAATCTGTGCAATGAGGACGACAAATCAATGAGCAAGGAGGTAGTTGCATCCAAGGTTAAGTTTTTGATGAAGGCGGAAAGTTCGATTGAGTTGAGGAAGGCGATTAAGAATGTGAGGAAGAATCTTGAAAATGCTCTGGCCAGCAACGGGTCATCAGTAAAGAATGGTGACAAGTTTGTGGAGAAAATCAAAGCCAAGTTCAATCAATTATCCGTGCGAAATCGGAATTAGAATCTACATATATAATATATCGTTCTTGAAACTTCCAACAATTCCTCATCACTGTACTTGTACTCTAAATAAAGAAATAAATTAAATACATACGGATCGGAGTATTTAAATAAAATAAATTAGTATTTTTTGTTTAATTTATTCAATTCATTAAAGTTGATGTTGGAAGAGCTACTATATATACCTGTGGAGTTGTTAGAGAATATAATGCATGTTAGGATAAAATGAAATTAAAATTATTATGTCCATGCATATATGTTTCCTTACTTCATAATGCATGCATAGGACAGGACGGAGCTGAGGTGCGCGCAGTAATTGGTGTGAGTCAGTGAATGCATATATATATATATGCAGTTGGAATAATAATAATAGTAATGCCATCTGATCTTCTCTTCTCTTCTCTTCTCTTCTTTTTTAATTTGTTCCTTTCTACTTTAATCTGATCTGCAGGCTTTTGTGCTGCTTTTGCAGAGAAAGAGAGAGAGAGGAAGCTGGTGCAGTCAGTAGGTACAGGTGGATCGGAGCTGCGCTGCTGATATGATGATAGGCCGCGCCCGCCGGGTTTAATTTTGAACCAACAACGTAACTCTGATCTGATCTTCACGGAAATGGATGGAATTGAATGACATACAGTACGCAGTACAGCCAAAAAACACGTACATACTGTCTTCATCATATCATATCATTGGCCCCGTTCACGACCACGTACAATAACGATATTTTAATAAAAATGAACTAAAAGTGAACTATTACCTATAAATTTAAGATAAAAAATGACACTCTGTTGAAAAGACATGAAGATAGCAATGGTGGAAGGAGTAGTCATGTTTCTCAAACTGGGGCAGCAGACATGTGAGGGTAGCTAGCTAGTACTTACTAATGTGACTTTGTTGAATTATTGAAACAGAGTTTGCCAGCCACCTCCATCATTATTATGTGCATGCTCAACATATATTAATGCTTAATCTCCTACTTAATTCAATCAATTTTCACATATATTCTAACAGCCAGCCACTTAGACCTCCCTATATCATCCTGCTATCTACTTTATTAATTATATTTCATTCTTTATTTGTATTCCACATAACTCAACATATTAATTAACTTAGTTACACGATCAAAACATGTATGTAATGAACACTTGTTACCAACCTGTTAAAATTTTGAAGACTTAATTAGCTTAGTTACGCTAACAAAAGAAGTATACATTCAATGAATACTTATTACCAATCCTATTAAAATTTCAGGACAAGAAGGGATTCTCAAGATTAATTAAGATCAATTCTTTTTAGGGTAATATATATAATATATTGTTGCATGCTCATCAGCTCATCATCTATCTATCTTTGTCCACTCCAATCAAACACCCATTCCTCCCTACTTTGAAAAATATAATACTGCAACGTGGGCCACCTGATCGAATTGCATTCCATCTCCAAATTAAAGCATGCCTACACCTACTATACCAGGCCACCACTCAAATACATCACATCAAATCATTCAACATTATTACCATAATAGTAATACCATTCGCACATATTATATTTAATTTCTGTATACTTGACCAGGATAATGGATGGAGCTGAGACATATATGCAAATAATTACATTACTCCATAATCATATATATAGGTCAATGATCTAAAGTTGAAAAGCATGATTAACGCTAATCATTATCATCATTGATTGAAATAATTAATAAAGTGGTTTGCAATAGGATCTGGATAGCGCTACGTTAATCTCAAAAAATTAAAGCACAAGTGAGGTTAATTTGAATATCTCCATGCATGCAATCACACACTGCTACACATGCAAGTTTTTGTATTATCAAAAATAGCATAAGATTGATGACAACTTCAATCAAGTTGATAACACAATTGGCCTATTTATCACAATGTTTGAGTTTGAGTTTGTTAGCTTTAACTATGGAGGAAAAAAAAAAAAAAAAGTAGTGTAAGATTTATATTCTTACCAATTGATCAATAAAATCTGCATCGGTATGAGCGGCTGACCACACACTGTATACATACCCAAATTAAATAATGATCTTATCAGAGATTACATATAATACTATACTTCCTAGTTTGAAAATAAATTAAAATATTCTTTTTCTGTATTGGTGTCCCTACTGGTGGCAGTTTTTCTAAAAGAGCCACCAATCTATAAAACCAATTCTGAGTCCTGTCAGGCCTGCACGTGCATTTTATACACTATTTTCACCATCTTCCTTCACCTTCTGCTTCAAAATTAACATAGGCCGCCCACTACAAACCATCATGGCTTCCCAACAAAAACCAATAATTCAATTCATTACTACCCATCACAAGGTAATAGTTCTACGTACATATATGGACTTTGAATCATGCACCCTACACATCACTCTCGTTTAAAATGTTGTTATGCTCGAAATAAAAAACTTCTTACATCACTTAACACAAGACAAAATTTGTGTGGGAATAAAAAAAAATGATTTTTTCAATCATAAACACTTGATTCGTTATGTATGAGTGAATTAATGAAGTAGATATGTGCTTATATGCATTCTTGCATACTTGAATATATAAGCTAATAAGTGTACTATGATGACCGGAGAGAAATTAATTAAAGTTGTGGACGAGAGTAATACTATGAGAATCCATAGCTTATGTTTCTTTCGTTTGCTTCCATTCATAAAATTAAGATACATGACTGGAACTTTACTCACGAGTTTTTTTTTGGACAGGATGGGAGATGGGTATATATGTATGGGCAAATAATTAAATGAAGTTTCGAATTGGCAGAAAGAAATTAATTTATAAAGCAGGGAGTGTGAGTGATGAGCAACGTAACATGAATGGGCCGGGGGCCATAAACCCTAAAAGAGGTCAGAACGGTAAAAAGAGGGGCCGCACGAGTGGGAGTGGGAGGCTTCAGTCCTCAGTCTCTGCTACACAGTACAGGACACAAGCAAGGATCAGCAAGTCGGTACCGGTCTCACACGATTTTTTAAGAATAAGATTCTTCCGGTCGGCTAAGGTATAGTAGCTGTACTGTACCCTCCAATTTCATTTCTCAGATCCATCATTATTTACTCATTTTTAATTTCCATCACCTTTTCTTATCTTTAATAATTTATATATATAAATAAATAAATTATAATGATATATGATAGACGTATGTATGTGTAGGACAATTGTAGCAGAAATAATTATAAAATGAAAGCTGGGACTGTCTAAGGTCGTGGTAGCATAAGCTTCATTGATAAGATTGTCCGAAATGACACAGCATTTACCCTTTCCTGTTTTGGGGAGCATCATTCATTTTTAAACCCTCATTATATATTGCTAAATTTCTCACCAATCTTCTATTTTATTTTTTAAAGAATCATTTTCTTTCCGGGTTTAATTAACAATGTAAAGGAAAATATATAAAACCGAGAATGCACGATTATTGGTGTTATTTATGTTAACAACAAATTAGATGAAATAACGAATTATGGTATAAAGTTAAGATGTATTATTATTATAATTAAAGATTGATATTATATTATATTATTGCATATATATAAAACCTTTTCGGCTCTATTTTCTGGCTATAAAAAAAATATTATGATGAGAAAAAAAAATTTGTTGTTTTTCTTAACTATTGACATTCATTTAATTTGATTATTCATTCCCACAATAATGTAACTTTAATAGTATATAATTTAAAAGGGAAGGTATTATAATAATTTAAAAACTTATAAAAAACATTAAATATTATTTCGTACAAGAACATCTAAAAATAGTAAGAAGAACAATTTTGAATTCGTACATTTTTAAATATATATATATTCCTAATCTTAAAAAGAAAAAAAGACAAAAACATCAAACTCTACATAGAAGTTGGATCAACACTTATCGTTTAAAATAATATTAAAAAAAAAAAAAAAAAAAAAAAGGAGGCCTGTGCAAACAGAAACGCCGGAATGCATATATTTTCCGGCGAATTAATTTAAGGAACCCATATATATCCTCACGCAAAACAAAAACCTTCGTACGACAGGGAATTGTTGCAGAGTTTGGGAATGCATATAACATGGAATCTGTATCATGCGGCAACTTTTATTTTACTAAAAAGAGAAACAATATCTAAATATATATGATATGATATATCGACAAATAAAATAAAAGTAAAATCTATATTCTACATACATAAATCCATTTAAAAATACTGAGTAAATGAATTAATACGTTATAGGTCGCCACGCCACACTAATACAAAGCTAGCTAGCCAGCTACCTCATTATATATATATGTATATATATATCAATGGTCGTTCCTCTCACGCCAGCAAACCAGCATGGCTATGCAACGCCGGAGAATGTAAAACTTGGCCCGCTGCTTCTTTGCCAGATGACTGCACTTCTCTCCGAACGAGCGCCGGCAATCCCCCTGCCGGTTCTTCCCGTTACAACGCCTCCCATCGCCGCCGTTCTCTTCGTCGCATGCCATGTACAGGCAGTTATATATATGTATATATGCAGAATATATATATATATATGTGTAGTGTATTATATTGTTGTTTGTTTCAGTGGAGAATTGAAGAAGAATTGCAGGGAGAACAAATTAAGCCAAGCAAGGTAGAGCCTAGAGGAAGAGAGGTGGTGGGCACTTTATTTATATTGGTGCTCAGACTTTTTTTTTTTTTTTTTTTTCTCAAGCAATTATTAAGTAGCTAGATTCGACTATTTTTGTTTTTACCATTGTAAAACCAAAATTACTGAGATAATTTTGGTACGTAGTACAACAATATAATATATAATATAAAAACAGCTAGCTCCGGCACATGAGTTCATGATATGGCTTGTTAAAAGATAAAGGGGGGTGGAGTTAACTTTTCCCAATTATGTTGACCTGCTAAGTTCATACTTTGAAAAAGTAGTTTACATTACATAATATTATATTAAAAAATCAAATGCTCTTTATTTCATATCATAATATTAATTAATTAGTTAATTATAAAAAGTTTATTATCAATCATAACCTATATACTATTAGTGATCGTGATCATATCGCCAATAACTAATAAAACGTCATATTAAAATTTAAAATATAAAATCTGATGTAATATCATAAAATATACTCCGAACTCTAAACTATTAATCTAGTAGATCTAATGATTGAAAATAAACAAAATTTTATAATACTTATGAAAATGACCCGCTCACTTAAAAATTTGTAATATTTATGAAAATGACCTGTTCATTTTTTACTTGATTTTCCATCTATTCCAACTTGTAAATCAATGATTTGTATTTGTTCACAAGTTCTCACCTGAGAGTGGTTATCATAGTGTGTGAATCAAATGAGAACTCTTCTCCCATGAAAACCTGTGAATCAACATAAATGCACGCAATCCTAAACATATTTCAGGGAAGATTGTGACCACATCATCTCCACCACTACCACTATTATTGCCGCCACCACCATCACCATCACCACTACCCCACAATATAATGTCCATATATACCCAGGCCAAATTGTAAACAAAGTTTATTTGATTTCCTTTTGATATGAATGAATTATTACCAGCCCTGTTTACAACATATAAATATTACATGGCCGCCGGAAACGTTAATATTAATAATGATGTAGTCCGATCCGTATAGTAGCAGTATTCAAGTGAATCATTCGCGGCCTAGCTTTAATTATATTAATTTAATTTGCATGGACCGGAGTGATATAGTACGTCTACGCCGGCGGAGGCGGCGATGCAGAAGAAGCGACCCGCCGGCCTCTCTCCGACTGGCTGTTCTCGGCGAACTTGAGGCTGCCATGGTGCAATCCTCGGGACTTCTCCTCCTCGTCCCACTCCAAACCGTAGTAATACACTTCATTATATTTGCTAACATTTTTAGAAGGCGGCAACAGCATGCTTCCCCATTGCGGAAAATGCACCAACGCCGTCGGAAGTGTACAAACCACGATCATAATCCCCATATACGATAACCCCGTCGCGGTCGAATAGCTTGAGTGAGTGAAAAACAGAAGCTGAGTGAGTCCCGACCCGAAGTTCCCTCCCGCCCCAGTTAGGCCGGAGATGACGCCGAGTGATCGCCGGGAAATGAAAGGGATGATGCCGAAAGTGGCCCCGCAAGCAGCCTGAGCGCCGATGGAGAAGAGGATCATGGTGAGGATGGATATGGGGAGACTGTTGGCTCGGCCCAGGCATATGCAGAAGACCCCGCCTAGGGTCTGGAGGATCCATAGGTTCCACAGGCGGCCCCTCATGCCGAACCGCCGTGCCGCTATGTCGGACATTAGTCCGCCCCATGGTCTCGCAACTATGTTGGCCATCCCAAATGTCGCCGCTATTGTGCCGGCCGTATGAAGCTTCAGATCAAACCTACCTTCCACAATATATATATATATATATATATAAATTTAAGTTGAACCAAATATGATTCTATCAAATTAAAATCAATTTTCACCCTACCATATTGTATATGTACTACCTGTCGAAAAAGTATTCCGCAATAACATTATCTGTTGTTAATTCCACGCCTAAAGACATCCCATAAAGAAGAACAAAAATCCATGTTCTGTAGTTGGTCACAGCATACCACAACACCTGGTTAATTCAGTTCACAAGAATAGACTAAAATTATCATTTTGGTAATAGTTGTGGGAACCAAAATTAATATTTCCTTTTATTTAATTAGTTAATTGGTTTACCTTTGAAAATTTATCTTTAGGAACGTCACCTTTCTTTTGTAGCGTATCTAGATTGCCGTCGGGTAAATCTTGACCTAACACCAAAACCAAAATCCCCATCGTAACATGCAACCACCCCGGAATAAAAAACGCGATACGCCACGCCGTGAAAGGGGTGGCTCCGGCACGGCGGATCAGCTCGTATAGCAGCGGCATAAGCAGCTGAGTAACTCCGCCACCCATATTTCCCCATCCCGCCGCGGTGCCATTCACCATCCCAATGATCTTTCCGTTGAACATGGTACTCATCCAGTACTGGCACGAGACGAAGGTTGCCAACGAAAAACCGATCATGAACCTGACCGCCACGTAGCCGCTGGCAGATGACACCAACGGCATGCAAAACACGGTGGGAGCGGACAGCATTAGCAGGAAAGCGCAGCCGTAACGCGGCCCTAGCAAGTCACACACCGCGCCCATGACTAGCCTAGAGAAAATGCTGCCGGAAACTGAGGCTATACTCGCGTTTCCGATGTCGGATTTCTTCAAGTTGAGGTTGTCCCGGATGATTGGAACGAGAGGGGCGGCGGCGAACGTGGAGATGAAACACGTGAAGAAGGATATCCAAGAAAGATGGAAAGTTCTCATGTGCGGATTGGCAAATGAAAAGATCTTAAAAGACTTGGCTTTGTGTTCTGAGTCAACGGGCAATGAAAACTTCGCACTAGTGTCTGTGGGGACCGACGGGTCTTCACCCACGGAGAACGCGAAGGTCTGTTCTTTTCCGGTGACGCCATGCATGGAGCTTCCTGCATCTGCTGCTGATGGAGAGTTTGAATCTTCCATCCCAGCCATATATGCTTAAACTTTTGGTATTTTAATTTTCGTGTTTCTCTCAATTAATTCCTCATGGTGGATTATTTATAGATACTTTGATGAAATATTAATAAGAATGGACACGAATTGAAATATTATTTTATATTTACACTCAAAATCCATCATCCCACTTGAATTGAACAAATGTACAATCCAATTGGTGAAATGAAAATCATTTATGCCACATATTTTACTGCGTACATTCTAGTAGAAATTTATACAAAGTTGAATTACACTGATTATTTATTATTTATTTTGTTTTCGTTTATTTGTTTGTTTCCATTTCAAGTGTTATAATAAATTAATGGACCCCCTTTTCACCCTTTCGCGTGCTCTAAAAGGTTTTTAGTAATAATCTAAGGTGTTTATTGAAAATTTGTCTTCTTTTACTTAAATTTATCCTCATAGCTGCATGCACCTTTGCCGAATGGGAATTATATTGAAGCTTAGCAGAGGATAGGCAATAATATAAGAACAATTATCAAAATTGTTCCTTTACCGCATTTCATCTTCATATATATTAAAATAGTATATAACTTTACTATTTATTTGATGCATATTTTAGAGAATATTAAACGTACGTCAACTATATGTACTGTTTTTTTAATGAATTAATAAGATAATTGCCACTAATTCATAGTGAAATTGATGGTAAATAGTAAATACTATAGTCCTTCTTGACTTGGCATTATTGTGCCTTCATACTATAGCTATTTGGTTCTTGACTTGGGTGACTTCTGTTGGGCTTGAGGCCTTCTCCGCTTGACTATGTACATGCTGATTGTTGGTTTAATAAATTGATGATATGTTAGTTTTGAGAAAAAAATATATAATTAAAGTCACGTTACCGAAAATGATAATTGGCATGTATGCAGCTTAATTGTTTTATTTTAATCCATGGCAGATAAGTAAAAATAATGTTTGGTTCATCATGTAGCATTATGACATAGAGTTGCAGCCTGCATTTGGTTGTTGGTATTACAGAATATATCAACTACTTGAGTTGGAGTTGATCGATATGATGTATAATTTTAGATCAGAGGATCGGATTTCAGCGGCATATTCCATCCACATGCGAGGAGCTTAGCCTATGATCCACAACATATACCAAATTAAAGCTAGCGTTGATGAAATTAAAGCTTTTGTATTTTCCCAATAGGAATTAAGGCGTTACAACTTAAAAGGTTGTCTTACGTTTATATATTTGGAGTTGTAAAAATTCTTTGTGGGCAATATAATGTTTCAAAGATACATCTTCTCAGCTTTTGGCCCAATCCAAATCATGCACAAGTGTAAACCAAATTCCATCTCGTAAGATATATATGGACTAATACTTGTCTCCACAAAACTTGCTATGTCCCTTCATATAAAATATTTTGTCCTTTTATCTACTAATCTACTAAATATAAATATAATAAGAGCCAATAAAATTAAATTCGAATAAAAAAATATTTGTGTAATTGTTTATTTAAATGAATGGTTCATATTCTTTTTTTTTTTTGTTTTAGTATTTTTTTTTACCATTTTTCTTACTTTATCCTTTATTATTATTATTATTATTATTATTATTATTATTATTATTATTATTATTGTTCCTCTTAATATCTCCGCATTCTGTCAGTTTAAACTTTAGTAACAAAATATTCCGTTAATTATTTATTATGATTCTTAACTTACTTATTGATTTACATAAGAAATGTCTTAGGTTCAAATGATTAAATCCATCCCAACAGGATTGGCATAGCGTCATAATAACATGTTGTAATTTTGACCTACTTTAGCTCAAGTCTATCGATATAGTTGTACGATAACGCATTGATTGTACGTATGAAGAATAATATTGCAAAATAGAATAAAAGAGCAAAGAGAAAAGTATAACACAAGACATATGAACCTCATCAAAGCAGTTCTTATATCGTGGACCGCGGTCCACAATGCATTGTGGACCGCGGATCCCCAAAACGACGTCGTTTTGATTAATGAAACATACGGATGAATTCGCGCGACGCACTTTCTTTTCATATATACTGCAGTTTCTTTTCAAATATACTGCAGTTTCTTTTCAAATATACTGCAGTTTCTTTTCTATATATACCACTCACTTTCTTTTCAAATATACTGCAGTTTCTTTTCAAATATACTACAGTTTCTTTTCAAATATACTGCAGTTTCTTTTCATATATACTGCAGTTTCTTTTCATATATACTGCACTTTCTTTTCAACATAACTGCAGTTTCCTTTCAACACAACTGCAGTTACTTTTGGATATAACTATAGTTTCATTCGATAATATACAACTGTAGTTTTATATGAAAAGAAACTGCAGTATATATGAAAAGAAACTGCAGTATATTTGAAAAGAAACTGCAGTATATTTGAAAAGAAACTGCAGTATATATGAAAAGAAAGTGAGTGGCGCGAATTCATCCGTCTATTTCATTAATCAAAACGACGTCGTTTTGGGACCGCGGTCCACAATGCATTGTGGACCACGGTCCATGATATAATTTGCGTCATCAAAGGCCACAATGTTCTTTTATGTACTACTCTGTAAACTCCGTATTTAAAAAATAAAAAATAAAAAATTGTGGGATGGGTTTTGTGGTCAAAGTGTATTTATCTTGGGTAGGTTGTACGTAGGGTTTGATATGTAAACCTTAAATATTTCCAATAAACGAGGTATCGCACTATATCGCGTATGGAAGGTATATTCTGATCTGCAGGCTACGTAGCTGTGTAAGCGGCGTGGTCCACTCCACACTGTATTCCGATATTCTCTCGATGTGTCGTCTCTCTCTTTCTCTCTGCCTACATGCTCATAAGCTCAGATCTGTGGCACTACACTGCTGCTTATATTAGCTAGCTTCTCTTTCTCCATCTCTCATCCTCACCTTTGCTAGCTCAACTCCCACAAGTTTCCCTTTAAATTTTCTTCCATCTCCTTTTATCTGATTCCTTAATCCATCCCAAACAGATTTAGAATCTTTCTTTTTTCTTTGGGTTCATACATATTTCTATTTCTTATTATGTTTTTATCGCTTGAATCTAATCATAATGGATTGAATCATATATATTTTTGTTGTTTCTTTTTAAGCTCTAATATGGGTTCTCAATTCATTTCTCTTCTCTTCTTTAATTTCTTTCTTTGTTTTTATTTATTTATTTATTTATTTTTTAATTAATTTATGTTTGTTATATATTAGAGTACACTGTTGTTTACCCTAATCTCAACTGTACAGTAATTATTAAATTTTTCATAAAGTGTGATTTTTGCAGCAAAATAACTTTGGTACTTGAGTGGATTCGTTGATACACACATGCATCACTACTTTATTATCTGATGTGTTCTTCGATCCTATTCGTTTTAGAGATTTTCTATGTTAACAACAATCTCTTCGTGGGAGTCTTCGTATGCGGTCGTTGTTTGCAAATGCAGCATTTTCAAGATTCACATGTTAATTGCACATAGCTTATCCCACTGTACGTTTATATATGCATATATAATAAACAGTGGAATTCGCAATTTAATGCTGTGTAATGAGAATCTTGATGATGCTGCATTAGCAATTAACGGCTTTAATTGAGTTTGGTATTCGGTACGAAGTTATCATTGCTCATGCCTAGCTAAGGTAATTACTTTGAATTTGTGATCCACTATTATTTTATTTTATGTTGTTCTTCTAATTTAATTTGTTGCTAATGCTAGGCTCGACAAGTACTAAATCCCCGATTAAGCTAGCTACCAAGAATCTATCATCCTCACAAATGCAATTTTAGCCACTTCTTTTTCTTAGTAAATTGTTGATTTATTATTTTATCAATATTTGATTTTAATATAATGAATATACTAAGCTAATTCTAGGTACGTATTGGCATTTTAAACTAGTTGAACATGAAGCCTAATATATAGGACTTGGCAATTAAATTTTCTGCATCAAACTTAATCATTAGCTGCATGCGCTGTTAGTTATGTCTTGATCTAGATTTTTTTATATTTTTTATTTTACCAAAAGTCTCTTTATTCTATTAATTATTATATATTTTTAAAAACACAGATAAAATACCGGAAAAAATGGATTGATGGGAAGTAATTATTGAACCACAAAATATTCTTCTTCTTTTTCTTCTTCTTTTTTTAATAGCAAGGGAAACCAAAGCCACTTTTATTTTTCATTACTGTCTTTGCTAATTGTGTGTTACTCCGTATCTTTGTAATCCAATCCTAACATTATTAATCATCTCATATGTTTTTATATACATATGAAAACCATTTATGTCTTTCCTGTGATGTACCACGGTCCAAAGCGAGATAGCTAGCTCAGTAAATGGTTGATTAATGGTCATACATTGTAGTAAACCAGCCATTAACATAACACCTACTCACCTACTATACGAACTAAGATATCACATTCATATGTATATATGAACAACAAACTAAAGCAAAAAAAGTAAATAATTGTGCTTCATTGGTAGCCAAAAATTAAACATAGGGTTCACATTTTGTACTTTGCCTCATTCATAAAGATTTTAAGAGTATAGATAGACATGCAATAAGAACTCTTGAGATTAGGAGTGCATTTCTTTTCTCTTTTTTTTTAGTAAATTTTAACTTCACCCTTGTTATTGGTATAAGGTGAGTAAATGGATCTTTATAGGACTAAGAAAAAAAAATCTATCGAGTTATGTTGATAATTTCAATATCTCCTGTGTATATACATACATTATGAATTTAAATTGATATAACAAATTACAAATCTAATGCTAGTGTTTTTAGTTTTTTCTTTTTTTTTTTTTTTAATTAGTAGACTGTGATCAAAGGCCATAACAACTTAATAATCAATGAGTTGATATTTATATATAATAAATTAATTGAATGATTAGAGTGGTTAAAATAATTTGTCAAATAATTTGAGAATGTAAACGTATATAGAGTTGGGTTCATTGCATGGTGAAGCATTATGTTAGTTAGCTAATTATTAAATTAAACCTAGTATGATGTGTAAGATAATGGGCGGCGGCTAACGTTGTCGCGCCGTGATTAGGCATTGGATCCTGGAATAATTGGTGGCGCATGTTACTTGTTACATGTATACATAGACACACAATTGCATGCTGATTGATCGCAGATTCTATTACATGAATAAAGTAGGGAGACGGCTGTACATCGTACAAGTTAAAAGCTGATGAAGGCTGACTTATTCTTATTATTTTTATTTTATTATTCCTGAATCTTGATTGATCAGCTTTCTATGATTTAACTACTTTACCAAACGAAATTTCTATTTGTACTATGCAAATTGCTATTTACATAACTCTTTAATAGGTTTATTAGCTTTATAGATAATTTAAATAGGACAATTTACTATTTACACCATGTTCATTAAATTAAAGTTAGCCAAATATTACATTTTTAATGATTTATTATTTATTAAAATAAAATCCTTCGCCTTCAATTCTTATGTAAGAAAGCATCCCAGTGGATCACCTTCTTATGCTATATTTTAATGTACACTGAAAACAATTAATTTTATCATCATTTTTTTCTTTATAGACAAAACATACAATATTAACAAGTCTTATAGTATGTTAACACAATATAATGCATCAGCCAATTATTTACTATTTCGTTTATAGCGTTAGAAATTGGAATACAATATAATATAATATTATTTTATAATTAAATAAATATAAAAGGTGGTTTAATTGGTATGAAACGAAGAGGCGTGCAGGGTGAAATAGTGTAACGGATGTGGACGTATGCACTTTTCATTCATTTATATGAGGTCACAGAGATACAATTGGACAGAATGAAGACTTTACATAGGGATCCAATCCTTATCCATTCCAGTATTAATACTATTATATTATTATGAGTATTATTATCTGTTTGCTGTGCTATCAATTAATTTTAATTTTCTCCGATCCCCACTGAGATGAACCAGAAGCAGGCTGCAGCCCCAGGTATTTAATTTATCTGTGTGCAGTGCTGTGTTATATATAGAATTAATTTATAGTCTTTGATTGTAGATAGTTAGTTAGCTTACTTATTATCACGTAGCCTAAGCCCATCAAGTTAAGCATGGATGCAGAGTGTTCGCGGACAAGCATGAGAATAAAGATCGAGTCGCCGACATCGGAGTTCCGGGTGGAGATGAAGGAACACGATAAGGTTAAGGATCTAGTGAAGATTATAAAGCAGGCATGGGGGAGTGAATACATGACTCTCCATTGCAACTCGGCGGCTGAGATGAACAGCGATAGCCCCTTGACTGCTTACAATCTCAGAGATGGATCCGTGGTTAAAGTCAGGGTGTTCGCTGATGCTCCTAATTAATTAGCTTCATTTTCATTTCTCTCGCTCTCCCCTTATCTCTATGTATGTACTTTTTTTTTTTTTTTTTTTTTTTTCAATCGAGTGTCAGGACAAGGTCTTAGTGTATGTATGTACCTTAATTATATTGTATGCATATTGAGGTTTTTTTTTTGGGAGAAATAAAGCTAAGGGTTGTTCTGCTCTGTATTTCATCTGATCTTGATCCAACTTTTAAAAGTGATTGATCTGACAGTGTTCTCCGTTTCATTCGCCTCCCACGCAGCTGTTAGTTGATCCTTCATATCAGTTTTGGCATCTTGGGAAACTTGTAAATCAAAGTTTAGGCATCATGCATCAATCTTTCTTTAAAAAAAAAAAAAAAAAAAAACATGAAAATATAAATACCCTAACAACGTAACAATTTACATTCATTTGATAAGTTTGTCCTTATAGACTTAAAAAGTATGAGTGCATTTATTTGTATTGAATCTGTAAGGCCAAACATGAAAATATAAATACCCTAATTAGTCATTGTCTAAGTAATGGCATTATTGATTGAATCATATACTCCGTATTTCATTTATCTTCATAATCTTATTGCAAATTGGGCCCAATTTGTATTGTATTACACTTAATCATTAAAAAACCCATTAAATATATCTATCAAATAATGGCACATCCGCTCCATATCAATTGATTACTTCAAAATCTTTCTAATAATTTTTATTTCTACTATTTCCCTTCTTTAATTAAAAATGCAATGAACATATATAATGTATGACAACAACTAATAAAGAATGATTAAAGTCTCAATATAATAACACCAAATATATATAATAAAAAAAAATTAAAAACATAATCTTCTCAAAATTATATTGAATAAAATAAATGGATCAATAAGTAATAAGTTTATGTGTTTTTTGGCGTTTTTGATATTGATTTATCCTCAAATTGGGTAGTTGGGGTTTGAGTGGCAACCATACCATGGCTGCAATTATTTATACTTAGCAAGCTCAGCTCAGCTCAGCTCTTCCATAATATAAGTTGCTGCTAGCTAGTGTTGCATGTGTTTTATTCCTGTGAACCATCATTTCGCATTCGAAATCAGCTCTGCCTGCTATAGAGAGATCGAGCGCGCACATACATACATATATTTACTAAATTATAAATTATATAAGAGTCAATGTTAGTAAGGTTGTTCTAATCCGAATAAAAATGTATTAGTGTGGTCTCTAACGTAACTAACATGGGATATGATGCTGCTGAAGAGGAACAATGGAGGGTGGGGCGTACGTACTTAGTGATTGGGTGCATGCATGTATTATGTATACAGAGCAGATGAGAGCATTTTGAAAAATTAAACGAGCTGAGTATGGCCGCGCCGGTGCAGTGGCATGCGCAGCAGCAATATAATGTCTGACCTATGTTGCAGTCTCATGATTCACGTTGCTATCAAGATTTTGTATGTTCCATGTGCAGTACGTGGCGTTTAATTTCTCGCAACAAATATTAATTAAAATGGTTGAACAGTAGGTGATGTTCAATTCTCACCAAATAAAGTTTGAAGGTTAATTCGATCTTGTGAATGTTAGTCAGTTTTGCACCTGCAAACAAATATATATATATATATATATATATATATATATATATATATATATATATTTGCTAGCTTGCTTTTTCATAACAGGAAGAGTAGTCAGATCACTAATTATTTTTAGCTGCCATGCCTTTAATATCTTATTTACATGCATGTGTATATGTACAATAATAATATATATAATATTCCTCCAAAAACAAGATCTACCTCAGCTCTGATCTTTCAATTCATTTATATATAGGCCTATCCCAGACTCCCTCCACACAATTAAACATGGAAGTCCAAATTAAATGAAAAACGTTAAAATGGATGGATATATATTCAGCCATAGCTAGCCGTCGTTGTGTGGTCCACCTACAATATAATGTACTGTGGGCATGAATATGCAGTTGGGACTTGGGAGTTAGTTAGCACTCCCCAATCCCAATCCCCATTCAACAGTCAACACCGCCCGCCCACTTTCTGTGTATATATATTATAAGCCCGGAAAGACATATATGATATGATGATGAACATCAACCACGGAATGTCTGCCAAACAATCAATTCAAGTATATATGGTTTCTTTAATTTAATTTGTTGACTCCTACGTTGTCGTCAGGTGTATATGCTGCATGCTGAAGATCGAGGATACGATGATAGTAAAGGTTAGATCGCGGACGTCGGAGATGTACCCGGAGGTGAAAGAAACAGACAAGGTGAGAGATTTGGCGAAGATTATAGAACAGGCATGGGGAAATGATCCCATGATTCTTCGCCATAACGGTGTGGAAATGCAGAGTGATCACCCATTGTCTGTTTATAATGTCAGAGATGGCTCTGTCGTCAAAGTTTCTGTTCTTGCTGAACCTCCTCATTATCCTCAACCCGTAAGTAGTATTCCATCCCATCTGTATTCATTCTCAACCTTTCTATTTTTACACACATATTTTTTTAGGATTATTTGTATTATACGTAGTATGTAGTAATTAAGTTAACATATGTGATATGTTGACTGGTTTCATTTCTTGATTGGGTAGGTGCAGAAATATTTGAATAAAACACAAGAGGGATCACTGCCGGAAACCAGCACCGCCGGTAGCAGTGTGGGCTGTTATAATGTCATACTTCACCTTCTTAATATTATATCACGATCTTGTTCGTTCTGACCTTTAATAAAAGTACTGTTCACTATATATATATATATATATATATATATATAGGGTTGACTTCATATGAGACAAGCTACTTAAGTGAGACCGTGCGACAACGTGAGTGCACATAGTCTACTTCACGAATGCACACACCCTAAACTGTGTGCACTCATGTAGGCTAAGTGCACACACTTCGGGCTGTGTGCATCCGCGTAGTAAACTGTGTGCACTGTCTCACTTAAGTAGCTTGTCTCATATGAAGTCAACCCTATATATATATATATATATAGAATTATAATCATATGAGACAAGCTACTTAGGTGAGAAATGCGAACTAGTACGTGAGTGCACACAGTTTACTACGCGGATGCACACAGCCCGAAGTGTGTGCACTTAGCCTACATGAGTGCACACAGTTTAGGGTGTGTGCATTCGTGAAGTAGACTATGTGCACACAGTTTAGGGTAGAGTTCAGGTGTGGCCTGGTCATTAGATGTGGTCGTGTGGCCTATTTTCAGCCATTAGATCATATCAACTCATCAAATCAATGCGCAATATATGTATGTTACAGAACACACCATTCTACGTACTAAAACGCACCAGAGGACCGATAAAACACACCATTACACACAATATACACAAATGCGTCTATTCACTTAAAATTCATCAATATACTTAATAAAACACATCATTCTACATATTAAAATGTACCACAACGTGCCTCATGTCAGATTATAAGCATACACTATTTACACATATTAATTTACACATATTAGAAAACATGTGCTAAAATATGCACCGTTATACGTGTTAAAATGTACCACACTTATTAGAAACACATGTGTTAAAATACACACCATTCAATGTATTAAAATGCACCATACGACGTATTAAAACACACCATTCCACAACACAGTTACACATCATTCTACGTATGAAAATGCACCAACGGATAGATTAAAACACACCATTCTATAACACAGTTAATGCACCAACATACGTAATAAAACGCACCACAGCATGTATTAAAACGCACCACACTATGTACTAAAATGCACCATTCCAATCATGTAATATAAATACTAAAATTACCATAATAACCCCACTTAAACATACGCGAATTTCAGTAAGATTAATGAAATTGGACGGTGCTGATTAGGCCACACGACCGCATCTAAACTACAGTCCGCATATGAGCCAACTTCTATATATATATATATATATATATATATATATATATATATATATATATATATATATATATATATATATAGTTTTTGTTGTAAACTTGCATGCCCATATATATACATTTGTTGCATTTCTTCTGCCAAGTATTTTAATACTGTTTGTTATTGAAACATATGGATCGGAGCTTTACAACACCATAATCAAAGTATATATTGACTCTTTATAGAAGTTGAAGTACTAAAAAATTTGGATACTGTAAACTTGAATTCAGCTTTAATTTGCAAGCTAAGCTAAGCTGGTAAATACAAAAGAGAAAGTGCAGAAAGGATAGGATGTTACATAATATATGGAATGATGCTAGAAAATTCACAGAAGAGGAAGATAAGGAGACAATTCAAGAGGGCAGGGTGGATCATGGCAACCACCATTCCTTGTTAACCTTACCAACCAAAGAATTGGAGGAGAAAGAGACACAACACTTGGTATATATTTACATTAATATCCAATATATTCTTGCATTTGTCTCTGTCAGCCATAAATTGCGGGTTTTAATTTGTTGTTTGAAAGAGACTGGGATTGTAGATTCAAGAATACATCACCTCTAAATGAGCATCTCCCTGTAAGCATCCAGGCCATGGTCGCTGAGATTCTGCTTCAGCTTGTATAATGCTCGGCTCTGTATTTGTCGAATTCTCTCTTTTGTGAGCCCAAAATCATCACAAATCTCTGACAGAGACAGCGTCTGTCCATCTTCCATGCCATATCTTAGTCGGATTACTTTCCTCTCCTTGGGACTCAGAACTTTCAGGAGCCCACGTACATGTTGCCTCATAACTCGCTTTGATACACTCGATTCAGTGGCTTCGATTGAATTGTCAGCTGTAATTTCCTGAATTATATTAAAGTAAAACAAATATTCACTCTTCATTAAGCTAAGGATGAAAAACACACAAGATATTCCACTTACTGACTAGTTCAACAGAGGCACATCTGATTTAAGTTTGTAAGGAAAAGAGTCCCACAAGAAAACAGACCTGATATGTAGTTCGATCATCTGCCCATACAGGCTGTTGAAGTGAAACAGGCATTCTTGCGGTAAATAGTAATCTCTCCATCTTCTCAACAGTAATTCCAGCACGTCTCGCGACTTCTTCTTTGCTTGGCTGGTGGTTACCCTCTTCAATGCATGATTTTCTAGCTTCTATCACCTTAGAAAGGAGGGCATATATGCTCACCTGCAACATTAATTTATTGGGGTCAGCTTCATAAGCTACTAAAATCTGAAAAGAAACAAATCTCTGACAGTGAGCTTAATGTTGAACACTAAAACATTAATGACTTTCAAAGGGCCATACAGGTAAACGGACTGCCCTAGAATGTTGAAATATGGCCTTCTTGATTGCTTGTCTTATCCACCAGTATGCATAAGTAGCAAACCGGCAACCAACTTGAGGCTTGAATTTCTCAACACTCTTCATAAGTCCCAAACTTCCCTCCTGTAAAAGTTCACCAATACAGCAGCAGGAATGTGAATACCTTCACCAGTTCTCAGTTCAGACAAATCATCCTATTCTATTTAGTATATATAGCAATCGTGCCACCATTGATATATAGATATTCTTGTACCTGTAACATATCCTGAAAGCTCAGGCCACGCCCTTGATATTGCTTAGCAATATGAACTACCATTCGTAAATTAGCATTGATAAGCTTCTCCCGACTGCTGTTGCCAAAATGAAGTTTTGATTGTAACGCTAGCTGGCTGAGGCCCACAGCTTTAGCCCACTCGACAAGTGTTGGTTCACGAGCAAACTCCCTCTGAAACCGAACTTTTACTTCTTCTAATTTCACTAGATCCTGGTATATCAATGAGTAATAATCAGAAATTCTGTTTTGCATTATAAATTGAAAAACGCATTGCTCCTATAGGAATCAAAGTTGGAATAGCATGAAACCTGTATATTCAGAATCAATTCAGACTCTTGTTTTGCGGTTAAAAGTTGTTTTGTTTCTGGACCCCATAAGAATAACCGAAGAGGATCATTTTGATCAAATGTTCCAGTCACTTTTCTCTGAACATCTGGCTTCTTAAAATGATGAATCTCCGGAGCTTTAACTTTTGGCTTCACTCCTCTCCTTTTAGATCGTCTCTCGAGAAGACGTGTTGACCTGATAATCTTTTCTTCCTCCGTAGGATCATCGGTCAAGCTAGGGAAAAAAAAAATCCCAAATGAGTTTTTGGTGTGAAATTTGTAATACAAATTTAGATGCAGAAACAATTACAATAATGTAGTTCATCAGGAACTGACATTGGTTGGAGAGATTCATCAAAGAAAGATCCTAACAACTTGGAGTCTTCAGCTAGCGACATTGCTTCTTTTGAAGCCCACAAAGCTTCTTGTGCAAGGGCAACCACACTGCATGGTTCATCATTAATTAAATCCACTGCCTTACTGGGTAAGGATAAGGACTTTGTAGTCATATATGCAGATACTTGTCCCTTTGCAAGCAAGGATGGAAATCTGACAATAACCACCAAAAACACAGCTCAGAAAGTTAGGAAAAATTCCATCTAATAAATGTTTCCTATTCATGCCTCACAGTAAATTCACTCATAACAAAAAGTTTCAAGCCAGTACAGTTAATCTTACAGATAGCATATACCGGGCAATCGAAGCAGCCTCTCTTGTGCATCCTTAATGTATTCCTCAGAAAAATTAGTGTCATCCTCCTCCTCAAAAACTGAGCTAGCAGCTTCCCTTTCCATTCTATCCAGAGTTTCCTTCAGCAGAAAAACCAATCCGCATATTAAGTCATTGTTATATACTTGCACTTGCATGCATAAATGCATTGAGCTGAATTGAATGCAAAAGCATAAGACTATAGGAAATTTTGATTCTTAAAACTAGCGAAGGGCACTCAGTCTCACCAAGGATGTGTGCTCTTCCTTAGCAAAACGCAATGAAAGCCGAGAATTGATGCGTGTTGAGGGAGCAGAAGCAAGTGCAGGAGCTATTTGTTCATGAAGCATCAAAACTGCAAAGCGATTATTACATTTGAATAAAGAGAAATTTGCAAGCTAAAGCCTAAAGGAGTGGTAAGAAAGTATAAATACTTGCAATTAAATGCAATGCCTTACACCAAACAAACAAACACTTATATACTGTGCTTATTTCACTACTCAAATACACATGTATATATACTCATTCATAAAAAGCATTGGAATTTAGCAAAATTACCTGAAGATGAAGAAGAAGAAGAACAGTTTCTAATGTTGGCCTTGTGAGGAAATGGTGATGGCGAAGAAAACAAGCTCCTTCCAGCCTCCATTGATATCTATATTCTATCTCTAGAACTGATATCTTCTGCTTCTTCAACTTTTTTCCTTGCTTTTTCTCAAGTGGGATGGTGTAGCAGCGTCAGCATGAGTGCCGATCGAAGCAGAAATGGAGATAAGAGAGTTTGGGGCAATTGATGTTTGCCTCAGAATTGATAAACCTCCGATGTTTTTCTCAACGGATGAGGTTTTATCTTGTATTTACTAATATGCCCCGGGTGGCCGGGTATCTCAATTTGTTTGTCGGCCCAAATTATAATGGGCCTCCAATAACGCCCAGAAACTCCAATGAGCCAAAAAAGCCTATTTTACAAGCCCGGCAAAGTTCTGTTGGCAAATTAATGCATGGACCATGGTCCACACAGTTGTGTGGACCAAAAATAAAAAGTACATTATTTTTGTAACTATCAAATAATGTACCTTCAGTACAAAAATAATGTACCCTAAAATAATGTACTTTATGTAAAAAATAATGTATTTTTAGTATATTAAAAATGTGTTTTTATTTATGGTCCACACAGTTGTGTGGACCATGGTCTATGCAATAATTATTGAGTTCTGTTTGAATTACTCCGTAATTTTATATTAATAATGGGCCTCCAATAACGCCCAGAAACTCCAATGAGCCCAAAAAAGCCTATTTTACAAGCCCGGCAAGGTTCAGTTTGAATTACTCCGTAATTTTTTTTATTATCTATATATATACATATATTGTGAAATTAGTAACGGTTTGTTTAGACGATAACGATTTAGCTTAATTGCTTAAATAAATGAAAAAGAATACAAGATATGAAGTTCTAAACCTGAAAACTCGGAAGGGAAAAACTCATTTTAGACCAAACCAAGTCAAATGGTTTCACATCTATCCTGTTTAGATTAGAAGTCATTAATAGAGATTTATCTTAATTGAAAAGACAAAGCCAAATAGAAAGAAATGAGACGATGAACTGACTAAACAAATTTTTAAAGTTTAATTTAGATAGTTGCCTCGTTTCTTCTTATCATTTTATAAATTAGATCTCAAATGGAATTAATCAAATTTGATATTGCTATTCTTACCTAGCTAATCTTATTTGGTTTGGACGATTTGGTCCAGATGTTGCACGTATCCTGCACGTAAACCAAATATTACATGTGCTATTTAGTTATGCTAAATACCCGAATGTTGCACATATTTTGCACGTGACCAAATATACATTTCAATCCCATATATTATTATCTTATCTGATTCAAAGCATGCATGCATGGCATGCCATGGATGAAAAACGATAATAGAAGAAGCTAGAGGGAGAGAAAGACTTCAATTCTATTTGCAAAAATCAAATATAAATTTAATTGGTTGATATTGTTAAATTAACTATTAAAAAAATAAAACAACAACATACATCTTCTTGTTGCACCAAAAACTAACTGTACAACATAAGCCAATTAAGTGCAACAACAAATACTATGGGAAGCTAAGAATCAACTACGATACATAGCCTACCTACCCTTATTCTTGCTTCCCAAACTCCACCTTTTCTTCCTCTTCACCTTAACATCATCTGCAGTATTAGGCCGAGCAGATAGTTAGATACAAATACATAAAGCAAAACAATATAATATAATAATAATCCAGGACATGCAAGACAAATTAAATTAAAGCTAAGCTGAATGACACAAATTAATTAAAATAATATTACCTCCTTGAAGAACAATGGAGTTGTAATGCACTTCTGCCCAGAAACTCAGGTACACCTCTGCGTACACACATAAGGTCACGAGTTATTAATAACTTAATTGTCATATACTTAACACTTGTCTAATAATGGACATCATCATATCAAAAGAATCGCGTACTTCTTTTTGACTTCTCCGTCTTTGGAATGATCTCGATGTACCAGGAGTCCTTGAATGATGTTACGATGAGAATCTTTACACCATACTGCACAATATTTCAAATACATGCATAACCAAGTGAACGTAAATTTAACACGGGCAGTTTAGCATGCATAAATAAAAATATGAAATGTGTGCATGCACAGTGCGGGATTCAATTCAATGGGAACATATAGACACACTGTCCATATATATATATATATATATATATATATATATATATATATATATAAAAGATATCTCACATACCAAGTCTGCAGCAGCCTGCAATGTCACATGATCACCCCACTCCCCATCCCTGGATTAATAAATATAAATACTAAGGTTAAGAGAAGCACCATATATAATAAAAGCAATAATATGACAATATAATGAGATCAAGGCAAAGGAACTGAATAGTACCTCGCCATCATCTCCAGATAGTCATCATAATCCATGGCTATGTACTCCTTGTACATCTCTGGATTATTTTTAAGCTGATGAAATTGAACAACATTATATTATATGTATGTGAGAACATACAAATAGCGATTCAAGAAATTAAGACACATAAAAATAACTGAAATATTTAAGCAAACTATAACTAAAGAAAACGCATGCACTATACTGTAATGATCACCGTACCTGATTAACAACCTGTTTTCTGATGTCTCTATGATGTTCTGGTGTTTGATAGAATTGGTCTGATAAAGCACGGAACTGGAAGATAATAAAAGTGAAGACAAATGGTTATTATTTGAAAAAGTAAATAATGTTGGGACTACATAATCTCAAACTTGCTGCACCACTGCACCAAAATACAACATATTGCCAAATTTGAAACAATACATACATGTTACTTCACGAACCAGCATAATATAATGATGCTTTGTGTTATCAAGCAAGCATGTTTTCTTAATATTGTTTATATTTTTGTATGGCTGCACCCTGTTTAATTTGGCAGAAAGAGATCAGGTTTCCCTAAACTTAGAAAATGCCATTTCACTTGAAGGCATAGCAGAATACAGATATGCATGATGAGTCACAACATGAAAAGTGCTCAGCCATGAAATGGAATGATAAGGTGAGTAAGAGATAGATAACCTGACAGTTTCCATCCCCTTCAACTTCGCGCTCAACAAAGCCGCTAAGCCGCAATCTGAAACCAGATCAAAGCACTACTAAATACTACATGCAAAGAGTAGCTAGGAAGAAGATGAAAAATGAAATTCCATCCAGCTATGGGATGTTGTGAAAAATTCACCACCCTGGAACTAAACAAATAAGTTCAAAACATGATGAACCAAAATGAAGAAGAAGAAGAAGTAAAATGGATAATGCCCAGTGATGTAAATATACCAAGATTTTAAATGACTGACAGAGCTTCTAAATGATAAATGCAAAACAAAAGCAAATTCCAAGATAGAAAGGGTTGCAAGTCATCTGCTGTCTCTCAAAGATATAATTTGTGATTCATACTCTATAAGAATGGATAGCTTCAAAATTTTTAAATAGAAACAGAAAAGAAGTTTGTCTGTCACCCTTTTATGTTGCTATACAGTTAATGCTCATTGGACAATGATAGTATTTTTAGGGTGTCACCTCTCCACCCCATCACCCCTCACACACAAATTATAAAAGCAAGTTCAGAAAGTTGTGTATTCATCAATAACAAAGCTCTAGTTTCTTCATGTTTAGAAGGCAAGTCTCCCAATAAAAACATAATGAGAAAAAAAAAAAAAAAAAAACTATTAAAAGAGTTTGTATTCCATAAATTTGTTAGTGAAGCAACAGCCATATCTCTTTATTAAACCAACTACCTATTTAGAAGCGTTTCATGATCAGACATTGCATCATCAACTGGAGGTATATCTCTATTTGTTTGAGGAGTTTGCTGCATGAAAACAATAAAACAATAAATTTCATTTAAATTTTCTATTGAAAAAATTGTAATAACACTGTCCTAAGCACATGAAATTTCTATTTTAAAGCTTCTAGATTTGGCAAGTGCACAGGACTATCCAACAAAGCATCTTGCAGGATTATAAACAATAAAACAAATCATTTAGGCAAGGAAAGTATCTCCTATGTTGCTGTCACTGTCAAAAAAAAAAAAGATCAACACCTACAAATCTGTCATTAACAACCAAAACCTTCACAGGGGCAAAATCACGACTGTTGCACTGACTATGCACAGACTAATTTCATGATAGGGAAAAAGCATCCTAAGATACACTTTTTTTTTTTTTTTTTTCTATTGCAAAATATTCAACATATAATCAGGCAAAAAAAGTATACTTACAGGGACTGCATTCATTTCATTTTGTTGTCTATCAATTTCACCGTCAATCTCTGGTTGATTTGTTATTTCTATCCCATGATTTTGTTCTTCCTCATCATAATTTCTATCTCCAGTACTAGAGCAACAGCCAATATCTTCCAGAACACCAATATTGCCTGAGAATTTTGTAAAGATCTTCATAACCATAATGTAAGGATACACAAAAAGCATAAGACAAGACATACAAAAAGAAAGTACCGGCATAATAATTCTCTGGTGGAATATGCCAAGGTTGGACACCAAAGGAGGACTGAGAATACTCTATATGTGGCCAAGGTTGGACATTGGCGAAGGACCGGGGATACTCCCCTGTATGCCATTCAGAAGCTCCTGTAATTGATAACCTTGACATACCTTCTTGAAGAGTATGGGAAATGTCCTCATCATTATTGGTGTTGCTATACACTGTAGTATGGGAAATGTCCTCATAATTATTGGTGTTGCTATACACTGTACCATCAGTATACGGTGGTTGACAATAGCTTGCGCCAAGCTCACTACTTTGTCCATAGTTATAACTAAACAAGGCATCCACATCAAAAAAACTAGCCGCAGAATCTGATTCTGATTCACCCATTTTTACCTCTTTAAGTAACTTTCCAACTCAAGATGTATCCTAACTCCCAAAGCACTTAATTAATTAATAATGTTAACTTCTCACAAAGAAACAAGTATAGATTAATGGGTTAGGAAATGCAGCTTGCTAAAGAATCCAGCATGCTGTAATAAGACTGCTTCCTTGGATGCATGGAGTAGGCTAGCTTTCCACCTGAGCTTTCCTGAAACCTAGAAACCACAATTTAGAAGTAAGGTGAAATATTTTAGATGCAGAATGCAGAAATCAAGGATGAACATATGCTCCAGAAAAATGCCTACAAAATTAAGTAAGCTTTGATCAACTAGTAAGTTGGAACCCCTCACTGGGAACTTAATTAACCAGAAGTAGTAGTCCCCATTGTTGTTTCTTAAAGATTTAAAGATATTTTAAAATCTAGACACTTGTAAATTTCTGTATATGTCAGCACGCCAATTCCAAACCCACAACCATTTTCAGAAATATCTAAATCACATGATTAGGCCTGCCCTTAAGAAAGCTTCAATGCACACTTACCCAATTCATTCACAACTCATCAATGTTTACCAACTGATTCCAAATCTAGAGAAAACGAAGTGCTAAGCTGCCTCCGCACTTATATTCATTTTCACATTCACATTAAAAGGTGTTATACACACACAACTCGTTCTTGCATGATATCTGATCTTCTCCATTTTACTATCCTGAACTCATCTTTTCCAGCAGTTTACCAAAAAAGTTTCAAACTTTAGCATTATTTATACTATATATATTTTATCAAAAGATTTTTTGAGAGATTATTCAACACCCACACACGCTATATGTTAAAAACGAAAAACAGAAGCACCAATACAAGCTAAGTCAGCAGTCTAATTACCGGAAAATAGAAAATTAAAGACAGCAGTCCGGAGTATCTGTGAAACAAACATGAAACAATTCTAAATCAGCTCGTCTGAATCGGGGAAAGAAGAGAACACAAAAGCATAATCGAAATCGAGCAGAAAAGCAATAGGAAAGTCGGTTTATATGCAAAAACCGGTGCTAAAGATGAATTTAAACAAACCTTCAGTAGAATTCCGCAGAGTGAATATGCATATATGTATCTCCGAAATGTGATTTGGGTATATGAGTGTGTTCACGACGCAGAATTACGTAGAGTTTGAAAGAGTTGCGAAAAGAAACGGAAAAGAGAATGATCGTCAGTGGGGGAGAAAAGAGGTTGAGTTTGAAACGCCCTTTATATACCGTTCGGGTTTGGCTGCGGCCTGCGGCTACAAGTGTCTGCCTTCTTTTTTCAACTTGTCGTGCACAACAGATTTATATAATATATATAATGACAATTTATATATGAAGTGACATCGTATTATTAAATACTTACATTAAAATTATAATGCATTATATATATTGTTACAAAAAATTATAAATTATTTCACTTCTTAATTTTCAAAATCTGGTTCCCTTATAATGACGCGTAGTCAATTTGTCTTTTATTTAGTGTGAACTCGTACTAATATTAAATGCTTACGTTAAAATTATAATGCATTATATATATTGTTACAGAAAATTATAAATTATTTCACTTCTTAATTTTCATAATCTGGTTCCCTTATAATAACGCGTAGTCAATTTGTCTTTTTATTTAGTGTGAACTCGTACTAATCCAGGCATATTCCATGTATTCAGTATGTATTTCTTAAGTCTTGATGTTAATGCTATTTATTATTACTCATCTAAAAGAGTTATAAAAGAGTATTTTTTAAATAAAATTTACCAATATATATATATATATATATATATATATATATATATATATATATATATATATATATATATATATATATATATATATATATATATATATATATATATATATATATATATATATATATATATATATTTACCTACCTATATATATATATATATATTGGTGAATGGAAAATAAATGAGTGCAAGATGTCAACATGAGTTGGTTGTTTAGTCTGCTACGGTCACGTTAAAGATGTAAACTTTAATCAGTAATTATTCGAAATACAGCTGGATATATGTCATCATGACATAAGCATGGTAGCTAGTAGGTTCCTTCTCAATTAAGACTTTACATAGTAAAAAAGCGAATATATGCAGTCACGCTAAAGATGTGAGCTTAGTGTGAGCCTTACGTAAGCACGTTAATAGATTCCTTCTCGATTAAGACTTTTGCAGAGAAAAAAATATATGTAGTCATGCTGAAGATATGAGCTTAGTCCATGATTATTAAAAATACAATTAGATGTATTTCATCATTACGTAAGTACGTAGTAGATTCCTTTTCGTTTAAATTTTTGCATAACAGAAAGTTGATATCTTAGTCACGCTGAAGAGATGTGTTTGGTGAGTAATAATTACAAATACAATTAGATGGATGTCATCATTACAAATAGTACTACATATGGACATGGGTGTCGAACTTAGACCACCAACAGGCTAGTCCAATACAAGATAGGCAAATCGATCATTAGGGGCACTAACAGGATAAAAGATTGTGGGCTTGGCCTAGAAGACGAAGACTCGATCAAGGAAAGTGAGATGTAGTATCTTAATTACAAAGAATGAAAAGAATTTGTAGAATAAGCCTACATGGATATATTTCATGTTTTTTTATTATATGAACATTTCTAGATATCAGAGCAATGTTTAATGATAAGTTAAATCAGATTGCAGGTCGAATCCATATATTTCATTTCCCTATCTGGAAGCAACAGAAGTGGATGCAATGGCCACTTTTGGCAGTCTTACCAGCTTTAGATTGCAATAGATTAGACATTTATGGATAAAATCACCAACATGAATACATTTTCTGCTTTTACCATTTTTCTTTGGCAAGACTGCCAAATTTGCCTTTCAAGATTTACTTACAATGCAGTTTCATTATACAAATTAACAACACACAAATGCAGAATTGTTAACTACTTTAATTTTGTCATCTAAAACAATACTTCTTGCTTGTAGAAAGCAATGGTAAACTGAAACCCATTTACAGAGAGCAGTAAACAACAATTATGACTATGGCTAGAACACAATTCTTCATGTTATCCTAAAGGATTCTTCTGTAAGTTCTTTTACTGTCATGTAAATGCAGCAGTCAGAAAGGTTTTCAGCTGTTTTAAAGACCAAATTCGAACTAACCAGCTACCATCTCCAACTTTCATATCAGTTATCCTTTGTTTGCCTTTTCTATCAACTTCATCTTTTGTTGAAATTGGGTCCAAATGAATTATAGATGGACTAGGATCCCCCGGCCCACTCCAGTTGATGATTCTAAAACCTTGTTTACCATGTCTAGAACCTCACTCATCTTTGGTCGTGACTTGGGGTGTCCGACCAAGCAGCGGTTTGCAACCAGAGAGAGCTTGTGGGTAGACTTTAAGATATTACCCTCAAGCCTAGGGTCTATGATCTGTCGAAACTTCTTGGAATCTGACAGATGTGGCTTTACCCATTCTAAGAGTTTCTGCTCTCTCCTGGGGCGATTCCTATCCAATGGTGGTCTCCCTGTGATGAGTTCATAAAGAAAGACTCCATAGCTCCATACATCACTCTTGGATGTGAACCGACCAGTTTGAAAACATTCAGGAGAAGCATATCCAATACTACCAACTACCTGATAAAAAAAAGAGGATGTTATGCTCAAACAACTGCCTGTTAAACTCATTCAATGACAATGGATTTCCATGCTTTACTACAACCTCAAGTTATTTGTTTACATGTACAGAAACTGTTAACTGTAAGTACATAATGTTTTAACTGAAGGTACATAATTTTTGTATTAGGGTTCACAATGCAATATGAACCCTGATCTATGGTATAATTGACACGCTACATAAAAGCAGAAACAAAGATGACTAGAAAGTTATTCAGCCTTTTGACTACACTTTAAAAATTAGAATATAGGCCAATTTTATTATGGAAGCTTACTGCAGTTGAGATATAAGCCAGTCCTAGAGGGCCAAGCCTAGCTAACCCAAAGCCCGAGAGCTTTGCATTCCATTGCTCATCTAAGAGAATATTTGAAGATTTGAAATCTCTTAAAATAACCTACAGTTTAAAAAGAGAGAGAGTCAGGTCCAGGAAGGTAGCTTATTTCACCAACGCCTTCATTCAGCAGAGACAAACGAGTAGCAATGGGAGTTGGGAGATATAGACCATTAGAAGCTCATATGTTTGTGTTAATAAACAAAAAATTTATTGAAGAAAGAAATAGGATATGAGGAAACTTACTAGTACAGCTATATATGGAAAAACAAAAATTAATGAACATCATAAAGAAAAATAAAGAACACCTGAAAATCCATTCCTTCATGTAGATATGCTAAGCCACAAGCAGCATCTCTAGCTATTTTCAACCTCATTGCCCAGGAGAGAGGTGTTTCTGACCTAGCTGACAAATGGTTTTTCACACTTCTGTTAGGCATATATTCATACACAAGAAGCACCTGGATTCCCCTCCCATCATCCTCTGCACAGTACCCAACTAGTTTCACAAGATTTTCATGTTCAACCACGCCAAGGACATTCGCTTCTGTGACCCATTCTCTTTGTCCCTGAATTATAAAGCAGGAAAGTAGATAATTATATAGACTAGATGCATTAAAATGCCAGTTTTGCTATAAGAACTAGACTGATAGTAACAATTTGAATAATAATCCAAGTTGGGAAAGATGCAGGTTAAAGTCCAATCTTCAAAACCCTTCAGAGAAACTGAAATTTAAAGCTTGCATTATGGGCTGACTGTTAAACTAGAGAAATAAAAACAAATACCAAACAAATGTTTAAGTTTTATGACAGATTTACAAGAAAGCATAGCATCTCAAAGTAGTAGCAGTTGTTTTACATTATAATTAAAACACAAGGAAAAAGATAGGAGAAAATATCTTGCCTGCAGTCCTCTTCTACTAAGTTGTTTTACAGCCACATCAACTCTACTAGCTGGATCTTCAAAATTCTTGATTGTTCCCTTATACACTGTCCCAAATCCTCCCTCCCCAATCTTGGTTGAACGGTTAAAATCATTCGTTGCTAATTTCAATTCTGAGAATGAAAATTCCCTTAGATTGGATGGCCTCTCACTCATACTTGGAAATTGAGTCCTTCCCCTGGACTCTGTACTAGTATCTGATGCATTCTGAGAGCTAGATTCAAGATTAGACTGCCTCGCATCATGATCAGAAAAGCCAGAACAGGATGAGAGGACCGGAGTTGACTTCACTATCATTGGTTCTTCCTCCTTTTCATCATTGTGGAATAGAAAACACCTCATGGTCATCAACAATACAGATTCTGATTCAAGAATACAACTTTAGTAAAGTAAGGCATGCGCATGCCATATCATTTTCACATTAGATTTCAAGCATGTCATATAAATAAAATATGTCAACAGAAAGAACATCAATAACAGTCATGAATAGGAAATCCCAATTGAGTTTTCATAAGACAAGGAGGGATATTATATGCATAATTAAAATAGCTAAGCAGCCAATACATGCAAATAATCTCATAAAACTATAACCTGAAAACTCTAGAGGCATATTTTCCAAAAAAAAGTCTCTGTTATAGTCAACAGTAGAGCTAAACTGAGTGAAATATGAAGGGTGAAACACCAATCTTTACAAAGCCCTATATAAGATTCCGTTTTTCTCAATTCAATAAAAGCATATAGAATTGGTTCAGGTAGTCTTGGGAGACCAGTAGTTCCTCAAAACTAAGAAAAATATCAACTTGGGGTCTCTCTAAACTAAGAAAAAATCACCTTTGTGCTTGTGAGCTGAATGCAAGGATTAACTTCTGGAAAGCTGGGCCTCACCAAGTATCAAATAAAGGTTCAGTCTTTGATCATTTTTGAGAAAATTCAGAGCCCAAAGTAGCCTCCTCAACTGCAAGTCAAGAACAAAGACTTGGTTGGCCAACACAGAGAAAAAAAGCCCACACACGGCAGCACGACAAAGTTCGCTAATCAAACAAAGGCAACCAGCATCCGCCATGAAATTACGGTAACCACGTAGACGTAGGGCATGCTCTCTTTTTTTTTTTGAAAATCAACGCAGGGCATGTTTGGTAAATTGTGGGTCCATCAAAATTTTAGCGGATTCATCATTTCACGTTAGAATTTTTATTTGGTAATTCAATGATTTGGAATAACAATTTGCTCCAACCCGTTGCAAAATGCAGCGTTGGAATAACAATCTGCTCCAAACTACCGTTTTAAAATGTCCCTATATTGACTTAAAAAAATTTATTGTCCAATGTGTATTTTATATTTTAAATTAGTGTTTCAAAATTCATCAAAGTATCATTCGACCATTCGAGGTGCCACCACCGCCACCACCTACAAATCTTAACCCGACAGCCGCCCATACATGGGAACACGCGGAGACGAAAGGCCTCTAGGCCTAGACGAGAATACATTTCAGCTTTTACCATTTTTCTTTGACAAGACTGCCAAATTTGCCTTTCAATATTTACTTACAATGCAGTTCATTATACAAAGAAACAACATAAATGCAGTACTGTTAACTACTTTAATTTTGTCATCTAAAACAATACTTCTTGCTTGTAGAAAGCAATGGAAAACTGAAACCCATTTACAGAGAGCAGCAAACAACAATTATGACTATGGCTAGAACACAATTCTTCATGTTATCCTAAAAGATTCTTCTGTAAGTTCTTTTTCTGTCATGTAAATGCAGCAGTCAGCAGGTTTTCAGCTGTTTTAAAGACCAAATTCGAACTAACCAGCTACCATCTCCAACTTTCATATCAGTTATCCTTCGTTTGCCTTTTCTATCAACTTCATCTTTTGTTGAAATTGGGTCCGAATGAACTATAGATGGACGAGGATCTCCCATTCCAGTTGATGCTTCTAAAACCTTGTTTACCATGTCTAGAACCTCACTCATCTTTGGTCGTGTCTTGGGGTGTCTGACCAAGCAGCGGTTTGCAACGAGAGAGAGCTTGTGGGCAGACTTTAAGATATTACCCTCAAGCCTAGGGTCTACGATCTGTCGAAACTTCTTGGAGTCTGACAGGTGTGGCTTTACCCATTCTAAGAGTTTCTGCTCACTCCTGGGGCGATTCCTATCCAATGGTGGTCTTCCTGTGATGAGTTCATAAAGAAAGACTCCATAGCTCCACACATCATTCTTGGATGTGAGCCGACCAGTTTGAACATATTCAGGAGAAGCATATCCCATAGTACCAACTGCCTGATAAAAAAAAAGAGGATGTTTTTTTTTTTTTTTTGAGAATAAAAAAAGAGGATGTTATGCTCAAACAACTGCATGTTAGGATAAAGAGGAATATTTCCTTAAGCGTCTGAAGATGTTGAGGGAATCTTCATGAGCTAAGTTGCAAGAGACATCGAATAAAAGTCATTTATGTTCTAAAGGAAACCTAGTTTCCACTTTCCAGGTGCAGTTGCTAGCTTAATATGTAGGATGCAGTAGCTAGCATGCTATATGCAAAAAGCTTTTCCCACGGCCCCTTTATTGGTTTCATAGCTACTGCTAAGTAGTATGTCAACCAAAAGGAGACAAATAAATACGAACACGGTACATAAAAGCAGAAACAAAGATGACTAGAAAGTTATTCAGCCTTTTGACTAAGCCTTAAAAATTAGAATATAGGCCAATTTTATTATGGAAGCTTACTGCAGTTGAGACATGAGTCAGTCCTTCTTGAGGGCCCAGCCTAGCTAACCCAAAGTCGGAGAGCTTTGCATTCCATTGCTCATCTAAGAGAATATTTGAAGATTTGAAATCTCTGAAAATAATCTACAGTTTAAAAAGAGAGAGAGTCAGGTCCAGGTAGGTAGCTTATTTCACCAGCGCCTTCATTCAGCAGAGACAAACGGGTAGCAAAGGGAGTTGGGAGATATAGACCATTAGAAGCTCATATGTTTGATGTTAATAAACAAAAAATTTATTGAACAAAGAAATAAGATATGAAGAAACTTACTAGTACAGCTATATATGGAAAAAAAAAAATTAATGAACATCATAAAGAAACAGAAAGAACACCTGAAAATCCATTCCTTCATGTAGATATGCTAAGCCACAAGCAGCATCTTTAGCTATTTTCAACCTCATTGCCCAGGAGAGAGGTGTTTCTGACCTAGCTGACAAATGGTTTTCCACGCTTCTGTTAGGCATATATTCATACACAAGAAGCCGCTGGATTCCCCTCTCATCATCCTCTGCACAGTACCCAACTAGTTTCACAAGATTTTCATGTTCAACCACGCCAAGGACATTCACTTCTGTGACCCATTCTCTGTGTCCCTGAATTATAAAGTGGGAAAGTAGATAATTATATAGACTAGATGCAGTAAAATGCCAGTTATGCTATAAGAACTAGACTGATAGTAACAATTTGAATACTAATCCAAGTTGGGAAAGATGCAGGTTAAAGTCCAATCTTCAAAACCCTTTGGAGAAACTGAAATTTAAAGCTTGCATTATGAGCTGACTGTTGAACTAGACAAATAAAAACAAATATCAAACAGACGTTTAAGTTTTATGACAAGATTTACAAGAAATCATAGCATCTCAAAGTAGTGGCAGTTGTTTTACATTATAATTAAAACACCAAGGAAAGAGATAGGTGAAAATATCTTGCCTGCAGTCCTCTTCTACTAAGTTGTTTTACAGCTACATCAACTCTTCTAGCTGGATCTTCAGAATTCTTGATTGTTGCCTTATACACTGGCCCAAATCCTCCCTCCCCAATCTTGGTTGAACGGTTAAAATTTTTCGTTGCTGATTTCAATTCTGAGAATGAAAAATCCCTTAGATTGGATGGCCTCTCACTCATACTTGGAAATTGAGTCCTTCCCCTGGACTCTGTACTAGTATCTGATGCATTTTGAGAGCTAGATTCAAGATTAGACTGCCTCACATCATGATCAGAAAAGCCAGAACAGGATGAGAGGACAGGAGTTGACTTCACTATCTTTGGTTCTTCATCCTTTTCATCATTGTGGAATAGAAAACACCTCATGGTCATCAACAAGCCAGGGTACCGTCAATACAGATTCTGATTCAAGAATACAACTTTAGTAAAGTAAGGCATGCCATATCATATCATTTTCACATTAGATTTCAAGCATGTCATATAACAGAAAGAACATCAATAACAGTCATGAATAGGAAATCCCAATCGAACTTTCATAAGACAAGGAGGGATTATTATATGCATAATTAAGATAGCTAAGCAGCCAATACATGCAAATAATCTCATAAATTTATAACCTGAAAACTCTAGAGGCATATTTTCCATAAAAATCTCTGTTAATAGTCAACAGTAGAGCTAAACTGAGTGAAATATGAAGGAGTGAAACACCATCTTTACAAAGCCCTATACAAGATTCCATTTTCCTCATATAGAATTGGTTCAGGTAGTGCAAGATGTAAAAGATATAAACAAAAAAGGGGGTGAAGACACAATAATACTGACTCACAGACTCAAAAGGAACCAAATTCAACCACATCGTAGTCTTGGGAGACCAGTAGTTCCTCAAATCTAAGAAAAATATCAATTTGGGGTCTCTCTAAACTAAGAAAAACTCACCTTTGTGCTTGTGAACTGAATGCAAGGATTGACTTCTGGCAAGCTGAACTCACCAAGTACCAAATAAAGGTTCAGTCTTTGATCATTTTTGAGAAAACTCAGAGCCCAAAGTAGCCTCCTCAGCTGCAAGTCAAGAACAAAGACTTGGTTGGCCAACAGTGAGAAAAAAGTCCACACACGGCAACAAGACAAAGTCCGCTAATGAAACAAAGGTAACCATTATACGCCAGGAAATTACGGTAACCACGTAGATACAAAAGGTTTAAAAAAAAATAAAATTATTCACGCATAATTAAAGCCTGAGTAATGAGAGCATTGAATCTGGGGCCAAGTGGTCTGTTACAAAAGCGTCGAGTCATTGAGAATGAGTCAATACGGTATAATTAATGGTTTCGTAACTTGAAGCCATTTACACGCTAGTTCATACTCTTTTATTTTGAATTACAAGAGAAATTCATATGGTTAATATAAAAAAATGTAAATTAAATTAATATCATATTATAAATTATGGTTCTACATGACAATTGATCACAAAAAAATAAATCAACTTAAGTTGTTCATAACTAATTCGTTCAAATTAAATTTGCTAATTATTCGCTCTTATCAACAATCGCCAAGAGTGTGTATGAAATAAACCTCGTATTATGATCCTAATTCACAATGAGATAAATTAGTTTAGATTGTTTATAACTGATCAACTCAAATTAAGAAAGTCAATAGTTTATACTCTTTTATTTACGAACCCATGTTATATATAAAACTCGTCTCTTGATCTTATGTAAAAGATTACAACAAGGAAACAAATCACTTTAGGTAAAATATGTATTTATTTTTGTAATCTCATAAGGAGTATTTAATTTATATGTTACATATTTATAATGTATATACATATTTTAATCAAACTAAATTCCTATAAAATAAGAATAACTCATTTCTGAATAGTTCCCATCGAAAAGAAAATTCCAGTGCAGTGCAGCGCAGCTAGAGTTTCCTTAATTAAGACACCGACTTGTGTGGTTGTGCTCCAAAATATCCATGCCCGTAGGTAGCACGACAGCCCCATGTGTTGCACTGCATGGGTTCCATTCGTTGACTACCAAGGATATATTGTTTACCCGGCGGTCCACTTGTTCTATTTTTTATTTTATTTTTCCTTTTTATCCACCAGCTAGCACAAATAGAATGATGATGAAATTAATGAATTGAAGAATTCTGTTTTCCCAACCATCAAATTAAAGTAAAGATGCACTTGGGTACTACGTGTCTATGGAGGATGAATATATACATGATATGCTAGCTAGAGGATCGGAGTTATAATCTGTACCCAATTTTTTACAATATATCGATTATATTTCTCCCGCTTTTGATAAGCATATGTAACAAAGAAATATTCACTTGGAGTCACTGATGGAGAGTAAGCGTAGCTAGCAATAATGTAAGGCGGGAAGTTTGGAATTCTTGATTTTGATGCAACCAACACACAAATCTTTTTTGGGTGCAGTGCAGAGATAATTAATTGGATGAGTAGACTAGGGAGTGTGATTATTTAATTTGTCCAGGGCCTCCAGGCCGGCATGCATGGATCTTTGATCTTTCTCACATACGACGACGCGATTGGATGGGAGGATTGGAGGAGTTAGGGAAATTACTATATATAATAATCTGATCTGGAGACAGTACAGTGCAGGAGTTATGTGGCTACATAAAGTGTCACAGTACGGACTACAGTACTCAACTCCTGCAATCTTCTGATCTGCATGCATTGACCCAAAAAATGGATAATCATCAATTATATTATTATATCATATATTCACCAGCTCCTGCCTGCTAGAAATAAATACGAAATACTACTTTACCAAAGTAGAAATACAATAAATGAATTGCTTGCTTTTTAAATATAATAATTAATGTATTTTACTCCCTAAGCAAATTAATTATGAACACCTGCAGGCTGCAGCATTAAATTCGAGATTATATGACTGAGTAATGAAGTGTATGCAATGTGTGTTACTTTGAGGATATGATATGATGCTCGATCTAGTGCTCTGATGGATCTACTTTATTTAACTAAAGTGCATATATATATAAAAAAGCATCCTAGGATACCAATGAGCTGAGGTAGTATCTGTCGTCATTCATGATTTTGACATATGCATGATTTGAATGGTGATATATGGAGTAGCCCGCAGAAAGATTAAAGATTTAAAGCCCCCACTTCCCACTCCTCTTCCCCGGTCCGGCTATCTCAGCTCCATCCCAATTCAAGACATGTATAATGTATGACAGCGCGCATATATGACATACATCTTTAATTTAACTGGGCAATATAATGGGCACTGCACTTTGCCCAAGATGCTAGCTTATCCCCTGGCCTTCATCTTTCATATCTTATCTGCCTGCCTGCCTGCACCATTCTCCATATGTAGTGGGGTGGGTACAGTGGGTCAACCTAAGCTTTGGAATCTATCATGCATCTTTAATTTAATTAATTTTCCTCGATCTTCACTCTCTGATCGAGCTTGGAAGAGAGTAATAAATACAAATACTTATAGTATATATAATGTTCGTACAACAGCATGGGAACATACATGAAGTAGTACTGATGCAGACTAGTTAAACTTACTTAGCTTCATTATTTAATGCTGTCAAACATTCACTTATCCGGCCTCCAACTCCGATCCTATATAAACCTGTCCTGCTTTCGTCCAGTCAATGCCCTTTACCTCTCTGTCCCTAGCTCAATTATATTCAAACTGTGCGTACGTGTACACATCATATATATCATATCTTCAACTGATCTGATATAAGGAAGCTAGCTAGGAATCATGAAGCAGCAAAAAAATTTCAAGGCATGCTTAAACAGATTATTGCAGAAGATTGATAGCAGTGTCAAACCTCTTGCGGGCAGTGATGAATGGTGCTGCAAATGTGGTTGTTGGAATTGGGCATCAGTGCATGAAAAAGAAAGAATCCCCAAGGATGTTCCCAAGGGCCATTTTGTAGTGTATGTTGGGGAATACCAGAAAAGGTTTGTAATCAAAATTGGGTTGCTCAACCACCCACTGTTCAAGGCATTGCTTGATCGAACTCAGGAAGAACAAGTATATGATTTGGGTGCTGACTCCAAATTCTGGATACCTTGTGAGGAGGAACTCTTCATCAGTGTTGTTAGATGTGCTACCCCTACCCCTTCTAGGGATCCATACATCTCAATCTCCATCTGCTGATCTCATCCATCTCATGCATGCTACTCCGATCCCTGTCGTATTTTGTATCCAATTGTAACCAAATTCATTTTCTCATCTTAACCCCATCATCCCCACCCTTAGCTTGGTTGTACGCGATGAACTATTCTGGAATGGAGAAAATTTTAACCCCAGTTTTGAGCTAGCTAGTAATCATGATGAATAGCAACCAGTCAAATAATCAATAAAAGCAGTCAAGCAATCATGAGAGAGCACAAAGAGTCAATGTATATTTCTGTTTATCCGGCCTGCACGCACGCACGATCAACATTACCAAGCAAGCAAGCCTACTTAATTTCTTTGTTACGGAACTTACGGCATCTAGTTGCGCGAATCCTAACTACCACATCTAAAGGTCGTTTAATTTGCCAGCATTTAAACCAAAAAATAAAAAATAAAAAATTAAATTCTAACTCATTTAATTTGCCCACAAAAGAGCTCCACATCTCAATATGTTTTAAAGTTTGATGGGATTATTATTATTCTTTTTTGGAATAAGGGTCAAATTGGCCACTGAACTACACACAAAAATGCAATTAGGCCATCGAACTAAAAAACAATGCAATTGGGTCCCTGAACTATACGAATTCATGCAATTTCATCCAAAATGACCTGTTTTACCTGATATGCTGGTTACCAATTTTAAAAATGATATTTTAAAATAATTTTAAATAAAATAATTAATTAAAATTAAAATTTAAATTTAAAAAAATAATTAAAAAATAAAAAATAAAACTGCCGGCCGGAGACCCGCGTCTCCGGCCGGCCTCGTCTCCATGGCTGGAGACGAAGGTTCCTTCGTCTCCTGGCCATGGAGAACCTTCGTCTCCTGGCTATGGAGACGAAGGTCGTCGTCTCCATGGCCGGAGCCGGAGACGAAGCTCCGGCCATGGAGACGAGGCCGGCCGGAGACGAATCGTCTCCGGCCGGTAGTTTTTTTTTTTTTTTTTTTCAATTTTAATTATTTATTTTATTTAAAATATTATTTTTAAAATAGGTAACCACTACATCAGGTAAAACAGGTCATTTTGGATGAAATTGCATTAATTTGTGTAGTTCAGGGACTCAATTGCATTGTTTTTTAGTTCGATGGCCTAATTGCATTTTTGTGTGTAGTTCAGTGGCCTATTTGTCCCTTATTCCTTCTTTTTTTAATAAGATATATACCTTCCAATGGTCAAGAATGCAATTTGCAGCAAGAGAAGTAGAAAATTGTTACCTTTACTCGCATATTATTTTACTAACATAGTCAATCCAGTAGAGTATTGATCAAGTGATAGATACTTAGTCAAATGACAAAATTTCAGTATAGATACAATTAAGAAATAAATTAAGCATATGAGCACACTCAAACCATAATCAAAAGTGAATCCTATTATTTAAAATAGGAAAATATTACATTTACTCCTATTTTTTACTCATCTCAAAATTTGGATATTGACATTTTCGTTGGGACTCATAGTATAAATATAATTTATCTTGATTTGTCACATCAAAAAATAAAAATGAGGGAGTAGACATATGGAATCTATATAGTAGAACTCATCTGGCCGTTTGGTTGGGAAGATGGAATTATGGTGGAAAATAACTGTAATTCGGTGAGATAAGAGTAACTGGAATAAAGAAGTGATATAAAGACTAAAATGTTATTGTGTAATACGAAGTGACAATAATAATAATAATAACAATGGGCAAATTTATTTATTTATTTATTTTTCATTTCCGTCTCACTCTATATTGCAATTAATATGAGGAGGTATGAATTACAATTCATTGAATTGAGGGAATTGTTCGAAATCTCCAATCAAACATTGTATTTTTTACTTTTATTGAATTTCATTATAATTTAATTACAATTCACCCCAACTAAACACCAAATTAAAATATTACGTCATTTAAATTTATTTTTAGCTATTTTTTTCTGAGTTCTACTATATGTACTCCATTTTTTTTAATTTAATGTGACAATAAATAATTTGTTATCTTCATTCTGTGGGTCATAAAGAAAATGTCAAAATCACAATTTCGTGTGAGAGAATAAAAGTTGAGAGCCCACGAATTTCAAAAAAGAAAAAGAAAAAGAAATTAGGAGTGCAATTAGTATGTTTCTTTTTTTACACGCCATGCTTTTTTTTGTAGATGTAGTACATTTGCAGAGACGATAACAAATTTTGTACTTCTTCATTTTTATTCCATGACGGGATAATAAATAATGGGTTATTTTTGTCCTGTGAGTCCCAAAAAAATGTCAATATCATTACTATTTTGTGTGTGTGAAAGAGTAAAAAGTTGATAATAGAATTTGAGAGCGCAAGGGTTTAAAAAAAGAATTTGGAAGTGAAATTAGTATTTTCCTTTTTTAAGCATGCTTTTTTGAGCTGTAGTCGTACATTTGCAGAGACGATACCGCGTTGGTATTTCCTTCCCACCTTTCTTTCCAACACTCCAACAGTCCTCAGGCACACAGTAGCAGACTGACGATTCTGTACGACGAAAAAACTGCCATTGCATGCCCAGCCCCCTCAACGCCTTAACCCCACCCCCCACGCTCCTCCCCCTTTCCTCTCTGTTTCTGTTTTTTTTTTTATATTTTTATTTGTTGGTTGAGATTTGAGAAAAGCCATTTAACCAGGCGGTGGAAGTATATCTCACTCTCTCTGCGATTTCTCAAGCGTAAGAGAGAAGGTAACCTTGTAAAGCTTTCTGCATTGTAGCTCTAATTTCCAACCTCCTGTTTGGCCTCCTAGCTCGAAAGCTAAGAGCTATGCGAAGCTAACGGGCTTTATAAAAATGGTTGAGGAGGGAGACATGGAGTTTATGAAGGGTAAAGCTCCAAAATCACCCATGTCTCCCATACTACCATGAGCATTACTTTTGGACATATATAATATTTTTTGCTTAGGTTATAGCATCCTTTCCCTTGCCATGTAACACTTTTTTTTAAGGCTAGTCGTGTTTGTGATCAACAACAAAGAAAAAGTAAAAACAAAATGTGTATACATATCATCAGCTGCCTCTGTTTAAATAGGCTGTGATTTTGCAGAATTTTCTGTGTTCGGTGAGATTTGCACTCTCATTGTACGCATGCCACTATGACAGGGTATTTGTTCACCTCCTCTTTATGTTTCTTTGGTGTGCAATATATTTATCAATATGCACTGAATTGGTAATAATAATAAAAGAGATTGTGTTGTGAGATAATAAATTTCTAGGACTTAGGTAAAGTGGTATGACCTGAAAAACTTTGTTTTAGATCTTACAAATGATTTATATCATTTGAATTATTTTTCACAAAAACAACCTCTTCTATTGTTATTACCAATTCGACATAAACACACACAAAGGTTTGGGAGTTGAACTCATGGAGGGGGGCTGATATTTTGCCTATTAGTTGTCTACCAGTGCATTGACATCTTGACTGTAAATGTGACTGCAGTGTTTTTTTGGTCACTTTAACAAGACATTGTGTTGTGCATCTTGTCTAAATCGTACAATTATTCCCTTCATTGAAGGGGAGGGATTGAAAGTTTGAGTGATATGAATTCACAATTGGGTTCTGCAAAGTATCATGAAAAAGAGGACCATGGAATTGTGCATGTAGCTTCAAGAAAGAGGAAGCTGAGTGGACGAGAATTTAAGAAACTTCTAGTATCACGGGTTAAGAGAGTGAATTCCATAGGTAAACTCTTATCACTATACATTATTGTTAATTTGAAATTAAACTAACCTGTTCTGTAATGTATGTGACAGATCTTAGCTGCTACCATAATTTAGACACATATGATATGATGTTAAGCCGTCTAAACTGAATCATAGCAATTCATATTTTATCGTGGAGACACCAAATTCTTTCTAAGCTGCATAACTTGCATATACTATTAGCAGATAATGCACATGGAAAGCAGGATAGGCTGTCTGAAAGTGGTTGCTCTGTCAGTGGAACTAATGAACACAATGTAACCAACATGAGAGTTCCAGAAAGTTCCTGTTCAAATTCCAAAGAAGAAAGGTATTCTGTTTTATTAAGTTACTGCCTAATTCCTAGCTATCTGTTTAATATTTCTGTTAGAAACCTGGAAGCTCAGTTAGTGTTTATCTGCTCACAGGTTGGATGATTCCCTACAAGAATGTACCTCTACCTGCAATTTACAAGTAATTACCTACCTATTTGGTGTCTCTCTTCCTGCTTCAATTACTTTCATGAACATCACTTGTAATTAACTTGTTCTTAGTGTCTGACCCATGAGTACTTAACTTCACTTATCCCTACCCCGTCCTCTTCTCAAAGTAAAAGATAATGACAACAAGAGAGAAAAAGATGTAAGGACCTTTGAGAGGGAAATTTTGATTGGTGTCTTGAGCATCTTTTATATGGTCTGTTATTTATGAACAATTGAACAAATTGAAGTAAACTGTCACTATTTCTTGCTACACACAGGATAAAATCAATACAAAATCATTGCTTGACCTTGACTTGAAGCCTACAAATCCAGAGGATTGTGATGTGCAGTACATAAATTCCAAACAGGATAATGAGATTGGAAGTGAGCATAGCAAATGTCTGATATGCTCTGAAGGGGGAAAGCTCTTGTGAGTACATTACTATCTTGTATTTAAAAAATAATAATAATAATAATAATTTTATCCTTTCTAAGTACTGGGTTGCATTCATTCTCCATTGCAAGTTACTAGCTATACTAAAACTGGTTGAAGCAGCCTGAAATGAAAAGATAGGCAAGCCTAAACATGTAAGGGTTGTGGTACATTTATGTTCCTAGAGCAAAGTCATTTACACACGGCCAACATACAGGGATGAAACCCTAAATAAGAAAGCAGTCTTATTTGAGATGGTTCCATAGTCCTAGCCACTAACTATTATAACGACATGAAATTCTGAAGGTGTTATTTTACTTATTTTCCAGATGCTGTGCTGGAAAAGGATGTGGGAGGAAGTTCCATCTCCCTTGTGTAGACCCCCCACTAACATATTTCCCTCTTGGAGCATGGTACTGTATTTGGTGTGTCAAAAAGAAGATGGAATTAGGTGTTCATGCTGTGTCTGAAGGAGTAGAGTCTATTTTGGATTCTAGAGGAGCTGATTGTGAAAATGAAGGTATTGGCCATCTGCATATTATTCTATTTCATGTGAGTTGGTTTTACATTTTTTTAAAAACATATTAACAGTGCATTGTTGTAACTGTAACTTTGGGACCTGGTGTTAGTGATGCATAAACAGAAGGAATATTTGGTAAAGTACAAAGGCCTTGCTCATATTCATAACCGCTGGATTCCAGAGGCAGAGTTGACTCTAGAGGCTTCAGCACTGCTTGCAAGATTTAACAAACACAATAAGGTGATATTGATATAAAGCTATTAATATATTTTTCATTTTTTTTTCCTTTTATGGGCTTATTGATTGTTAACATTTTTAAGATGCTTTCTTCAGAATGTGAGTTGGAAAACAGATTGGACTATGCCTCATCGTTTGCTTGAGAAAAGGTTGTTGTTACTACCGGAGTCCAGTGAAACATATTCTCTGGGGCATAATGATAATGGTTCCATTTGCCGTTATGAGTGGCTTGTGAAATGGACAGGCCTTGATTATGATCAAGCTACTTGGGAATTAGACACTGCTCCATGTTTAAATTCCTCCAATGCATTAAAAATGATCAGTGACTATGAAAGTCATCATAAAAAGGCAAACGCAGAGGTGCATCCTTCCAAGAATGATAAGGATAAGGTACTTCTAACTATTAAACCAATACAATGAGCAAGGTTATATACTAGCTAATAGTTACTGATATTTGTCATGAATATTTTTACTAGCACCTGGATGATTGTCTCTTTCTGATGTTACTGCAGGGAAGTAGAAGTCCTCTTCCTGAGCTATTGACATTCCCATTTGAATTTACAGCTCAAGTGCACAGCAATCATCTCATTTATGTGAACAAACTTCTAAAATATTGGCACACTAGCAAAAATGCAGTTGTGATTGACAGCCAGGTTAACTAATTATTGTTCCTTGTCCAGTTTTCATGTCCACGATATAATTTTGCCCCTTGCCATGATATGTGTGACCTGTTACATGAATTGATAAACTGATAAGGGTATTATCAAATCTGTACTCGAAGTAAGAAGTTGAATGTTTGGAATTTTCAGGAACGTATTCTGAAGACAGTGCTTTTAATATCATCTTTTGCAAGAGATATGAGACGGCCATTTTTGATAATCACAACTCGCCCTGCACTCTCATATTGGGAAGACGAGTTCTCACGTTGTGCATCATCTATCAATGCTGTTGTATACAAAGGGAATGAAGACGTCCGTGCTTTCATTAGGACTCTTGAGTTCTATAATGTGCAAGGTGCCATTATGTTCCAAGTTCTTATCTCACATTGTAATGCAGTTGTTGAGGTAATTTTTCCAGTTTGTTGCTATATCCTTCAATTTTTTCCCTTTCCATTCTGATGTATGACTAATTTATCACTTGAGCACCCTAAGTTATATAGTATTGAGTATTGACTATTGATCAAGATGTTCCATTAGTTGTCACTGCAATTCCTTAAGATTTTGCTTTCTGGTTGAATGAAACACAAATACTATGATTCTATGAAAGAATTATTTGAATAATATTTTAACAAGAAACTCAAAGTCATTGACATTTCTCCACTCGTTCTGCAGGACATTGAAATGCTTAAATCTATAAGTTGGGAAGCAATAATCATAGATACTAGCCAACAGTCTTCTGTGCTAAAGAATTTTGAACACATCAAAGCTCTTGCTACTGACAAGAAACTGCTTCTTTTCCGTCAAATAGAGGTAAATATACACCAATTCTTAATCAGTTCCCATATTCTTACATGTTCACAACTAATGAAAGCTACCTAAATTAATCAGGATAGAAGGTTCAGTTACCGCAAATTTCTCTCTTTACTTGATCCAGAATATGAAGATGCCAATAGTGATTTCCCAGAGAGCGGAGCTTACACAGAAGACATCAAGTTCAAAGAACAGTTCACAAAGTATATTGCATATGAGTGCAAGTCCTCCATGTCCAAATTTGTTGAGTACTGGGTCCCAGTCAGGCTCTCAGATGTGCAAATTGAACAATATTGTGATTGCCTTTTGTCAAATTCACCTTTGCTCTGCTCAATTTTGAAGTGCTCCCTTCATGACTTACTAATGTCAACTAGAAAGGTTTGTCCTTAACAACTTTTGGTGCATCTTTTTGATCTAGTAAACTTTTGAGTGCATCTGTTCTGTTTTTCAGTAATTTTCAACAACTAAGTTGCAGGTTTCTAGTTGCTGCAATACAGTTGATATCACTAACTTCCTAACTGGAATTTACTTTCTGTACCATCTAGTGCTGTGATCACCCATACCTGGTAGATTGTACTCTGCGGAAATCCATGGTAGAAGGCATTCCAGCAGATGACCAGTTAGATGTTGAGATTGAACTTAGTGGAAAATTACAACTCCTCAATAGGATCCTTTTCGAGATTAGGAAACGAGGGCTAAGAGTCCTAATTCTTTATCAGGTAAGGTTCAACTCTTTGTTTAATTTTCCCTCCAATCCCTGTTCTTATTTCTAATACTTATAGTTGATTTATTTCCTCATTTTAAAATGTAATCTCTATTCTCAAAATACAGCATCTTAAAGTAGAAAATGTTTGGGTATTCCCTTGGATTTGCAGCAGGAATATATTGAGGGTAGGCCCAGCAGAGGATAAATTCTCAGAGTCTCTTTCATTTCTTCTACTTCCTTATGTGCCTTTGATTATTTACAAACCCTCTTAACCTTTCAGATTTCATTACATCCATAGTTATTTGCTTTACTATGCTTATATGAAGCTGTTCCAGTATTCCATCTTACTGTTTTGTTGGACCACCTCAGATATCATACAGCTCATTACAAGAAGAGATTTTTGAAGTAGAATAAATTGGAAATTATGCATTTTACTGTTTTCTTTATCACCAGTTCTTTTCATTTATTTGATGGATATTAATAGAAAGATGGATTGCTTTTCACCTGTCAGTCTTTTGCTGCATCTGGGGGGATTTCTATTGGAGACATTTTGGATGACTTCATTCATCTAAAATTTGGAATAGACTCTTATGCACGCATTTGCGGGAATGTTCCTGCTCCAATGAGGAGAGCTATACTGAACAAGTTCAACAATAAAGAAAGCGGAAAGTTTGTCATTTTGATGGAAACAAGAGCTTGTGTTCCTAGCATCAAGCTTTCAGCTATAGATACTGTGGTTCTATTTGACAGTGACTGGGACCCAATGAATGATTTTAGAGCATTGCAGAAGATGACCATTGATTCAAAATTTGAGCAGTTGAAGGTCTTTCGTTTATATTCATCTTGTACTATAGAAGAAAAAACACTAATTCTTGCAAAGGGAGGTTTAACTGTTGACAGTAACATCAAAAGATTAAAGCAGACAACTTGCCATGAACTGTTGGCTTGGGGTGCCTCCTATCTATTCAACAAGCACGATGATTGCCATCACAATATTTCATCCAAAGCTCTTCTGGATGATCTATTTTCTGAGTTGTTAAACCTATTGCCCAGCAGCAGTGAGAACAGTGGCTCTGCTAACTGCTTCAGGATTTTGAAAGTGCAGCAGAATGCAGGAGCCTACCCTCAAAATATAACTTTACCTGGGGAATTGGAAATGCAGTCGATGGAAGATTCCTCCATCATATCAGGATTACATGATAATGAACGTACATCCTTGTTCTGGAGGAATTTGTTAGAGGGGAGGCACTCAAGGAGGAAATATTTGTCTAACCCCTCCCAGAGGGTTAGAAAACAACATTGTTTACTGGATGGCTTGCACGAATCTTCCGAAAGGGATGAAGAGGGGATACCGAAAGCAGATGCTGGTACGGTTCCAGATTCTTGTCAGTTCCAAACAGGGATACAAGCAGATGGAATTGAAGCAAATGGTACCGGTACTAAAACGACAATCACAAACAATGAACAAGATCAAATAAATTGTGTAGATGCACATTCTTGTCAGTTCCAAGCTCCAAAGTCATTTCCCATAGAAGATTCAAATCAACCACTGGCTTCTTCAGTCCAACAATCTGCAGGAAATTTATCAATACCCCTCTCAGCTGTGCAAGCAGATGGAATGGAGACAAATGGTACTACCCCAAGAAGCATAAACAATCAAGAAGATTTTGGAAATAATAATCCTATTGAGTCCTCAGGCATAGCTGATGTTCCACAGTCACATTTCTTAGACCCTCTTCAAAGAGAAATGAATAAGATACAGAAAGAGAGAGAGCAAACTATGAAATTGCATGAAGATTTGGTAAGTCTACATTTGCAAATTTTCCCCCCTTTTTCTTTATCATGTTCTTTTGTCATCTTCCAAGAGGAAAGTGTTGCTGAATGTATTAAGGAATATGTTTTGTAGAAATTGCTTCTGAGATCTGAGCTTGAGAAAGAGATACTTGAGATACGGAAGAAGTATGACTTGCTGCTTCAAGATGTGGAAATGGAAATTGTACAAAAGCTAAAGGAGTGTGATGGATGTTATGACAGATTACATTTAAACAAGTTATTGGCTGAATTCGTGATTGAGAAGGGAAATGTCAATTCTACATCTAATTCACAAGAGATGGAGAAAGGTACGCAAGATAGATTATATTATCTCATTATTGCAATGCACAGCGTATTTGAAGAAACTAAATATAACTATTGTGCTTTTTAAATCAGTTTTCTTTTAAAAAACAAAAAATTCTAATCTGAACTATTGACGAATTTAATTATTTACTCTGCCAGTGAGCGGATCTACTTTCATTAACCAGATATATCAACTCTCTTTTCAACAAACTAATCAGAGGACTATTGCAGTTCCTACAGAATCATTGGCAAGCCAGCCGGTTATTGATTCACCATTGAATCCATCATCAGATATAATGAGGGCTCCTACTACAAATCCAAAACATGTGAATTCAGATCATGCAATGAATCACCCATCAGCTGTTCAGCATACTGCCAATCTGCAAATATCATCTGTGGGCTTGCCAAGGAGTGGCACATTGTTACAATCTGTGGTTCCTCAAAGAGCTGGTCATCCATTATCGTCAGTACCCTTGCAATTTAGCGGGAAAAATCCTCTATTATCAGTCAAGTCAGAGTTATCTGCAGGTCCTCAAACTTCTCCTCAAGTAACACCAGTAAGTTTGCCAGCAGTTGGGGCAACATCTCCAAATCCTGAATTGGCTGCCACTATAGAGTCATTTGCAAACCTGCAACCAGAACTACATTTGGCCAGCCAGGGAACGGATGCTCCATGTGCGACTTCAACACTGCCAGAACAATTGGTAACACCAACATCATATTATCCCAGACCATTTTCTTGTATTACAGCTACGAGTTTTTCGGGGAGCCTTCAAGTAGGGTGTGAAATCAGAGCCCCCGCTCCACATCTAAGACACTTGAGACCAACTGCAGCTATTTTGAGATCAGTCCCAGATAGTATCAACTTTTAGGGTCATTGGATGATCAAACCATCTAAAAGAGTTAGTTTAGGCAGAGCAGAGGGTCCTTTTGCTTTTACATATATACGAATGATCTTTCAGTATTTTGGAATGTTATGCTGGCCAACCACAAACTTTTGCAGATGCAAGCATCTTTAAGTGGTGTTTCAACCTCTGCTGTTTGCCTGTAAACATGGCAATCGAAATTGAAACAAATGGTAAATATGAGAGAACATTCATCTCCAGATTATTCCACAACAGTGCCTACTCATTCATCTTTTACTGAACAGAAAAGCACATGTAGCTACATCCCTACAGAGAGAAGCATTCCAGAAAAGATTACAACTGGATTTTACCAAAAGCCAAAACAATGTTCAAGTAGCATAACCGAGGAAAAAAATGTATATATTACATTGAAAATAAGCAATGAATTGAAATAAATTAACAGATAGGAAGAGGAGCACCATCCCAGCTCTTGAGGCATTCCAACAAAGGATCAATGATACTTCCCTCACACATAGCTGTGAACACCTTGTCACACTCTTCACCCGGTGACCGAACCTTCTCTCCGGTCAGCAACTCAGTGCCCAGGCCTTCACGAACAAACTTGTACAATGGGTAAGACCTGCACTCCTTAATCCTGTTTGGAATAGCCGGGTTCCCACTCTCTACAGCGATCCTTGCAGCCTCAACTTCTTTTGGCAGAACAGCCTTCAATTCATCTTCAAAAGCTGCAACCTTTAGGAAAATTGAAGTGCCGGTGTTCTTCTCATTCTCCCCATTCTGCAAGGCGTGATCAACAAGGGCTTGGCGGAGTTTCTGCATCAGTGGGTAGTTAGCACTGCAGGGATCATCCGCATATGCGAAGACATATTCGCGGTCCACCACTCGGAGCAAGTCTTTCTCGCAAAACCTTGCGGGATGAAGTTCTCCATTAGCACCCACAGTGAGAGTCCTCTTAGCTACCTGTGTAACTGCATTCTTCACAGCATTCCTCAAGTTCTCCTCCAAGAACCTCAAGTCAATAGCTTGGCAAAGCGCAACGAGATATGTGGATGACATGAGTTTCAACACGTCCACAGCTTCAGCAGTCTTCCTAGCTGAGATCAAACCCAAGGAGTTAACATCCTGGTTGTGCTGCTCAGCACTCTGGACATGGTTAGTAACCGGATTAGCCAAAAATTGCAGCTCGGAGCAGTAAGAAGCCATGGCAATTTCAGCGCCCTTGAAACCATAATCCAAGCTTGGATTCCTCCCTGCTGTGAGATTAGAAGGCAACCCATTGTTGTAATAGTCATTGACAAGCTCAGAGAATTGGGCAAACAACAACTTGCCGATAGATGCAAGGGCTAATCTTGAGTTGTCCATAGACACACCAATTGGTGTACCCTGGAAGTTGCCACCGTGCAAGGCCTTGCTTCTGGCAACATCAATGAGAGGGTTGTCGTTGACAGAGTTGATCTCCCTCTCAATCATTTTGGTTGCAGCACGAATGACTTCAATCTGAGGGCCGAGCCATTGGGGCGAAGTGCGGAGAGCATAGCGATCCTGTTTGGGTTTCTGCAGAGGATCCATTTCGTGCAACTTCTGAGCCGCCTTCACGTAAGAGCTGCCGTCCAAAATATGTTCCATAATAGCAGCAGCTTCAATCTGGCCGGGGTGATGCTTCAACTTATGCGTCAAATGGTCGGTAAATTCTGGTTTCCCATTCATGACTTCAGCAAAAATAGCGGATAAAACCTCAGACAGAACTGCAAGAACATTAGCCTCGAAAAGAACCATAGAGGCCATGCCAGAACCAACGGCGGTCCCATTAACAAGGGCAAGCCCTTCCTTGGGCTGCAACTCGAAAAATCCTCCGTCCACTCTGGCTAACCGCAGAGCTTCCTCTGCGTTGAGGGTCTCCCCGTTGGGTCCGACGGCCTTGGAGTTAGGGCGGCCGGTGATCAAGCCAGCAATGTAGGATAACGGGACAAGGTCACCGGAGGCGGTGATGGTGCCACGGAGGGGCAGGCAGGGGGTAATGTTGTGGTTCAGCAATTTAGTGATTGCTTCCAAGATTTCAAATCTAATGCCAGAGTATCCTTGAAGAAGAGTGTTGATTCTCACAAGCATGGCGGCTCTTGTTGCTGAATGGGGAAGAGTGTGACACGATTCTGTTCCATTGCCGAATATTCCAGCATTCAAAAACCTGCAAATTTCAGTCAACCCCCAGCTTAGATACAAATCATCAAACACTACGTATAATTTTACAACTTTTATAATCCCAAAATAGAAACAATTTAAATATAATTTTATGCTAGTCACCTCAATCTGCTGACTTGGTCCTAAAGCACAGCAACTAGGAAGTACTGTATATTTTTATGATTGGTAAAAAATATTATGAGAATTTTCATTCTCTTTTAATTTTTATTTTCACATTTAAATACTTATAAACATTTTTTCTAGGATTCACACGGACAAAATAGTTTATCAATGTCAGTCACATCATCAAATAAAATTGAAGAAATTAATATGAATTGAGTTGGAATGTACTTACATATTATTTGTCACATCATAATTATGAAACAAAATAATTAACTTCTATGTGGGACTGCACTGCAGTCTGCTGACTTCTAAGTCCCAACCATAAACACTTGCTATACAATAATTCCATTAACTGTTGTACCTAAATAACCACTTCTTAGTTTCCACCTAATATTTACCATCTCTTTTAATACAAGCTAAGTGTTTTAAATTTAATTATTATGTCGTACAAAATATTTCATACTAAAAATAGTTAGCACTTGGTCCTATTTTGTTTATTCAATTTAATTGTTTATTGGCTAGTTTGACTAAATTTTAACTATAAATTTAAATAAATTTATATTTAACTCTTGGATCGGAATAAAAATAAAATAATTTTCAAATTTTCAAATTACTCCGTAAGTATGTATTACATATCGGTTATTGTTAACTAGTACAAAAAAAAAATTCACCTTCCAATGTAAAGTTACTGTGCTTGTCTTTATAATACATATTAGAAAAAATTGCAATATATTATTAGGACAATCTTGTGACGCTAATTCCTAAAGCTTGACAAGATTACGAAAAAGTTGTGGAAATAATAAATCTTTGTGTGGGTCTAGAAAAGGGAAGAAAAATCAACCCAAAAAATCTTGTTCCAAAAGTAGTGTATGCAAGTTAAGCATATATGTGTATAAAAATGGCATTTTTACCAAAAAAAAAAAAAAAAAAAAAGGAAAGTTAGATAGATGTTAGTTTAGTGGTTTTACCTAATGAGCTCCTTCTGAAGAGCGCCACCTTGTTTGGTTCTACGGTGAGAGGTGGCACCGAAGCCGGTGGTGACGCCGTAGCTATCAGTCCCTTTGTTCATGCTATCCATCACCCAATCACTGCTGGCCTTAACGCCGGCCCGGGCCTCCTCGGAGAGCTCCACCGCGACGGCATTGTCACGGGAGGCGATAGCTGCCACTTGAGCCACCGTGAGCGTCTCTCCGCCGAGCTTCACCGCCGGCTTCCTAAACTCGGCCACCATGCGTTTCACTTCATCCAAGTGGCTCCCCCTCAATGACTCGGCAGCCATCTCCCAGTTCAAAGGATCAACCTGCTGCTTCTTCATACAGAAGCCATTTTGGTGGCCATTATTCTGCACCTTCACTGCGTCCATATTAGTTACTGGGCTGGGCGTGGCGTGGGGGACGGGAGGGAGGGGAAGAAAAAGAATTATTGAGAAATAATGTTTAATTTGGTTGTGGTAGCTAATGCGTGTCCGTGTGGTATAAATAGATGCTAACAATGAAGAATGGGTGCAATCTAATTTTTGGTAGGTAGGTGTAGAGGGAGAGAAGGAGATTGGTAGCAGACACACCAATTGGGGGTTGGTGGCTCTTTAATCTTAGCCCTTCATTTTATATGGACTTCACGGCTCAGATTTCCTTACGTGGCCATCACATGCAACATATATAATATTTATATATGGGTTTGCATCTCCACTACTGACTATTATGGTAGTATTATTTTTATTTTTGGTAGATGATGATTTTTATAACGAGTAGTTGTTAAAATAGCTTTACTATAATGGAAAGGCATGAATGGGTTGGCAAAGGTAAGGTAGGGCAAATTAATTATGCCATTCACTACTGTCTATTTTACATTGTAGATCCAAGTCCAAATAACTTTTAGATTATTACTTTGGATATGCACTAAACATATTCTGTACCTGCGATTTATGTGTTTGTAGTTACCATTTTGTGTCTGTAGTTAACATATATATTATGTGTTTACAATTACCATATTATGTGTCTACAGTTAACATATTAGGTTTCTTCCATTTATTTACAAGTACAAAACTAGCTATTAAATACAAGTGCATAATATATATATATATATATATATATATATATATATATAAATTGTAAATACATAATTTTTGAATTAAGGTCAACAGTGCAATATGGACCTGGCGTCCTGGCTCATGGTATAACATCATATATATGGTCATAAATACTATATACATATATGTACTAGTAAATATTTTGACGTCCCAATATTAATCCGTGTCTAAGCTTAATTTAAAAATACATAGAAAAAAGAAATGTTTTTGGAATTTATAATAAAAGATGAAAAAATTGACGATATTATTGTACTTTATTTTTATTTCTAAAATATAGTAAAATACAATGTGGTAAATAGTTAATATAATCCTTATTAAATAGAGTAACGAGAACTTTTGCATGGGCACAAAGATGACCTCAAAAAATGGTTGTCACATTTAATAAAAAAAAAAAACAAAGAACATGAAAAATACATTTAAAAAAGAAGAAGAAGAAGTTATAGTGTTGCTCTACCTAAGGTAAATTTACATATCTATGTTTATACTAAAATATGTTATTATTATATTGATCAAGCCTTTCAAAATAAATGAGTAATTTATTAAATTTATTTTAGTTAACTACGGAGTAGTTCATTAATTATATATTCTAGGTGCAACTGTGCAAGACTATTTTGTAGTATTAAATTTTGCACCATTTTTCATAAGTTTTTATGTAATGAAATTAGCATGTAGTATAATATATAACAAATCAGTTCATGAAAATTCAACAAATATAAATTAGTATGAATTAGAGATGATGTATTTAAATTAATGAGATAGATATGAATAGGTAAATAATAGTGTAAACATTAAAGAAAATAGAATGAAAATGTAGATGGAGTATTTTGTGGGAGGGAAAATTAGAGGGGTAGGAGACAAAGTAGATATCCAAAATGGAGGCGGAAATCAATGGTGGTTAGTGAGAGGGATATATGATGCATGCACATCAGGTCATCAGCACATGCACATAATATGTATATATATTCTTAGTTGAATATGGCAGAGGATGAGGCAGTCCCCATTTGACTTGGCAATTGCTATGCATTTCATGGAGGCTTCCATGGCAATTGCTATGAAAGTTTCATCCTTTACTGACTCAGTTCAACCTCTTGCATATGATAGTTTTAGTGTCATTTACTTCTTTCGTATAGTTTACGTGTTATTATTATACTAAGTAGAGTTTAGTAGTTTACTTTGTGCACATTATCAGATAGTGGTTGTGAGTTTTTTTTTTTTTTTTTTTTAAATTAAATTACATTAATTTGTAAAAGTTACCATGAATGAGTTTATTTTACACATACTTTGTAAAATTTTAAAAATGAAATATATTTTGATGGACTTTTTAAATAATAATAAAAAAGAAATAATAAAATAAAAAAAAAGAAGCAATTATGGAATATGAAAAGAATAATAGTAGATAACTACCCATCAACCCCATGCTAGTCAACTTATATACACCCTTCAAACTTCCAACAACCCTCCCTCTCAATACTCCATTTATCTCATTTCTGCACAAAACTAAATTTAATATAAATAAATATATTCGCATGTTCATCTCATTATATTTATTTATTATGTAGGGAACAGAGAGACACAGACCATGCCATTCCATAATACATCCTCCACCACTATTTATGCACATATGAAAATTAAGATTTCATCGGTGAGTTGATTGTGTGACTCGTGATTTACATCCATAGTAACTCTAGGAGCGAGGTACTCTGAACTTAAGATTAATCCGACAAAATTGAAATACATATTAAACATAATATAACCATTTTTACCTTCTTTTTTTTTTTTTATATAAAAAAAAATAGAGAATAAAGAAACATACCATGATGCATAAGAAACTTCAAACCATTTTCCATTTACATTTAGGGAAATTTTGTAGAAATTGACCAAGCAACTGACTTTGAAATTTGGTCTTCTACTTGGTTGTTGTTATCCATTTCACTTTATTTTAATTGAATAAATATTGTATATATATGACCATTTTATGTATAATATTTTTTAGTTAAAATAAAATTATAAAACAACACATGTGTTGTGGGATAGTTGAACGTGTAATCAGCGATTAAACTACATGTGTCTTCCACCAATTGGATCATAACTTAAAAACTGTTGAAGGGAACAGTGCAAGCTGAGGCTAATTGCTACTTATTGCTAGCTTTACTAATAATTTTGCAAAGTTTAGTGTGATATAACAGTTGGTTGTTGATGTCTTCTTCTTCTTCTTTTTTCCCCCGTCACTTCTATATACTACCAAACATCAGTGGATGTAAAATGATGATACATACATTTGAAACTTCTAATAATTTTCATTTTCATTTAGGAAAAGTTTGCAGACGACGACCTTTGAAATTTGGTCTTTTCCCATGTTCTTCCTGTTAATTTCCCCACTTGACCATATTGATGTCTAAATTCAACTTCATGAATAATTACGAAACTTTTTTATAATCTAAAAAAAACTAATAAGTGTGAAGGAAGGTTATACATATTCTTCATTTATGTCAAATATTTTAATTATAATTAATTAGTTTATTAGTCACATATTAATTTTTCAGCTAGCTTTTCAACTACGCATGTCAAACAGATAAGATGCTTAGTCTCTTTTATTTATTTATTTTAATACAGTGCATATTAATTGGAATTGATTCAGAAAAAAAAATATGTAACTTGAAATTTACTAAACATTTTATTTTGTAGTTGATGACTTATATGAGCTCAATTCAAGGAACCGTATAGTAATAATAAAAAACTATATATAGTTTATTAGTAATAGTACAGTGTTTATCTTGTTTTGAAATGTATTAAGAATTTCATGTATATTTTCAGTCAGCTGTGTTGAAATTGTCAATAGTAGTTTGTCAAAATTTTGACATTAGTTCGGGTTGGTAAAGTTGCATATATATATATATATATATATATATATATATATATATATCCGCTAAGTATGTATTTTTTTATGACTACAATATGACCATATTCATAATATACCAACCCTTGAATTAGGATGTGATTTAAACTTATGACCTTACGTTTTGGATTGGTATAGTGAAACACAAAGAGTCAATATCGCTTCCTAGTTTCTCAACCTATTGAAGCACAACTTCGAACGCATAACCTCTCATATGAAAGTGCAACTTGGTGCCACTAGATCACACGATCTTGACAAATCACAAGTATGTATTTATATAATTATAAAATTTCATTTTATTATTTATTTTGTTACAAAGATGCCACCTCAAAGTGTGGAGTAGTTGAATTGGCAGCCGCGAGCCATTGTGCAAGTGTGCAAGACGTAATTAATTTGGAGCACTGCACTAGTACGCGGTGGTTGGACATTCAAAAATCAAACTACTATAATTACCACGATAACATCACCCCACTCATATAATCATACTTTATAATGCTTCATTTTTTAATAACTATTTAATTAAGACCCATAAATTTTATTCAATAATCGTTATCAAAGTACTTATAAAAATGTACAAATGATATTTTATGTTTAATTAATATATAACTAGCAAGTTTAGTCATCTATCGTTTACCTTATTTAAAAGAACCAAAGCACAAAATTCATGTTGAATATGTTGCTTGATATGCACCCAATATCTGCAAGAAGGCAATTTAAAAAAAAATAAAATAAAAAATAAAAAATTAAAGCATTAATCCCAAGACGATCGATCTGAGTAATCTTAATTATGGGTGCATAACAGCATATGTTATTATGTGAAGCAGCATGTTATTGGCACGTGCATGAGAGATGTGGAGGTGGATAAAATTTAGAGATCGATGCTTCACAGCTAGCTTAGCTAGTGGCCAGCTGCCTATTTTAATCGCGTTCGCGGACACTTAAAGAAAAAAAAAATAATATGAAAATTCAGCTGATTAGAATTGACAAATTAAATTAAAAAAATGTACGTATCTGGTGTGCCATTAGTGAGTAAGAAGAGGTAGGTAGTGCCCAACCATAAGTCCAATAATCGCCATTCATGAATCATGAATCAAATCTGAAAAATATATATTATTCATTATTCATGAATGAGTATGAAGTGGTAGGTAGTGCCCTGCCTGCTAACCCAGAATCATGACCCTTTAATTCTTAGGAGGAGTTTGGTAGCATAAAAAGTTCAAACATTTCTAAAATTTTAAAAGGTGAAAATTTTACTTTCATGTTTATCGAATTTGACACGACTAAGAAAAATTCGGGTTAATATGAATCTAATTTTGATATTTAAAAAAATAATAATAATAATAAATCTCATCTAAGAGGGAGTCTCGATTCACTTGAAAGTTTCTATATTTATTCGATTATTACAACCCGACTTTCCCAAAATGTAAGGATAACTATAGACATATATAGATGTTCAAAGTGCGTGCAGTAGTGTATATGCTTTAATTTTATTTTACTCCAATCTTTGTCTCGTGAAACTTACACTCTCAAATTTGCAATTCAAGTTGAGATGGCTGGTGAGTTTTTTGTAATTAATTATAATTGCACATTTGCACTGCTTGAAATTAAAATGCTTGTCAAACATTTTCTCTAGATAAGAAAAAAATTTTAAAATTATATTATATATTGGTACTCTGATCTATTGATAATTATTGGTAGACAAATATGATTGTTTTAATTAAATTAACCACAACAAATAATAATAAGTTTGTGTTGATTAAAGAAATGAAACAAGAGCAAAATGATGGTGAGTAAATTAGATATGGTAGCTTAGAACGGAAATCTTGGCTTGAGCACCACCTTGGATATAAAAAAAACTGAGTTGTGAAGCAGGTTTGAGTAGTGTTTGGGGAAGCTCGTAGGTGTTGAGCTGGTGGCACGGTTTGAGCCCCCATATAGACCCAGAAAGGTTTTCAATCCTGAGTTTCAAGTGGGTGATTGGCTTGAATGAGACGTTCTTGATCACAACCTTGTGCTTGTAATAGCTTTCCTTTCCCACCGTCCATGTAGAAGCGATGGAGTGCATTAACTTAACAACATCTTGGGGGGTATGAGAATTGGAAGCCAGCGGAGGGGGGCCGGCGGGTGCATAAGGTGCAGAGAGAGAGAGAGAGTGCAATTTGGAGAAGAGCCCAACAAGTGGTGCAGCGGCGGACAATGTTGGCTCAGTTTGTTCATAGTTGGAGCGATCATCTGTAAAGTCATCATCCTGCTGGTTGGTTGGACCGCCGACAAGAGCACCGTATATGACATTTGGATTTGGTTGAGGGCGGCGGTACCATTTGTCGAACCCCTCCACGCATCCAACGCTGGAGCGGAGAACAGTGATGGGTGAGATGGAGGCGCCTCTATGGTGAACGTGGGCAGGGTAGTTATGGCCATATCCCACCAGGTAACTAATGGCTTTTGGATTGTTACCCAGAATGTAGTCAGCCTGTGATTTAGCAAAGTTGAGGATTTGTTGAGGATAGATTTGAGGGGCGTCAGGGCATTTTACAACAGCTTTGGCCTCAGATAGATATTGAGAGTAGACAGCGAGGAGAAATGCGGCAGAAGAAACGTATTGCATGTTGTTCCATTCACGCACGTAGATGAGGCCAGCGGGAGTGAGGGCTACATTGTAGGCGGCGTCACCATTCTTCTGCAGACAAGCACAGGTGAAGTAGTCTGCTTTCGCCTGATATTGCTTCAGTACTACTGTTGCAGCAGCATTATTATGCTGCAATGAAATCTTGGAGAGAAGGACTTGAACGCCCGCATATTTGTTGTCCCAAGAAAACTCCCTCACTGCCCATCCAGTTCCGCCCAATGACCCACCATTTTCAACTACATATTTAAGGTAGTAGTCGTCCTTTGTTGCACGATACAGCCAGGCCGCTGCCCAAAGCAGTTCATCCTACATACATACATACATACATTCATTTACAGATAGATCGATCGAAATTAAAACTATTGATCGATATGCAGCATGATAGATGATTGAGAAAATAATTTATTAATTTAATGGAAAATTATATATGAATTATTGTACGTATTGAAGTATGTATGAAGTAAGTGTACTAACCGAATAGCCAGAAGATGTGTAAAATTGACGGGCACTTGGGATTGCATCATCGTACAGTCCCCTGAATCTATCTGCAAACGAGAAAAGCTGCATGCATGCACTTGGGATTGGTTGGTTGCTTGAAAATTGAAATGTATAGTGTTGGTTGTGACTAAATTAAAGCTACTATATATACCTGTTTTGCATGGACTAAGAGGAGATAAGAGTAGGAAGAATCATAAGGTTTGAATGCTAGAGAAGCAGCAGCCATGGCAGCTGCAGTTTCCGCGGCGAGGTCCGATCCTGGATTCTTGGAATCAAGCTTGTATGCAGTCCTAGGGGTTGTCATATCTTCTGCACGCTCCCAACAATAGTGATCAGATTCCCCATCTCCCACCTACATACAATTCCATTACCATTATTATAGTATATATATTAGTCAAAGCTAGCTAGCCACGTACGTACGTTCTCCATCGGCCTGAGTAAACGCATAGTATGTATATTAATATTCCGTGGTCTAATGATGCAGGTGGCCAAACCATTGAATTTATATATATATTCAAGAAATGTAACATTATATATATTGCTGGTGGGGTGGGGAAGAAAGTGAGACCTGTGCCCAGAGAAGATTAGGTTGAGTGTGAGCTTTAATGAAGTAATCAGTTGCCCACTTAATGGCAGCCAAAGTATTGGACATCTGGTTGAGATGAACAGTCTCCTTTCTGAAGTCCACAGCTCCCCATGAAAGCATAGTGGCAGCGAAGGCCATTGGCAGCCCAAACTTTACATGATCTCCTGCATCATAATATCCTCCCACCAAGTTCACCTATATATATATATATATATATATATATATATATATATATATTTCAATATAATGTGATTGAGATTTGAGATTTGAGAGAGAGAGAGAGAGAGAGAGAATTGAATTGAAGGGAAAAATTAAATACTTACTCCTTCACTAAAACCATCTTTGAGTCCAGAATGGGAGCGCCAGTTGACGCGTTGGTCGGGTGGCAATTTTCCGGACCTTTGGGCCTCCAAGAACAGCAAAGCCTTGTCTAAGGCATCACTGTAGTTGAACCCCGCGGCACCCACAACACAAACTAACAACCACAATAATAATATTAATATTGCAACGCCGCCGCCGCACCTTCTACCTCTCTTCATCACCATGTCTGCAGATCTCCTCGATCTTTATTTTACTTCAATTCTGCTATGCTCTCCTCTCTCGGATTATATATATATATATCTATATCTATATTAAATTAAAACTGCTATACTATATTACTATGAAGATGGATAGAATCGATGTTGCATGGTATTGGTATATATATACACCACGCTTAATTAGCTTCTACAATTAATTATTGTGGGAAGATTAAAGGCCGGCCAGAGGGTGGTAGTCACGTTCGTACGTTGGTGAACCAAACGTTGAGCTCCCCACGTTGTTCACTTGTGCGCACTGTTCGTTTCGTTTATGAATTAAAATATTATTTATTTATTTAATGGTTCTAGACTTTAATTTGGGCCTCTAAGTTGGAGAACCAGGACCAACTAACTCCTGTCCGGGCTTGTTAATAACTCTTTGCCTCATAATTCATTAATCCATTCAATTCAAAATTTCAATTATATACAATAATTCTTTGTTAACAAGTTCCATCCTTCATGTCGATAGTTATACCATGGACCAGGATTCACATTACACTATGAACCCTGATTCATGTGTTTACTTGCAGGATTTTTCCAATGAATGTAGAGCACGGTAGGACAAGCTGTGGTTGAACAAACCAAGGACTTCTTTCTCTTGGAGTCTCGGTATTATGAAAGAGGGTCTTAATGACACTCTGGTTACTCTTATTCCTAAAGTAGATCACCCTGATAAGGTGACTCATTTTAGGCCTATAAGCCTCTGCAATGTGTGTTATAAGGTGATTACGAAAGCTATGACTACTAGAATCAAACCTATGATTGGTAACATTATCGGTTTGGAGCAGAGTAGCTTTATTCCTGATCTCATACAACATTGTCATTTATCAAGAGGTCCTACATAGCATGAAAAAGAAAACATGTAGTAAAGGTGTTATGGGGATCAAGATCGGTCTTGAAAAGGCTTATGACAGGCTATCATGGAATTTTATTAAGGAGACACTCGAGGATGTGGGTTTCAATAATACCTGGGTGAAAAATATTATGAATTGTGTTACAACAAGCCGACTTGCACCTATTTGGAATAACGAGCAGTTGGATTGGATTACCCCAGCAGAGGGAGAAGACAAGGAGATGTCATCTCCCCATACTTGTTCATGCTCTGTATTGAAAGATTATATTAAGTCACCTTATTAGAAATGCAGTAAGTAATGGCAATTGGAAGGGTGTCAAACTCCCCAAATATGGTCTACTCTCTCACATATCTTTTTTATTGATGATATGATTTTGGTTACTGAGACGTCTCAAGAACAAATTTATGTAGTTAAAGATTGCCTTGACAAATTTTGTGCGACTTCAAGACAAAAGGTTAACTTAGCAAAATCAAAAATTAATTTCTCCTCTAACGTTAATGCCGAGAAGGCAAAGTGGTTGTCCAATCTTGCAGGTGCTCGACAAACGAAGAACCTCGGAAGGTTAAGTACCTTCCATTCATGGGAGAATTAGCAATACTTTGTTCAATCCTATGCTTGACAAAATCAGCGGTTGACTAAAAGGCTGAAAAATGAAATTTTAAACCCTAGCAGGGAGATAAGTTCTAGCCAAATCGGTTCTAAGCACTATTCCTTACTACATGATGCAAACAGTTTACCTTTCGATGGGAGTTTGTGACCAGATTGACAAAAAGATTAGGGTATTCCTGTGGGGGACTACTGAACATAAGAAACAATGTCATCTTATTAGTTGGGACACAATGACTAAACCTACATCAAGGGGAGGGGGGGGGGGTGGTCTTGGGATTCGAAAGACAAGGGATATGAATGAAGCCTTTTTGGCTAAATTGGGATCCTATGGTCTGAAGTTTTACATTCCAAATATGGAGTTAAGCACTGCCATTACTCTGAGTTACGACAAATCAACATGGAAGAAGTATGGTGAATCAACAAGATGCGATACTATCATGACAGCCTCCGGGGGATAACAAGGTGGTACTGAATATTGATGGTAGTGTGAATGCCCGACAACAGAAAGTGGGTTTTGAAGAAATTTTAAGAGATAAAATAGGCAGCTAGCTAGGTGGATCCACAAGCAAGCTTAAGGTTCACGATGCGATTGAGAGTGAAGCTTGGGGTCTCCAAAAGAGCATGCAATGAGCTTGGAACAAAGGCATTCGAAATATCAAAATACAAACGGAATCTCGAGACGTACTCAATTAGATCAAAGGCCCAAGACAACGAGGGGGCCTCTGCGAAACATCATCCACAGTTGTGGGCAATGGATCAATAAACTGTGGATAGTGAGCATTAAACACGTCTACAAGAGAACAAAACGTAGTTGCGGATAGCCTTGCAAAAAAAAAAATTGGTAGTGTCTTATATTATAAATTTTTGTGTCTTGTGTTATAAAATTTTATACTTATGAATACAAATTATGTACCTAAATCATATTTAAAAAATACGGAGTAAGTAAATATATGACATGTATGTGTCTAGTGTTATCATTTTTTGTATCTTGTGTTATGAATTCTATACTTTACGAGTATGAATTTTGTACCTCATCTTTTCAATCCAACTGTGTCTATAATGCTAAGTTATGTGTCTTGTGTTGTGTTACAAGTATGAATTCTATACCTCATTTCAATCAATGATCCATAATGCTATGTGAACTTTTGTCCATGATATAAATTACCTAATTTTACCCATATTGAAAAGGCTAACATTAAAGAGAGGGAGGAATCGCACTACAAGCTTACACGCACAATCAACAACACAGAAGTGCAGAATGAGCATTTGGTGACAGAGATCAAGTGCATTTTGGTGCAGATACAAAATGAAAATATCTGTCTTTACTCTTTTATGTAAAGCACCAAACTCCGTGATTGTAAAACCGGGTATGATGAGCTCCCATGTCTAAGATGATCCAACACAATGAATATAATCTTCTGCATCATCACCTAGTACTAAAAAACAAAGTCTTGGCATTATTTCCGTAGACCTCTTAGCAACTTCAGCAGATCAAGATGAACAGCATATCTCCACTAACCATGTGGCAGTCTGCATAATAAATCAATGAGATGAGGTCAGACCGGTCATTTTTGGTGCATCAAGTGAATCAATGACAAACAATAAAACAACAAAGGCAGTGACTCAAGTATAAAATGATGGCACACAATTAAGAACTAAGAACATTGCATATGTTGGCACCTCATTTAGTGCTAGAAGAAGAATGAGAAACATAAAGCATAAAAGGGCTCATTCAAACTATTGATTCACAAGGCAATGCATACAAATAAAAATAAATAAACTTACCTAACGAGAATATCAACTTCCTAAGGTCATTTATACTCGAACGTTGGAGCGTTTGGAGCATCGAAACTTTCCAAAACCTTTGTCTTGCTCCCACTGTCTGAATCAGTCTCTTGCTTATTTCCACCACCAAAAAACCCTCCAAACCATGATGAAGATGATGCAGAGGATTCAGCACCAATACCCTCCATACTTACTGGAGGCTGACCAGGCAACTGACCAATTTGCTGACCAGGGAGTTGACCCATTGGATATCCAGGTGCACCAGCCATATTTGGTAATGGTTCCTCCATCGGAGGTAGATTCTGTGGTACACTCATCATTTTATTCAACATTATTCCAGCTCCTTCAATCAAAGCAAGTAATACACCACCAAATACAGCTGATCTAGAAGCAGGACCTAAACCCTGGCGCATTGAAAGAAACCCACCAGTAGCTGCACCAGCAATAATCGAGTTCCATGGATCCTCTTTCTGCCGGATATAAACCATTGTACAGTCAAAGGTGGAAAACAGTCCACCCCACACAGCAAAACTACCACCAACACGAGGAGCGTTCATGCGCACTGCTTGAGTAGCACCAACCAGACGCTCACCTTTAGGAGAGTTATATATTCCTTTCAAGAAGTGGAAGGCTGCACCTCCTACAGCACCCATACCAAAAGCTCCACCAACATCATCAAGTATACGGTCAGGGCAAGGTTCACGAGAGGTCTCAGGAGTCCCCATGAGAGCAAAAAAATACTGTAGCAAAAAGCTACAGGCACAATAATCAAACTGCTTAAGAAAATAGGCCTATTTTCTAAGAGGTACACCAGACTATTGTCTCTGGCAGCAAACAATATATCAGAGTACAGAACTTTCACCTGCGAAACAAATTCCATAAATATTCAAAAGTTGCCAAACCAAAATCTGGTAATTAAAGGAAGAAATGACAATGCTGTTTGATCAACTTCAAAGCACAAAAAAATAATTGCAATCATTAAAATTATGATTTAAAAATAAAAGGCAAAGGAATATAAGGCAACTATTTTGATCTAACAATTATGCACAAAATGACAAAATAGCCACCCCAAATATGGTTTATCTAAGTGGTGCCTGCTCAATCACTTAGATGAGCTAATTAACCCTCTGAATAGAATAATAATAATAATAATAAATAAAATAAAAATAAATAAATAACTGGCCAGTTAAAACCAGCAGCTTTTAGCAAAAAAATCTAATAGGAAATTTTCTTAGATTTTCTTTCTAGCTTAATTACAGAATTCTCCCATTTCTAAATGCAATAGGTACATCAATATCCTTTCTTTTCTAGATATTTTTTTTTTAAGTCAAAATTTTTGCTACTTTATTCTTAAGGTTAATGATATCAAATCTCCACTATCCTTTCTTTATCTTGTTTCAAGTCAAAATTTCACCATCCAATGCAGAATTTTTTTTATTTTTTATTTTTTAAAATTAAGCAATTTCCACTTTCTTTTTCATATAACACGCTATATTCACTCCATCCATGTTAGTCCCAAGCCAAATTTCTGAATATACTATATCATAAATGGGGGATTTTTTCATTCACACTGCTTTAAAAAGTGTCAAGTTGAGCATGGTGTATGTTGAGTGAACACTTCCCATACATGTGAGGATTGCTCAAGCAGTCAAGCCATAGTTCCAGATATCAGTCATATCAAGTGCACTAAAAAATAAAAATAATAGAAAGGAGCTTGCAGCTTGAAATCCTTGAATAATATCAAATGAAAAAAAAAAATCTGCAAAAACTGATTTACATTATTAAAATCAATCATTCCCCAAAACATATTACATACCACTTTGAGAGAGTGCACAAATATTATTGCAATTATCTTTCTTATTTCCTTCTTTCCTATTATATACTTATTTTCTCCCTTAGTTCCCACAATACCTCTTAAATTTAACATCCTACAACAGCTGGATTTTGGCCTAAGGATAACCTGCAGCACCACTTTTTTAAAGTGACTGACTTATTCAGCTCTAATATTCACAACCATGTCTTCAAAAATTCAACCAAGCAACTAAAGGCTAAAGCTCCAAATTCCCCATGCTCTCCACCTCTTTTTAGGTATATATAACACTTGAATCTAAACAAAAATTTCTAAAATTAGCTACACATTCTACAGAGAACTAATAAATAAATCAAGCATCTCACAGTTAGAAACATCCTATGCCCAAAGATAGGACTTCTCAAGCCATTAACTTATTCAGCTCTGATTTTGGATAACCACGTCTTTTGGAGGCAATTGAAGAAATTAAAGATACGTGTCTTTCTCTTTCTCGAACTAATCTGAATATAAGAAATGTCTATATCCGGAGAAAAACAAAATCAAAATGTTCTCTCTCTTACTCGAACTAATCTGCGTAGAAGACATATCTATATCGGAAGAAGAAATCAAAATCTGAATAATCAATTCATACAACCTGACAACGGAAATCGTATAGCAGAGTAATGGAAAAGTATTGAAGATCCACACAAACAGAAAAGAGAGATATACGCATATTTTCAGGGAGAAATGGAGCGAGAGGATACCTGCTCAGATGGTGAGAGCTGAAGAGGAAAACCTAGAAGCAGAGGAGATTCGTAATTTGTTATTTGTATGGTAAAACCCGTAGGACGGCCCATTTAGGTCGTTTATAAGTCGGTGGCTCGATTCGCTACTCCATATCATTGAATAATAATAACTAAAAATTAGGACAAATAATGTTATTTATGAACCCGCTTTTATCTTGTGACAAGGTGAAATTGTTCACTCTAAGTGTCCTCGTATCTTAACTTAACAGTTGTGAAAAAAGTAAATTACAGTAACTCAATTGATTAAGAGATGTTAGATTTTTGTTTATTGCATATAAAGAGTTCCCTTATTTTGTGAGGTTGCTTCCACAATGCTCGAACAAGAAATCCGTTTTTATCTAATCCAATAAATAGTATTAAATTATAAAAATTTATATTTATTTTATTTGACACTAATAGGTATATTAGCTACAACCACGTTATATAACGCCTAATATATAATATTATAAAGATGACAACTCCAACTAATTTGGTCATGTTGTTTGGTAATTATAAAGTTACAAGTTAAACTCTTTATTTGAAGGGTTAGTTAAATTAATTTTACCTCCTGTGGTTCAGTTCTTTATCGGTTAGGATCATATTACTTTCTTTATCGGTTAGGATCATATTACTTTATTTTGTCAGTGGACAGTGCTTCCAGAATGAGATGGGCTTACACCTAAGTCCTAACTCCTAAGTGAGACAATATTGGATACAATAAAGCGATAAACCAGGTTTCTATGATCTATGAACATTAATGGCTACTACTGCTTATTTAATCAGTTACTGCATATGTGGACTGTGGTTGAAGACAGTTGTAATATGCAGAGAAAACCGTAATGAGTTAATGACAACATAAGATAAAAAACAAATGCTTATGCATCCTACACAAAACAAAATGACAACATAAGATAAAAAAACAAATGCTTATGCACCCTACCCACGTACAGATCAGAGAATCATTTTACATAATTCTGCACAGCAGTGGCATAATTTTCTGTACTTTGCAGTAATGTTATCTGATATTCTCTATCAACAATGATAACATCAAGGTCATCCTTCCCCATTTCAATCTGGTCTTTTTGAATGTCAATTGCACGATTCACTGCATCACGGTAACATTCATGTAGCTCCAACTTTTTCAGAGTTAGAATTTCCCCAATGGCATCAGGTATGCTACTCAGCGCATAGCATTGCTTCAAAGCAAGGTGCTCCAGTTTTGGAAAGGGACAACTATTGGTTTCCCAGTGCACTAAATCTGTAAGCCCTAGTAGTAGGAACCTGAGTTGCTTGAATTCATGGCCATCAACAAGTTCCCACTTTGGTCCGGTAAAGGCATAGCTGGTGAGTTTTAGCACCTCAAGATTGGGTAGCTCACCAAGAAGCGTAAAATATTCCCATGGAAGACGGCTGAAGCTCAAACTTAACTTCTTGAGAGTTGTTGGAAAAGCATTTAGATGGTGTACCAATGGTGGCTCTCCAGTGAATAATTGGCTTGAGCAGACCAGTTTCAGTCTCTCAAGCTCACGCAAGTGAACAAAATTGTTGAAACACTCAGACCAGAGACTCTCAGTTTGGTAACAATTCTCAGTTGCTGAACTTTGAAATGTTTCAGGCCAGATGCTCTCGGTCTCATAAAAACTCTGGGAGGCTGAACATTGAAATGTTTCAGGCCAGAGGCTCTGTGTTGGGGAACTCAAACTGTCGACTATTTCAGAAATGCCCAGTTTTTTTAGATTTGAAGTGGAAGAAAAAACATCCTTGGTGCAACTGGAAAGGCTTAGTTTAGAAAGTGTTTGCAAATTTGGTAAAGGTGAGGACTTAGATGCAGGGTGGGGAAAAGAAACCCAAGTATTAACATGAAGATGCCTAAGCTGTTGCAACTTCCAAATTTCAGGAGGTAAAGTTGGTCCATCAGAAACGAAACAAAGAACCAAACATTGTAGGCTCCAAAGATTGGATATTGATGCTGGAATTTCAGTATCAGAAGGGGTTAGTGCAAGGTACCTGAGGTTGATGAGGTGTACTATCTCATCTGGAAAACTAATATGATGCAATGACATGATGTCTAGCACTCTAAGCAACTTGAAATTCATACTGGGAAAGAAGGAACCACCTGAAACCTTGAAGGCAAGAAAGGAACGGGAAAGTGAAACAACATGATCAGAAGAAGGTTTTATGGAAATCTTTTGGCAGTGGGAACTAACACGTCGTTGAGTAACTATATCTTGAGGAGCAATTTCTAGGTGCTGTTCCGCAAGCACATGAAGAAAGTTGTCTTTTTGAGATTCTTTGAGACACAAATCACGCAGGACATCATGGATGCGGCAAGTCTTGATTCTTCCATTGATTATCCTTCCAACCATAACTAAGATCCTCCAAGCAGTCCTCTGCTACCTCTTCCAAGCTCTTTTCTTTTGAGCCCTTGAGAAACCCCTCCGCAATCCACAATCTAATCAGCCGCCTCAAAGGAATCTCATAGTCTTCTGCAAAGGCTCCCAAATAGAGAAAGCAAGGTTTCAAATGTTGAGGCAAGTCTTTGTAACTCAAAGCAAGTATATCCAAGCACTGCTTCGGGTCTTCACTCAAAATTGAGCCTATGTTTCTGGCAACCCTCTTCCATCCTTGTATTGTCTTGCTGATCTTAGAGAGGTGCCCTGCGACTACAACAATTGCTAGTGGTAAGCCTCGGCATTTTTCTGCAATGTCCTTCCCTATACTCACCAGTTCATGAGGACAGCTTCCTTTTCCAAAAACTTTCTTGCAAAGCAGTTCCCAACTTTCATCTTTGTCAAACAAATTCAACAGGTGAGGATGGCAATCAACATAAGCTCCTATCTCAGTATCTCTACTAGTTAAAATAATGCGACTTCCCTGTTTATCATCGGGAAATGATCTAAAAACACCATCCCAGGCATCAGTGCTCCATACATCATCTATAACAATCAGATATCTCACACCTTTCAAAAACTGAAACAGTTCAAAAGCTAAGTCTCCATTGCTTTTTGTGTCAAACGACATGGATGAAGGGATGAAGGTAGATAAAAGGTGAAGCAGCATACCTCTCACATTATGCTGTTGAGATGCTGTAGTCCATGCCCTGCAGTCAAAACGATCCTTGAGCAAAGGTTCATTATAAGCTCTTCTAGCAAGGGTGGTTTTACCAACTCCACCCATGCCAACAATGGCGACGACATCAAGATTAGACTTCCGGCCAGTTAGCCTATCCATGATTCTTTCCCATTCCTGGTTGAAGCCCACTATATTAGTAGCATCCAGATCTGGAATGGATAGTCCATTACTGATCGGTACGGAGGAGTTGTGATTATTGATTCCGTCGTTGGAAATCTTCTTCTTCTTCAGGTTCAAAACATCATCATCTTGGAATTGGGTGGATTCCATCTCTTTTATCACTACTTGTAGCATCCGGCAAAGATCTTCACAAGCTTTATTCTGCTCTTCTCCAGTTGTTGCTTGATGAAATTCCCTTACTTTGGAGTCAACGATATCTTCTGCTCTGTATGCTGCATCTCTGATGATTGATTCCATTTGCATTTGCTGCTGGACTAGTTTGAGCTTTTCATGCCTCCTCTGGATATTCCTTGACTCCAGAAATTCCTGCAAGGAATACATCCTTTTATGCAGTGACTTGATCTCTTCTAGGAATAGATTCGGACTATAATTCAAGAACTGATCCAGGGTGTTCAACATGGAAGTCACGGCAGCATAAGCCATATCTCTCTGATCTCCCTATCTCGGCTCGCCTGTGACTTTGCACACTGTCCACTGGCTGCCAAAGTTGCAATTGCCTTCTCCTTCTCTCTCTCTCTCTCTCTCAGGACTTTAATTTCACCTACCTAACCCTCTCACTCAATCAGTCTGCCCACACCCACAGGCCACAGCTACAGCAATGAATATACTACGGACGCAGGTAGTACATACATAATACAGGTTTTTTACCCCATCAATTTTACTCTATATATATATATTTTTTTTTATCATGTGAGTCTCAATGCAAATATCTAGATTTTGTTCGGATAAATAAAAAATGATAGTAATCGTAACATTTTTTCGGAGTAATAAAAAGCAATTATGTCCTTACGTGGAATGAAGTGAACAGAGTTGTGATAAGGTTGATTGATACTACAAGTTTTTGTTTGTTTGTTTTTTAATCCCCCATTTAATTCGGGTATGATTAATTTTTATCGTACAAACTAGAATTTTGTTATTGGTTAATTTTAGAAGTTGGGAGTAAATTTCTATCGGGATATTAGGATCAGTTTGTGCAGCTTCAGGTAACACGGGTCAAATGTGAGGCGGGGATGGTCAAATTACAAAAGGTTTAGTTTTGTTTTTGGATCGGAGGGGATGAAATGAGGAGAGGCGCCCGAGTGAATGGTGGAGATTGCTGTTATCAGGAGGAGGAGGATGATGATGTGTCTGTGGCATCTTCTTCTTCTTCCTCAGTCTTGCGGTTTCCGGCAGGTAGTTTCTCCCTCGCCGCTGTGGGTGACGGTGGTGGAGGGATGAATTATATCGAGCACCCTGTATCTATGATGGATACCCTTGCCGGTGTAGCTATCAGATATGGCGTTGAGGTGATGAAAAACAACAACATTTTTTTTTATTCTCATTTATTTATTTATTTATGTTGCCAGTATTGGCCTGGTGGGTATAGTATTTGATGTTTCTACCTTCTCCAAAAAGATTTGTGGAAATTGGATATATTGTTTAATCAAAGACCTATTTTTTTTGGTATTGAATGTGGTGCTAAGAACCGACAAGTGATTTGGTAGATAGATTCTTATATAGAACCAGAGAATTTAGAACTCGGGCACTGCAGAGAGTAAATGTTAAACTTGGCGACCTGAAGACCAAAAAAAAAAAAAAAAAGTATTCTTGTTTTTATGTCTTTTGGGTTTTGAAGAAAACATTTTAATGTCTTGTGCATCATTGTCGTCTATTCCCAGTACATTTCCTCTTCCAGTTTCAATATATATTTTTTTAAAAAAATGAAAATTTTCTTTGAATGACGAATCATTCTTTAGTTATATTTGACAGGTGACTGATATTAAGCGAATAAATGGGCTAGTTTCTGATTTTCAAATGTTCGCCTTAAAGACACTTAAGATTCCTTTACCAGGAAAACATCCACCATCTCCCACCATGGCAGATGGTATTGATTCACATGGGTATTGTTCTTGCTTTACTTTTAGAATTTTTATTTATTTATATACAAAAAGTGCCGCAGAACATTGGTGCAATGATAATTTACTCTGTCTAACTTACACCTGAACTTTTGGTAGCTCCTCCAGTTGTGAATTATGTTGCTCATTTGAATTTGGGTTTGAGATTAAGGAAGGTTGAACTTGTGCGATATAGTAAATGAATTTGATCCGTGGACTTGGTAGTTGTTTAAAATTATGGTGAGCTGAGTGGCTAACTGAAATTTGAACTTGTTTGATTCACTCAGATTGAAACTTTCTCCAGCAGTTTGCAGTTTATATGGTATAAAATTGGGAGATGAAGAAGGGTCACCCTTGAAAAGAAGTCCTGCAGCACATGGGAATGGGAATGGGAATGGGAAGGGAGAATCTCATCATTCTGTAGCTGTAGAGAGTGAGCACATGTTCCTGTTTAGCAAATCCTCATCAAACCCACCTCTAAACCCCCGCAGGAAATGCAGAAGCGTAGTTTTTACAAATGTAGAGGAGGAGGATGCATTCTCTCCCAAAGAATCAAAATATTATTATAACAATGACTCCTCAGACAGCAGCAGCCCCCTGGCCCTGGGTGAAAAATTCATGAGGAAACGTCAGAAGTCTGAGTCTGACTTCTTGCGCAGCCCAGAAATGTTGTTGCTCAAGGAAGACGAGTGCAGCAGTGGCGGATTCTCAGCTGTTGGAAGCAGCACAGGCCTGGCTTTGAGACCTAAGGCGGCAGCAGCAGCAGCAGCGGCTAGTCGAGCCATTGCCATTGCCATTGCAGAGCCTCCTATTGCTATTGAGTCGGTTTGTGCCAACAATCTCACCAGAGTTAGGAGGTCATCCAGCACATCAAATTTGCAAGATTCAGATACTAGCACGTTTACATCCTTGTGGCCAATTACAAAACCAATCTTTGATGGCCTACCTAAACCAATAACTGGTCGAAGCAACAAGGCTGCACTGGATTAGTTCTTACTTCATGTAGATGGGGGTACTACTCCATTTTTCTTTGGGAATAAAAAATTTTAAAAAATATATATACATTTTTAGCTCTGGTAGAGGAAGAATGTTAGCATATCCCATATAGACAAACACATTCTTTATTCATGCTTCTTAAAACAGGTCGTTTCCATTGTTGTGTCAAACATTCAATCTATTGGACTCCAATATAAATATAAATTACATTATAGTACCATAGACAGCTCGTACAACTTTTGCATTTGAAAATTATGTAAATCAAGACACTAGTTTGGTTCATATGTGCTCCTCGGACTCGCAGCAATTACATTGTAGTACAGATTGATGGGAAGAGCACAATTTGGCTTGAACGCACTTTTTTCATTACACAAACACAGTAGCTGTTAATTATGCACAATTTTTGTAAACATAAATTCGCACATTGACATTATGATACTCAAACTCAAATCAATGCTTTAATTCCCAATACCACTTGACCACTTGTACAAGATATCATAATATTTCATGGCATGTCAAAGAAACATCTTCCTGCCTACAAGATTGCAATAGCTGTGATTTACAATTAAAAATAAAGTTTGTAACAAGGACTGCCAGAGAAGGAGAACTCCATGTGTATATTAGTTCTAAAAATGAGCTTCTAAAAAATCCATCATAATAGTGTGTTCTGTGACCCCCCCCCCCCCCCTCTCCAAATAGGGGCATCCGGAAACAGAAACTATGCTTGCACTGCAACATATAACAAGGATGGGATCTGGGGGCTGAGTATTATATTTCAAATACAAAAACTAGTAAGCCAAGCTTTCACATCTGTGCCACAATTTTCATTTATGGAGATAGTATTACTAAGAGATTAATAATCCTCTACCAGCACAGCATTCAATCAGTCACTAAGAATACCAGATTGATTATTTATTTATTTCGATAAGTAATGGGTTCAATATTACAACAGAAATTTTCAGAAAACATGCATTTTAACAATATTTCATTCTTCCACATACTTTATTACAAACATATCAAGAATAAAACCAAACAAACTATATGAGAAGCATTTTCACACTCATCTAGAAACATTAAAAACAACAAATCAGAGTATCAGCTGTAGAGGAACAGTTTTGAATCATAAGGACAGACAGACAACAATACACACACTATTCAAACAATAATAAGAACAAAACTGGAATTAATTCAATGATAAATACACCATCAAAATTCATCTGTACACTTAAACTAAGAATCCTTCTACAGTTCTAAATGCCTATGATTGCTAGCATATGAACCGCAAAAGTGTTTGCATGTAAACTATGACTATTTGATCAAAGAAAAAAAAAAGTAGTGGGGAACTGTTACAGCTCAGGGATCTGTAATTACATAATTACCTCAAAATTTTGAAGCAGAATAATCTACCAGGGGCATACATCTTATTTGACAATCACCAACCAGTAAATCAGTTGCAGTTGAGGTTAGAACATTCTTCAATGCCTGTAGTCCTGGAAGAATGGCAAATAGTTATTAGTATAGAAACATGGAATTTTGAAATACTAATTCCAAAAGGCAGCTACTTTTCTGATGGTTAATTATGATATGAATATTGCACCAAGTGAATTATGGATGGCTTACAGAAGTCAAAAACTAAGAATCTTTATTTTAATTATGTAATTAAATAAGCTCTGTCAACCATGCATGTTGTATAGCATCTAATTGAAATAACAGCTCCCAATAATCTTTTCTCTAAAATCAATCTGACAGTTTAAGATTTAAATTTCTGTATAGAACCTCTAATTTAAAGCTATACAACTTGCTCCTGCTGTAGCACTTAGTACATATAACACAATACTTTCTTTACAAAATAACACATTATTGAAATTCATTGAAAGAAACTTACGATACTTTAGAGATGCTTTTTGTACACATTATACACTTCTCCAAGTACATTTTACAAACTAACTAGCCAGCAAGTGTTTATTGGTCTACTGTGGTTCCCAATTCACATCTCAATCTCAACTTCCTACAATTTCCAGGAGAAAAGACACAGAAAACACTTTGCAACCAGGAGGAGAGCAAGTGGGATAAGAGGTATGGAGACTAAAAAGTGGACAGGTAAGTTATGGCATATTTCCAAAAAAAAAAAAAAAAGAAAAACCTGCATATCATCAGTTTCTACTATGATAATATAAACCAAAATGGTTCTACTCTTTTGGCTAAACAAACAACCACCCCTTAGCTTCTGATGCTTCTTATACAAAGCATTAAGATAAGGATAACATTTACAAACAAAATATAGTTCTATATCATGTTCTCCATATCACTCTCCCAGCTAGAATACTAAGAAAAAAGTGCATACATGATACAACAAAAGGTGATGAACAAATGGCAATCTCATGGGGATGTATTTGATTGTAAACTCAATCTGTCATTTACGCTTACAAGTGCACACACATATATAAGAAATTCATTGTTTAGGGTAGTTTGGTTGGAGGAGATTGTGAGTTGCAATCACCCCCTTATCCCACCAAGTTCATATAATTTGGTTGCGGCCCAGCATCAACAAACTCTCAAATTGATCCCAACTGGTGTACAACCTCACTCATCCCTACAGCCAACTCACTCCCACCCAACTGTTCTATTAGTTATCCTCACCTGGCTATTGAAATATCCCATGACATAAAAAGAAGATCCTCTGGTTAAGGAAAAAGTAGATGTAGTTCTAACTGAAAAGTTATAAAATAATTGATTCTAAAATGGATGAATTAACTATGTACTTACAAGGCTATATATTGAGTAAATATAGTTGTATTCAGACACAGCACTACTACTGTGAAACAATTCGGAATGTAATACCTAGGGTATGCAAAGTAATCAATCCTACTGCTACAAGTAAAAAACAATAAGAACATGTTCATCCCAAATGCAACTGCAAAATAAAACTAATACTACAGCACTTGGGAATATAACTGCTGAATTCTAGTGTGACTCTGTTTCATCTCTTCATGGCCTACATCAGGCTTACACTTTTTAAAGTAAAATCTGCGAGGTGCATCTCACATTTCTCAGGAATAGTTACAATAAACAAAATCTTGGTAAGTCACCCTCAACTTCAGAACAGTTTGCCATCTGATTTTCGTTTAGAGGTCAACCCTTTCTCCTATTTGAGTTCCCCATCAGAGCCTGAACACAGAGGAAAGGTACACCTTATCCCCGCAATTAGCATGATGTGACATACAATTAAAAAATAATACATGCACCCATTTCTTCCATTTCTTAAAATAATAGAGAAAATGGAAAATACATGCACAAAAAAAATACCATGTGGTACTTTGATTTCAAAGTCAGACATTAAAGTCATAAAAGGCAAAGACTTACCAAATGTCCAAAATCCATAAGAATTCAAGATTTCTTAAGCTGGTCTCCAATTGAGAGCAGTCACATCTGGCCTACAAGGCATCCCATGACCTGAAAAAATCCATAACAAAGTTACAATTTCCACAAAGCAGAGGGGTCATTGGGCACGAGCTCATATACTTCTATGATATAGAAGTAGCATACCCAAAAGAAATATCACCTGAAATTGGACCACCAGTTGGAAGAGCATTTGGTGCAGGTGGCTGAAACCCAATATTGTTCATAGGTGGCCTATCATGAGGTCTCAAATAACCTGCCACCACCAACACCACTAGAAATCAAAACAAACCTCCACCCAGGAGTGCATAACAACCAACTATAGCTTCTTATACAAAACCTAATCAATATTTAACTAGAACTTTTAACATAATTATTCATGATCAGATGCATCATATAATACTACATTGGCAATTTCGCATGTGTAGAATGTAAAAATGTGACCATACAAATTTTAGTGAAAATACAGGAAAGAGCTTTTAGAGGAAACACCTGTCTTACAAATTGAGGTTGGGGAAAGGCAAGAATTCTAAGGAAAATGGAATAGGAGAATAAAAGGCATACAAAATTTGAGCAGACCTTCAGTAACCATTTGGGAGACTTTCCAAAAAGATATGCAGCAATATTGTGGACCCTTCTAAAAAGATTTTTTTTAGCTTCTAGTCATTTTTATTCCATTTATTTTGTTTTTGAAGATGTCTTGCCCCATGAATGATTTGTATAAATGGTAGATGCTATGGATAATGCCTCAAAACAGTCATCAACTGTAATGTAAATATCATGTCAGAACCAGATGAAGGAGCATGAACCTTCAGGGGGAAAGGTTGGGCCAGCAGATGATCTTCCTCCTCCCATCCACATGCCACGTTGTTGATCAGCACTAAATTCATTTGACTGCACCCTCCATTGTTCATCACCCACATATCGCCTTTGCCCATCAGGACGATTTGGCAATGCATACGGTGGTGGTCCTGGTGGATATGGATGCTGAGATTGTTGCTGCACTGCTGGCCTTGGATATGAAAAATTATTGGATGGGATTTGAGGTGGGGGATTAGGATGCATAGGCATTTGGGAAAAGGGTGCATTAGTGGGTTGAAATTGTTGGCTGGATTGTGGAGGCTGAAGGTTTAAATATGCATCATTATGGTTATAATCTAAAGGTCTGGAATTATATCCAGAAGGTTCACGCGAGTTACAGACACCTACAGGAACAAAGCGAGGTTGTGGTTGTGGTGGAGGCCCATGAGGAGCATTTACAGACATCTGGGGTAATCGATGTCCCTGAAAAAGAAGACCATGAAAATCATAAGAAATCTTCAAATAAATAGAATAAGATAAAATAAATAAATATCCCACAAGAAGAAGTCTTACATTTGGCATGCTACCAACTTCATGTGGAACCAAAGGTTGCTGATATCCAACCATGGGTGAAGAAGATGGTATTGATGATGCAACTGCCAAATGTTGCAATGGCATTGAGGGTTGAGGTGGCAGAGAAGGTTGAGTAAATAAAAGGGGAGGTGGTCCAGCAGGCATTGACGAAAAGGGGTGTGGCTGTGTGGGGGGTGGTGGGGGTAGTGAAGGAGGAGGTGGTGTTGGAGGTGGAGGTGGCAAAGGAGATGACGGAGGTGGTGGCGGGAGTGTAGGTGGAGGAGGTGAAGAAGGCAAAGGTGGGGTCTCTGGAGGTGAACCAAGTGGCAAAGGTGGAGACCACCCCTCAGGTGGAGGCAATTCAAAGGGACTGTTTGAAGCAGCTTCCGGCACTCTATCAGAACCAGACTGGTTTGAAGCACTTGGGTGAGGAACATCGGTAAACAATGGACTTTCATCTTTCTGGTGTCCAGACACATCTTCCATTTCAAGCTCACCATCGACATCCTCCAATATGCGGCTGCGCCTATCTTTTGGAGTGACTGTAGATTGTTCAGTATTGTCTCCTGTGGCAGGAGTACCATCCACTGGTGATACCTCAATATCTTCTTGGTGAGGATTGTTTAGAATTTCTTCCTCTTCCTCCTCCTCCTCAAACACATTAGAAGATAGAAAGCCAGGTAACTGAAATGTTGCGTTACTGAAAAGAAATAAACAAATAGAAAACACAGTATACCATTAGAGTGAATATATCAACGACCAAAAAGCATGTGAAAGAAAGGCAAAACAAATCCATTGAATTTGGCACAGAATGCAAAATTGCAAGGTAAAACTTCAGTCTATGAAACATGAAATATAAAATGATACAGTATAGGACATAGTCAGCACTTTAGTTTGTGAACTAAAAGTTATACATACCTGCCATACTCATCAACAAGCATGCCTTCCATTTCTCTAATTGGATCATCTAAAGCACGCTCAGCTCGAGAAGGCCTTCTAAAGGAGTGCCCACCAGCAGTAGCATCATCATTTGCAGTACCAATTTCGTCAATATGGCGACGAAGAAGAGATTCTGGTAAGATTTTCCTCTCAAGCCACAATCGCAAGACCTGGATAGAGAATGTTGAGCCAGCACTTAGAGGATTACATTACTCAAGAAACAGCAGGGGAAACTCAGAATATCTTGAAAAAGTTCACATGTGCATATAGAGGTACCTTAAGACATTGTCGACGGTTTTCTCGAGCCCCTGCTCCCTGCGGAGCAGCAGCCCCCAAAAGTCGTGATAATGCTTCTTGAACAGCAGGAATATATGATGCACTTGCAATGCCTAAAGACACATAACAAAAAGCAAATCAAGATAAAAGTTCTGTACAATATCTATCAAAAATTACATCAGGTAATTAAATGTAATATCAATTTCAAAGGCAGATATTATAATTGTTTTTCATCAAGTGGGACCAGTAGCTAAATGCATCACCAAAATAAACTAATAATAAGAATAGTGAGCTCCATTAGCCTAGATGAGAGCTGCAGTCTCATCCATCCTGTCTAGATCTGGAATCAATAACTATGGGCTCTTCCTAGTTCCTAATCAGTCCCACTCAAAACTGTTGCACTAGAACTCAGGATTTTCATGAACAGTGTTGTAAAAATCAGCCTATGCAGCTAGGCGCCCCTAGGCCAAAGGGAAGAATGGGAAAGTCACTATATTATGCTCTTGGCCAACTAGCCTCCCTAGTCAGCCAACTTTTTTTCGTTTGTTTCGCTATGTGTGTCAGCGTGTGTGTTGTATTACTGTATTTACTACTTTGATGTATTGTATGTGTTATGGGATGTGTTTCTAGAGTACTATATGCTATTGAAGTATTAAACATTTGTATTTTATGGAAGGAATACATGCTAGAAGCCTAGAAGTCCAAACAAACAAGATTTTTATTTTTCATTAGGCACCCATCAAATGTCCAATGAGTGCCTAGCAATTTCTACAACACTGTTCATGACATCGTCAGAAATCCAATTGTTTATTTTATTTTATTTCCTCTTATCTTATCTCAGTATGCAGGCAGATCTATTATTCTTCCCCTTAGGCACAGCATTCTCACCCGTCAAAAATTTTTATCCTGTCTTCTATACAAAAAAAAAAAAAAAAAAAAAAAAAAAAAAAAAAAAAAAAAAAAAAAAAAAAAAAAAAAAAAAAACACCATGGCACTACGCATCAAACACAGCTCAAGTTCATCCCTAAGCAACCAAGAGACTATAGAAGGAAATACCCTTGTAAAAAAAATAAAATAAAACTCAGACAAACAAAGACATCTGATGGGGTAGAGAATTAAAATAAAATGTAAGGTTGACAATTAGTAATGTGATTTGAGTAATCATTACCTTTATGACTATGAGAACATTGAGTTATTGAATCCACAAGGAAAAACAAATCCACTCTGCGATGATAGCTAGGTTCATTTTCCAATTTGTGGATGAGAAGTTCCACAACCTGCACAAAAGAGAGGATGTAGTTCATTTCTACATTAAATCTCTATATAACGTGTGGATTGATTAAAGTTCTCTGCAAGCCAATAAAACAAGCAAAGCACAGAAACTCTTTACATACCAAATGAAATAATCCAACCCACTCACGAAAAGAAAAACAAAAACATCCATAAGCGCATGTAAGAAACGAAGAAAAATAAACATACATAACAACTAATTAGGAAAAAAAAAAAGGATGTCAAAATGCTATGTGAGTCTGCTTGAATTTCTAAGTCAGCTATACCACTATTCTTTTTCTGTCCTTCTCTTTTGGAAGGCAGAAAATAGCAACAAACATTCACGCATTCCAATACTAAAGCCTACTAGTTTTGTTTAAAAACAATAACACTCCATGCAGTTGCATGTCATTATCCTGTGCAGAAGAAAATACGATCATGTCAACGCAAGAAAACCATAGCCAGAACTAAAGAAACCCATAGTCCATATCCAGTAGGCCAGAGAAAGGGCGAGAGATCTGATAGCTACCTCATTAGCAATCCCATACTTTGCACAGTCAATTGCAAGTCGTGTTGCACGCCCTATGCTCTCTTTGGTCCTAGACAAAGTTTCTATCATTCCCTCAAAGGCATCACGGGCCACAGCTGCCTCAGTGCCACCACTAAGTGAGCCACCAGTGGTCCAGTGTTCTGAACTCACTCTCCTTTCTTCATGTTCTTCACACTCAGGTGGATCAATCGATGTAAATTGACGAACATCTGAGGATGGAGATGCACGAGGACAGAGTCCTTGTGCATCAGAATGCATAGTCTTGCCATGAACAGGGGCATGAGAGGAAAGGCCAGGGTTTGGACTCCCTCCTTGAATATCAGCATAGGTGGCAAAAACAGGATGTAAACTCCCATGAGCATTCAGTAACTGAGCTTGCCTCCTTTTAGCCTGAGCAGCTGCTATAAGCTCCTTCATCGACATATCAGGGTCCAACACTTTCAAATCAGTCAAAGAAAGCGGTCGATCATCTCTACCTGCTTCCGCCCTAGTCATTATTGCAATGACAGAAGATCAGTGCAAAATGAACGTGCTATAAATATCAAATGTTAGAGAACCAAACATCATGATACCTTTCAGAAGGAACCGAAACGGTTTCCATTGGATGTCCTGCTGAAAAAGCATGATCATTTATCCGAGAAGTTGACTTAGGGGTTGCTTTTTTCCTTTCTCCAGAAGAATCTGTCTTGCCTCTTTCACTATTAGGTTGATCCAGAGAAGACTTCAGGTTATCGGAAGCAGCAACAGGGGCTGGAATAGAGCTAGCTACCACTTTACCCTGTGGAACATCATCTAATACTTTATCAGATTGCTTACTTGGTTTCTGGGGCTCCGAGATCGGCCTGGGAACTGTGACAACCACAGGGGACCTCTTAGGGGAACCAAGAATTGGTTTAATATCTCTTGAAGGTACTTTTTCAGGTTCTGGTTTCCCAGGACTACAGGAAAGGTTCGGAGTGGTTACAATTCTGGCCTTTTTCTCTAATAACTTTTGAGAATTATGAAAAGAAGTGTCATCATTTGGTTTGATAGATGATTTCAATTCCTTTGAAGAACCACTCTGACCTCTTCCTGAGGCACGCACACCCTGCTGAGCAGGTATAGGGGTGACATTAGGTGCATCAGATTTTTTCAAAGAATCTGTGATGTGTGACAGATTAGTATCCTTTTTAATAGATCCCCCATGAACAGGAGTTTTGGGCTCCTCATTATCATCATCATCACAAAGCCGAACAGCTCTCCGTTTTGTTGGCTGTTGAGGAATAGGTGAGGAACTGGGCATAGCCTCCAATGCACGTCGACTGCGTTTCGACGGGGGAGGAACATCTTCCTCCCCCAAAACATTTGAACCAGCAACATCTGCCTGTGCTTTCAGTGTTGTGCGGTTCTCCACTTTCCCCACTGGCTTTGATCCTTTAACCTCTGAATTACCCAATTTAACATCAACACCAGAACTCCGACTATCTATATTCCTGCTAGCTTGGACTACCTTGTTTACATCAGCAGCCCCATCTGCACATTTTGACCTTTTGAAAGGTTGCACTCCTTCAGTGCCCTGTGAAGTTTTCCGTATACATCCAGGTTCAACTTTGGGTTTCCCGCTAGAACTACTCTCAAGCTTGTTATCCTCTTCAATTTCATTTTCAGAATCAGATATTTCAAGATGTCTTCTATCTTTGCGCAACTTTTTTGCTTTCTTTTTACCATTAGCTTCTGAGCCGGACTTCAAATCCAAGGATGGCTTCTTTTTACTTTCACCAGACACAACATCACTTTTCAAACCAACTACAATAGGTTCTGCAGAAGCATCACCAGCCAAGGTAGTAACATTTTGCACTTCTTCTCCACCCTCCAATTTCCTCTTTGTTATTTTTACTTTCTGTCCATTTGCTAGTTGCTTACGTCCAGTACCAGGATGCACAGAGTGATCCCCAGAAGTAAGTTTATCTTGAATACTTTTATTTTGTGGGCTTTCCTCATCTACAGAATGGCATCCTTGAGAAGATGCTGATGTCAATTCCTTCACTGAGTTAGTACTATTTTTACTTCCCTTTTTAGATAAAATAGTTGGAGAGGCATTGGCAGAATCTAAAACAAGTGGCTTGCAACTTTGATTATCTTTCTCAGTTTTAACCTTTGAGCAGCGCTCCAAACCAGACCCATCACCCAGACTTTCAGAATCCATTTCTTGCTCGGTTTCACCATATTCAGTCCTATCTGTTTGTTCTACCTTTACTGAACCATCTACAGCATCAGTGACAGGAGCTTCATTATTTGTGTCATATCCCAAAGGACAAGAATTTTTCTGTTGCAACTCTTCAAATTCAGCACAAATATCCTTTACTGCTTGCGCAAAATATCCTTTCACCTGGCATCGAGCTGACAACTTGTTCTTCGCTTCACTTGTAAACGCCTGAATATCTGCTGGGGCAACAAAAGCTCTGAACAAACCACAACAAGATCATCATTTTTTCAACCCCACAAATGATAGGTTATAATTATACATCTAATTTTCAACAGCAGACAAAAGAATTGAGTTAACTACTATATCATTGCTTATACATTCATGAAACATATTAAAAATATCATGATTAACTCTTGTATACAAATATAATTCCATAAATAGCCATTACAATTAAGAAAATCCACATAGAAACTTCTAAACCAAGTTAAAATTCACATTCTCTACTAAAAAGATGGAAATATTGAAATTATGCAACTCCAATATAGCCGGCTCACTAGTCATTGGCAGAACAACTGGAAAGGCACTAAAGGACCCCATTTAAATATTGAAACAGCACTTATGACTTATCAGATGCACTATAAATCCAATGTGTTGGTAAGTCTAAAAAAAATAGCAAAGCCAACCACTGTTACTCTCCAAACTCAAAGGCATAAAAAACACATGATCAGAGCCCAGCACAGACATGTCCAACAAAACGAGCATAAATATCTTCTGAACTCTTCAAACTAAAGTCTAGAGGGCAAACGAGCATAGAATCAGATGCTATGTAGGCTAGTATTGTTTTATTATGACTATGATGTCTCCTTTTGTTCATTTGTGTACATAATCATTCACTAAGAAACCTCAAAAATATTTTCACATGTCATAGACATTATATCAACCCTACAAGAGCATTAAAATCACATATACAAAATTTAAAATTAAAATTTTTTTAAATTTCTGAGTATAATTTTCTTACTTATTATTTCATATTGTTAGAATTATAATATATATGAAATACGATTAGGAATAATTCAATTTAATTATGTAAATTTTTCTCTATAAATTTATATAAATATGTACATTATTAGAAATTATATTAATCATACAAAATTTTAATTTTGTATGCTATGATATTAGATACTTGACCAAATATATGACAATTCAACTATATTATTATATTGTACATTTTAATATATTTATATTTTTAATTTTTTTTTTTAAATTCTTAATAACAAAAAAATTTCCGTGCATCGCACAGGTAAAACACTAGTTATATCAACCCTACAAGAGCAGAAGACCATCCTACTTGGCCTTCCTCTTCAGTCTTCAATTGAACTTAGGATCCTAAAAGAAAAACATAAATTTGCATTGAACTGAAAAAGTGACAGATCATGTTTTGTACATAAATACATTTTCTATTTACAAGAAGTGATATAAAAATAAGATTCTCCTCAAAGAGTCTAATTAATGAATGGAGGAAAAATACTTTAAGAGAGCTAATAGCTAATTACACATTGAAATGCTAAACTAGAATAAAGCTACTTTAAAGGGTACAAAACACAGATTTAACGGCTGTTAGCACGCTCCAGCAGGCAAATAATCAGCATTTCTACAAATAGAAGAAAAATATAGATCCACAACAAAACCACCTTGCATGCTACACAAGAATTTATTGTCCTTGTATTTTTTGGAGAAAACAATATGAACTTCCTTTTTCCATTGGATTTCACCCCCAAAACAAAAACATAACAAAATAAAACAAAAAATGCAAACTCAGTAGCACAATATATACATCTATAGTATTCACCATTGGACACCCTCAAAAAGAAAAGCTGAATTCCAAAAATGCCAAGTCTGTCAAAAGTAGATATTGCTTCTCATCTTCCCCATCAGAAGGAACCAAAAAAAAAAAAAAAAAAAAAAAAAAACAAGCAAACAAAACAAAAGAACACAAACGCTAATATCAAGAATAGCCAATATGAATTGCAACCTCAAACCAAAACACCTGCAGCACACCATCAGTCATGAAAAACTAGAGCATTAGATGCACTCACATTTCTCCTGTACCGAAGAACTGCACAAAATACTTTTTAGGATCAGGAGGTTTCTTCCAGTCCTCAGGTCTACTAATCTGGAAATTTCAAATAAAAAAGACAATATGCATTAATAATCCCGAATGAACATCAAAAGGAGTACAAGGCAACAAAGCACTGTGGGCACCAAGAGACTGAGAAATCTTCATTTCCAGAGTCCTTAATACCAAAACAAAAACCCAAAGTTTAAAAAAGTAAGAAAATAACACTGAAAAGGTCTGTCATTGAGTCAGAATTACACATCAAGATAGGGACAATGAAAAGGCATGAGTACAATAAGAAAACCACCGGCAAGGTAATAAACACACTGATGAATGCAATACCATTAACCATAACTCCACTTATTTTTTAAGAACACGAGAGTGGACAACCAAGCCCATGAATACGGCTATACTTAACACATTATACACCCAGAAATAATACCCTAAGAAAACAGCATGACAACCTAGAAAATTGTAACTAAGGTGCATTATGAAAAAGGGAGCAAAGGGCAAAATATCTAAACATGCTTTATGGTAATAATATATGTACCATTGTCGGTGAATAGTAGTGATATCAAACCATCCAACCTTCCCCCAGTGGGAATAATATCCTCCTATACTGTGTAATTTATACAGGGCACTGAGCATGCCACCATGTTCTAGATGGTTAGCTTCTGAACTATTTTCACTTCAATCATAATAGATTAAATCAAAAATTTGAACTAATAGATTTTCTCAAACAGGGCAATATCATTAGTCTAACTATAATCAAATAATTTTATTTTTTTTTAAAATATTTCACATCTAGCCTTAACTTTCAACCATGTTTATTTCCATGTGGCACAATAGAAATATCCTCATTTTGATTTTTCAAGAGATTAACACAAAATATTTAGTTTAAGAGCTTAAGATGTACTTATCATGTCTTCTTCACGACTGGAACAGTAGAAATACTGACATTCAACTACTTTACCCAATGCAAACACATCTAAAAACCAGAGAAATAGGTTGGTGTACCAAGTTGTTCCAGTATGAAGAAAGATAACAAACAAGAATAATAACACCTATAACTCTATAAGCATTGGCATATTTCATTTAAATTATTAACCACTTATGTCTTTAAAAAAAATAAAAAATAAAAAAGGCAGCAGAGACCATACCTTTGCAGGCCAGGCAGGGAAACCCTTAACCTTGGCGAGGACGAGATCGCCGATACTCAAGTCACTCATCGTCTTCACTCCTTTAGCTCCACGTTTACGCCCTGGAGCCATGGCGTTATTCTTCTTCTCCCAGAAACCCTAATATGTATATGCGTGTCTGTGGCAGTCCCTTCTATCCGCTTTCGCTTCTTCAACTTCCGATCGCAATAGAAGGAAAGAATCAACACCGGAGTTGTAATTCCCAAAACAGCGCGTCCTAAAATTCCCTTCTCCTCCTCCTTCAGAATCCGATTGAAAAGATGGTCACGTGAGAAAGTGGAATGCCAAAAACCCTAGAATACAGAGATGGCTATGGGAAGTGGCGGAGGGCGGCGGTGGCAGCGTCAGAATATCCAACGGATGCTTCGCGGCCAGCATTCGAAATTTGCATTCGATACTGAGAGAGAGAGGGGGGGGGCGGTGGATGGCCAGTGGGCGGAGAGAGAAAGAAGGCAAAGGGAGTAATAGTACGTGATGAGGGAAATGAAGATGGCTGACGGAGGATAGGGTAGGATGGTAATTTTAGACACATACACATATAACCACTATTGTTTTATCAACTACGTAAATCTAACCATAGTTTGCATTTTATTTTATTTTTTTCATTTGCTTATTATTTTTCCCTCAAAATGTTGCATGTTACTAAAAAAATATAAGTTGATTTTGCACACATTTTTTATCTTCTTTTGGTTGGGTTAACATATATAAATAATGTATATAAATGGGACGTTTATTCAATGATTATCACCCATCTATATATTGTTTTTGTAAATTGAGAAGAGTGGATTCATCAAAAATATAATTGTTTTAACATATAATCAAAACAAGGAGATTAAATCCTTTCAAATATACAACATGGATTTAGCAATGTAGTTAGTCTCTCATGCACATTTGAATGAATGATCATTTCCACATAGGTCATTTTGACATGCTGTGCAATATGATATCATGTTACAGTTTATATATTGACATAACATGTGCTTATATTATAGTGAAAGTCATTAAAAAAAAGTTAATAACATAACTATCACTACCATGTTTTGCAATGTTGAATTTTGTATGTGTTCCTAAGTAAATGTTTTTGTCCGGAAAGGAGGAGGAAGGGGGAGGGGGGACAAAAACATAATAACTATTGAAGTGTCCCATTAAGCAGGTCTCGATGTGCTACCTTCCATCCCCCAACCACCTTTTTCACCCCATTGGCCTCGCCACCGACTGGTCGGCCCCGACGCCCCTTCTCTCGTGCTCCCTCTTTGCCATATCAAGTAATTATCTCAAAGTATAGGCAATTACTTCAATATGCTCATTAATCATTCCCCTCTTAAATATATCATATAATCACCCCCTCTAAAATAGTCCAAGTAAACCCCTCCAAGCTTTTCTGCATCTCATCTAGGCTCTTTCAAGCCCATCAATCTTATAAAACTAGATCAATCACTTTCACGTAATTAGATCAATTTGGATGTCATAGGCCAATAAGTCATACGAAGGCCCATCAACATTATATTATTTTTCTCCCATACATCATATTTCAACTTTAAGATTTAGTGGTGATGGAGCAATGGGGCCTAAGCTCAATATCAATTGAGCTAGGGAGGGGAGACTCGAGCGTTAATGTGGTATGGAAATAATTGGAGCCCAAGAACATTTTTTTTTTATCTAAATTGGGTCAAGAAATAAAATTTAAAGTCCAAAGTGTGGTAAAGTGTAAAATATATGGGGTTTGAGCGCAACGTCTAAAGGTATGTGGTGTAAAGTGAATAATGGAATAAGGTATGAGGTTAAAATGTGGTAAGGTATAAAGTACATGGTCATAGCACACACTTAGGAAATATGGATAAAGACACACTTAGCAGCTTGGTATGAAACACAATTTTGGAAAACAACTGATGGGGATGAACGATTTGCTTGGGTCATGGGGGCACTAGTCGGTAACCTCGACACTGGATCTCAAGTCATATAATAGTAGCATACCCTATAGGGGCTAAGCGGACTAGAGTAGACAAGCGAACCGTGATCGCGTCCACTACCCCCACTCCTTACGCGGATTACCTTTGCCATCCCCGACAATCAGATGGCCCTAGATTAGTTCGGCTAATTAGTGTGCACAACTCGGACGACAGACAAATTGCTCCCTAGAGAAGGCGTACTGCTCAAGCTTGATCAGACAGACTACGCGGATGAACCACTCATTCTACAATGAGGTGGCATGGTGGGACACATGCATACCATTTTGGAGATTGGCAAGTACCACGAATATAGGATTGTAAGAAAATAGATGTTATTAGTGTTTGTTTGTTAAGATTTTTAGAGCGTTTGTATTCATGTTCGCTTGTTGAGGTTTTTGAAAATTATGTTTGTGTTCGTTTGTTAAGCGTTCATGAATGTTGACGAACACGTTCGCGAACATGTTCATTAATGTTTGCTCAATCTTGATGTTATTCCGCTCTTTACGTTTAATAGTGACTTTCGATTTTAGCAATAACTACCCTAACCCAGCTGCAATCGTTCAGCATGGCAAATGCCTGTAGCGTTACTCATTTAGTCAACTCTTCTTCGTGATAGATAAGTTATGACAACAACGAAGATGTTGGATTTCGAGGTTTTGAGTGATGGGCAATGGTAGTAATTTTGGGTTTTTTACCCACAAACACCGAACAATAATAATGACTGAATAATACAACTTAATTGGTAATTTGGTATGAGTGGTCTGAAAATATAATTAAAGTTTTTAAAAATTAACACGAAATCAAAGTATTTAGTATCTAAAAAAAAGGTGCACTTAAAACAACATGTTCACGAATAGTATTAAACAAACATGTTCATGAACGTTATTAAATGAACACCAAGGAACACATTCACGAACTCTTAGGAAATAAGGATACGAATGTTCATACCCTGCTCGTTTATTAGACGGGGTATAAAATTTGTTAATGTGTGTTTGCTTATCTTAATAAACGAATATAAATGAACACGAACATGAATAGTTTACCTTAAGCTTTGTTCAATAACATGCACCCCTATGATGACTCTTATTTCGTATTATATTTTCACCATATTCTTATCCCTTGTTGCACTTATTTTATAGTGTTTATTTGGGTTTCCGGACTTAAAAGAGTGTTTTGTGCTTAGAATGACCCAAATACATTAAAAAAGAACACGGACTGACGGAAGCAAAACTAGAAAAAAAACGCGCAAAGGGCCGGAGCCAATAATGGCGTTGTGTGAAGACAAGACCATGTATGACGGTGACACACACATGTGAGGCTCATGCACCAAAACCCTAGATCGAAATGAAATTAACATTTCGCGAATAGTCAAGATTACAATTAACATTTTTTAAAGTCGCGAATAGTAATTAATAGACTCCAATAATAAGTAGATCAAAATAACAATTTACTGCTTTAACATTTTACTACAAGTCTACAACTGCCGGAGTACTAAAGAACATCAGGCCCAATTCTTCATCTTGAACTACAAGCCCGAAATTTTTTTATTTTTTTTTTTTTTGAGAAACGAAAACCCTACTGTTTTATGCTTGCAAGTTGCAAAAGCTTCACTGGGGGAGTTTTCAGGTTGCGCAGCTCAACTTTGATACAAGTGCTTTTCTCACCTTCAAGTCGGCAAAAATGGTTCCCCCTCTGTCTCTCTTCCTTATTGCGTTACACGTTTGTTTGAACTGGTTGTTCGGGTTTTTTTTTTCCTCGGTGGAACATTCCATTTGGATTTCGTTTATGTTTTTAATATTAATTACAGGAAAAAACGCGGGCACTATTGTCCTTAATTAGTCTTGTAACTTTCCTGCGTACAAGGAGAACTGATAATTTTAGCATACCTCTTTTGATAAATTTATGAAGTAAATGAGGTGCGTTGATATATACTGGATACTCAGACGAGTTTTTCCATTTGTGTTTAGATTTTGTGAATTTCCTGAGCTTCTTGTAGAATTTTGAATTTTGAATTTATAGTGCTTTTTTTGCACCTCAACAAGTGCTATGGTTTCATGGATAAAACCAAACTATTGTTTTCTTGTGGTATTCTTATTATTCTGTAGATGGGAGCTAGTTTGGTTCGCCTAAGTTGGGTTGAATTTGTTGAATATTATGGATTTATACCGTTTGACAGCATAGTCTTAGTTTTTTCTGCTAATGGCTGTTTATATCTCCTCATGTCTCATCCTTTTGTTGTCTATATAACTCTACAATTGCTGCTATTGTTATCTTGAAGACTTAAATTGTCCCAGGGACTACAAATTCTCCAGTCACAGTAGCATTTTTTCATACTAATATCTGGCCTATTTATTTACATTCTGTCCCTGTCAAGCCTCTTTGTCTCTGTTTCTTTTTTTGCACTTAGTTATTAGTTGTCTACCTTACAAAAGACTGACCAGTTGCCTGAATCTTACAGGTGAATGTTCCCAAAACAAAAAAGACATATTGCAAATCCAAGGAGTGCAGAAAGCACACCTTGCACAAGGTCACCCAATACAAGAAGGGGAAAGATAGCCTTGCTGCTCAGGGGAAGCGCCGTTATGATCGCAAACAGTCAGGTTATGGAGGACAGACCAAACCTGTATTCCACAAGAAAGTATGAACTGAAACATTTCTAATCTATTTTCTCTAGAAACAGGCAAATATTGAAAATTGGTTTAGTATAATGTAAGGGGAATATATAGCATTGTCTTTGTGGCAATACAGTTTGCTAATGACGATTTATCTGCCTTCTCTAAACCAGGCAAAAACAACCAAGAAGATTGTGTTGAGATTGCAGTGCCAAGGCTGCAAACATGTCTCACAACATGCGATCAAGGTTGGTTGTTAAAATTTATGTACTTTTTAAAATTTTCATGTCTTGCATGTTTGTCTTGTCTATTTTGATGAGTGCAATTGTTTGTGCAGAGGTGCAAGCATTTCGAGATTGGCGGTGACAAGAAAGGAAAGGGCACATCTCTATTTTAAGATTGATATCAGTGAAATGAAATGGTATCAAATCTTTTCAAGTGTATGCCCACAAAACTATGCTTATTGGCCTATTCTCCTGGATTATTTTGAAAAATGCATAGTATATATGTGTTTTGAGGTCTAAATTCTGAATGACTGGTTGGAATTGTATTATTCTTAAGAAGTTATGAAGTTTTATGATTCAAAACTGTTTGATCATTCATTGATTTCATTCCATTGCTGCTTTATTTTCTTTTGACGACATGGTTTTATATAGCGATGGAGTTATTTTTCCAAAACAAATGAATTGCAAGTGTTTAGGCACATGCAATTGTGAGTGATGATCAAGTCTTGTGTGTATAACTGTATATGTTATTTGGTTCACAGCACACACTTCAACTATAGACTTTATTAGTTGTCACCAAATATAAGTAATTAATTAATTAAAAGGTATAAGGGTCTAATTAAACCCTTCAACTTGTTAAATTAGTGCAATTCAATTAATATGCCTGTAATCTTCCTTTCAATGACATAAGCAACCACATGGATTTTTTATTTTTTTTTTTTAAAACCTAAATTTACCTATGTGTATGCCAACAAACAAATATATTTTAAAACCAAAACAAAATAACTAAAATAATAAATATAAAATACTAATCTGTACAAAATCCCAAATGAATTTTCACCCCCTCAGTACGTAGCTATTCTCCATTGACGATTGATGAAACCAATTTCGACCCCAACTCAAACAATTTTGTTGGTAGACACTAGGCACCGACTACACCAAAAGCCGTAGCTTGTTAGTAGACGCCATTAACGACTCTAAAAGGTTTATTGGAAGGCACCATTAATCCCTCTTCTTCTTCATCCTTATCACCTTCCAAATGTATTAGTTTCTTGAGTTGGGCATCATTATATTTGATTTGTCTCCTATTAATTAATTAAAAGAATGAAGCTAAAGTGATAACTAAAGTCTTTCGCTAGCTTAAAGTAAAAGGAAGGGGAAGAAGTTTTTTGAGATTTAACCATTTATTTAGTAGTTAGGTGTTAAATGATGATGAGGCTAGGAATTGAACTTCTTTTCTTCATCTAAGCAACCCGTGCATGTTGATATATGATTTATTTATTTATTTATATGTCTAAGTGTCTAACCACCCTAAACGTACCTTTACTTAATTAAGTTAGAGATTGTGTTATTCCATCCACGTTCCCATTCCCATAGGTATAATGGTAATATAATTTTAATTTATTGAAAATTTAATAGCTAATGGATAAATACCCTAAAATTAAATTCGGCATGCATAATATAATTTAAATTAAAAGCACACTATAGGACGAGTGATTAAAAGTAATAAAAATGCACTACATATAGAATCACTTAGCTTGTATGTTACTATGTTAGGTGATTGCTCATCGATCATGGTGGACCGGTGGTCATGACATGAAAATTGATTTACATATCCTTAAAATTTGATAGATGATACTCATTAGCATGTTTGTTTGCCTATTTTTGTTATCTTATTATTGAATCAAATCCTTTAGTAATTACAAAATTCATTACCATTTACTTCTCTACTTTTAAATAGGAAAAAATGTAAAAAAAAAATAAAAAGGTCATTGCACATACATTAAATATATATATATATATATATATATATATATATATATATATATATATATATATATATATATATATATATGTTGTGTATTTTGGAAATTAGTATATGGTTGGGTCAGACTTGATTACTTGCTGTAGGTGTGGAAAAAGTTGTTGCCTTCATTCCAAGACAAAACAAAAAACAATAATATCGGTCAACAGCTCATTACAATTTTAAACTTAAGGAAAAAAGGTTATTGTTTTAACACCTGGCCTATGCTAGCAGTCTGATCTAATAATATGCGGCCTGATGTATGTATACGAAGATCAGACATATATATCCACGGCCGCCTATATATAGCCAATTCAATTACTGCAATTCAAATTAAAGAGAAGGAGGTGAGATAAGTGAAAAAGGAAGGCGGCCGGCCGGCAGTGAGACACACATAAATCAGAGTAGAGTTACGTTGAAAGCTAAGCTAAGCTAAGCTGCTAGCAGGCCGGATAGGATGGTAAAAGTAGAGTTGTTGTTGTTGTATTTGATTGTTGCATTGATGATTTTGGGAGTAGGTGGAGAGGGTGCAAGCTTAAGGATAGAGATGACGGAGGAGGAATTACGAAGGGAGGCGGACCGGGTTATGGGACTTCCTGGGCAACCGCCGGTGGAGTTCAAGCAGTACGCTGGATACGTGACAGTGAACGAGACGCATGGAAGGGCTCTATTCTATTGGTTCTTCCAAGCCACCAAAAATTCCCACAATAAACCTCTCCTCTTGTGGCTTAACGGAGGTATGTGTATTATGTTAAGGCTTTCTCAACTAAACTATATAATTGTGTACATGAATTCTGTACATTGTAAAGTCAAATTCTGTATATTGAACCAAGATACACAATATATATTACCTATTTAATATGATGGTACATCTGTTATCATTCTAACTCAGTAGTGAGAGCATAGATTCTTTGGGCTGAGAATGTTTAAGAAAGTATAGAACTTATACTGCTTTGTAAAGAATAGTGTTTAAAAAAAAAAAAAAAAGAGTTTGACAAATACAATTTATGTATATCATTTAATTTTTCTCAAAGAAAGAAACAAACAAAAAAAAAGCATTAATACTTTTTATGATTCTTTTTATGATTTTGTCAAGACCGAGTTCACTGTTCATCAATCATCATAAACTGGGTATGATACTATAGAATGCGGTATACACCCAAAAAAATCTATAATACTTTGATTGAATTTGAAACGCATTATATTAGAGAAGACATATGTTAGTTATATAGTTGGACCACATTTGACTAATCAACATTAATAATTAAATCCACGCACCATTAATAATATTAAATAGTTGTGGAACATCTGTGTCAAACAATTGAATATCTGTCTCTAGCTTAGCTTGATGTCAATTTTACATACTGCGCTATAAATTTGACTCTACAACAATGTATGTCCACAATAATAATAATAATAATAATAATAATAATAATAATAATAATAATATCTGATCTCTAGGTGGCCTAGTTGTCAAACAATAAACTCATCAATCATTTTTGACACTAAAACTATACAGTATTTGTATTTAATAATTAGTTTTAACTTTTAATTTATACATATGCATGCATGCATAAAACAAATCTTTTATGAGATCCGATTTGATTCCTAGCTAGTTAGTTTATTCATTTTTTTTTGAGATAAGTTTATTCATTTTTCTAAATCATTGAAAAATTAAAACAGCATATAATATAAATTAAGTCAACTTAATGGATAAAATTGATGGAGATACATATATATATACTTGGCCGCCTATACTGGCTAATTAATTATATATGAAACGGATTGTTTGTAAATTAAATAATAATGATATATATATATGTGCGGCAGGGCCAGGGTGTTCATCAGTAGGGTACGGCGAAGCAGAGGAGCTAGGACCATTCTTCCCACAAAAAGGAAAGCCTGAGCTCAAGTTCAATCCTCACACTTGGAACAAAGGTATATATACATGCATATTATATATGTCACTTTAGCTAATTAATGTATAATAATTATGTCGTGGTGCCTGCCTGCTGCAGCTGCGAACTTGCTGTTTGTGGAGTCCCCTGTGGGTGTGGGATTCTCATACACAAATACTAGTCGTGATCTCAAGGAGCTGGGCGACAGCATTACTGGTAATTAATTTAATTTCATGATGCATGCATTATGATTATATATATAATCCGCTTAGCTTCATAATCATGTCCTAGGTGACTGTTCATCATATATAGCTTTATGTTTGTTTGTTTGTTTGTGTTGTGTACATTTATGTAGTAGACTGTCTGCATTATATTCATGTTATGTCTCACGAGAAGATGTCGTCTCATTGAAACATATATATACTCAGGTTTGTATGTATATTGTACTAGCTGTATGATATGTATGATACCTGGATGTGGCATGCAATTAATTAATTTGAATTGTACCGTACCGTGTTCAGCCAAGGATTCGTACGTGTTTCTAGTGAACTGGTTTAGAAGGTTCCCACAATTCAAGTCCCATGATTTCTACATTGCTGGAGAAAGTTATGCAGGTATGTATGTATGTATATGTATGTATATGTACACCGCATACAACATCTCATCTGATCTGATTTAATTTTGTTGTTCATACTCGCGTCGATCTTATATAATATGAGCTGGCGCATGCAGGGCATTATGTTCCACAGCTATCAGAGCTCATATTTGACAACAACAAACTTGTCCCAAAAGAGGATTATATAAATTTCAAGGGATTCATGGTATGTATGTATGTATGTATGTAATTAACATATATATATATATATAAGATCAGGTCGATCAGGTAGGTCCTTAGCTAGGTTTTACGACGGAGTATTAATTAAGTAATTAATAATATATGCATGCATGCATGCAGATAGGGAATGCCCTGATGGACGATGAGACAGATCAGAGAGGAATGATAGACTATGCATGGGATCATGCGGTGATTTCAGATGGTCTATACCATGACATAAAAACCACATGCAATTTCAGTGTTTCAAAGCCTTCAAATTCATGCAACACCTTCCTTGATAAGTACTTCGACGTGTATAACATCATTGACATGTACAGCTTGTACACTTCCACCTGCCCCGACTCCAACTTTAGCACCACTCCTGTTCCTGTTCCTGTTATACGCGGCCTCGCTCCTCTACTCTTTTCCCATTTCGTATGTACCATTGCATGCATGCATTATATTATATACTACTCCGTATGTATGTATATGCCATAATATATATATAATGTAGGATGGGTGGCACAAGAGACCAACGGGCTATGACCCATGTGCGTCGGACTATACAGAGGTGTATATGAATCGTCCTGATGTTCAGAAAGCTCTTCATGCCAATACCACTGGAATTCCCTACCCATGGACTCACTGCAGGAGGTATATATATATATATATATATATATATATATATTATTATGCATGATAGCTAAGCTAGCTAGCTAGTCAAATATATCACCTTAATTTAATTTAATTAATACTCTGTAAATGTGAATTCTAAAATTTGATATATATGATGATGGATGTATGAATTGAATATAATGGGCACTCACTCGATCAGTGACAACACCACATCGTGGGGCGACGCACCAGCTTCTATGCTGCCTACAATCAACAAACTAATAGCTGGTGGTGTGCGTGTCTGGGTATACAGGTAACTTCATGTATATATGCGGGCCCCATTAATTAAGTTCAAATCTAGGATGATGTTTAAACCAGAATCTCTGGTACGAATTTCACTGTATAATTTGTGTGCATTTATGCAAATGCTTATGTGCATTTATGTTGGTTCAGATAAATTTTTATAAGATGATAGTTCTCATTTAATCATTAATCAACAAATCTATCTATCTATTTATCTCTTAGCTTTTTAATTCATTATATATATATATATATATTGAAAACAGTGGAGATACTGATGGAAGAATTCCAGTGACTGCAACAAGGTATACGTTGACAAAGCTGGGATTAAACATCATCCAAGATTGGACTCCTTGGTACACTGACAACAAACAGGTAGGTTAGGTTAATTTCAATTCCAGCATAACCACAATATATATTATATTATTATTCAATTCGTTTATTTATTACACTACTTGATAGCTATATATATTAATTAATTAATGGGTATGTTTGTTTCAGGTTGGAGGGTGGACTATAGAATATGAAGGATTGGTATTTGTGACAGTAAGAGGAGCTGGGCATCAAGTTCCCACCTTCAAGCCAAAGCAAGCACTTCAGTTACTCACTCACTTCTTGGCCAACCACAGTTTGCCATCTTCACCTTATTAATTTGCATTTACCCAAACCAAACGTACATCAATTTCAATTATATATATATATATATATATATATATATATTACTTATAAATAATTATGGATCGGAGTATTTGTTTTGTTACCAATTACTTGAATACAAGGTAATGTAATAATTTAATAAATACATCAGACATCAAGTTTATATATATAATAATCATTATTTTACCACTCCGTATTAATTAATTTACCATCCTATGCAGCATATATAAACAATAATCAAGAAATTTGTAATTGTAATTGTAGTATAACAGTAATGGACAAAATCTAGTCAATTTTGAGTGACCGAAACTGAAATTAAATTATTCTATAAAATTTGATGCTATTAAAATAAAACTTGAGGATCATAGGACACCAGTTCCTCTTGACACTGGTGGTTGGAGGCAGATAACTCCAAGTCATAGGTCAAGAGTTCGAAACCGGTATCAGGAGAAGGAAGAGAAAGAAGAGAATAAGAGGTATTCTAAAATACCTCCCCCCCCCCCCCACTTTTTTAGTCTGTCTGTTTTTCAAGTAGAGGAATTGTTTCCTATAGTCAAATTGCGGTAAATGAAAATGGACATCTTCATCTATTTAGTACTAGAACATTTATGATGTTTTCAGACCTTCAACAATCTTGTGACAAGTAAAGGCAGACTTCAACCCGAAAAGGAATTATGAAAAAGTACAGCAACCAATATAAAACCACTAAAATTCTCAAGTTATATGTGATAGTATATAAAATAATGGTCACAATGTTCAGCAGACACTGTATTTGGGTAGGAACCAATAATTGCCAAAGACATTGGCATACAGGATTGTGGTTTCATGCTTGTTTCCTAAGAAATCCTGCATCCTCCCTCAGGGGCATTCACTATCTATATCTGCTAACTGTTACCAGAAGTGGAGACTTCAGCACTACAGACAGGACACACCTGCATGCATGAAAATCATAAGCCCAAAGTCAATGCAAACAGTAACATGTCTAATAAGGCATTACTTTTCACAAGTTGCTTCAGACAACCAGAACAAAATGTTTCCAAATTATTTTGGGTTGGTTAACACAGTGATTGATTCTCACATTTTCTGTTCCTTTAGAACAAAGGAGGTGCATGGAATAATACACAAACAAAGGAGGACGCAATATTGGAAATGGAGGACAGGGATAATTAACATAATGGATTAATGGAACATGACAACAGAGATGATACAAACATCCCATACCTTGTTTATTCTTAGCCAGTTATTTATACATTCAGAATGGTAAGAATGTTTGCAGGAAAGCACGGTCAAGGTCTCGCCATCTTCATAATCCAATCTACAGATGACACATCTAACACAAAAGCAAGAATTTTAAAAACAATATCTTAACATAAAGAGTAAAATATGGGTTTATTGTGCTCACGAATCATTAGCTCCATCCTGAGTATTTTGTGATTTGTAGTTCGTTGAAGGTAAAGAGGCAATTGTATCTGCAGAAAGTCCCCTGCTCTCAGTTCCAACTACTTCACCCAACGCTAATAATTCCTGCAGTTAAAAAAAAAAAAAAAAAGGAAATTAGAACTTCATTAGACTTGAGAAAATTATATATTAAAAAAATAAAATTACAAAATATTCCAAATTCACCTCATAAGAGAGTTCATCTGGATCAACTTCCTCCCAGGCATCCTGCAAAGTCCAATATAAGAAACATTTTGTGAATTCACTCAACACATAGTGCTACACTGAAATTGGAAAACAATTGCAGTGATAAACAGAAAGTCATACTTTCCCTTTGCCACAGGAATGCATATACGAACATGCAAACACAAACACACATATATAGAGGTGTCCTTTGTGGAGAATAATATAAAACTTCAACCATTAACTTCATTCAATATGATTTGATATCTTCAATTAAAACCTTGAGTAGTGGAATACACTAGACCAGCATAACTCTAGAAACTAGCAGCATCTAGGAAGATCATCAAGGAAATGAACCAAACCAAATAATAATAATAATAATTGAAATTAAAATCCAAAGTTAATTGGTAAATGCATAATAACCTAACACATTTAATCTTGAAGTGATAATACTATATGCAATGAATTAAAACTAGAACTCCACCTGGGAATTTTGGCCATGATCTTCTTCATTTAGCGCTTGGCCTACATAACATAAAAATGTCCAACACTCAGCATAATACTATAATAGTAAAAAAAAAGAAAGAAGATACAAAACTGTTGATAATAATTTTCAACTAGTATGCGTGCCTTCATTTATCCCAGCAAGGGCCAGCAATCTGGCTGCCATTTCCCTCTCTTCAGCTTCTTGTAGTGCTCTAGCATAAGCCTCATCACTTGGAAAAGCAGATGGGTCCAGCTCAATACCTAAGTTCTCATCCTCACTTGCTTCATCATGAGCATGAACATCAAAGGCATCTTCATCCTCCTCATCTACATGGCTACCATCTTCTTCACTAGGATCATCGAAATTATCATCATCGTCATAATCATATCCATATTCATCCTCACTGACATAATCACTCCCATCACCATTCATTGTAAGCATCATATATGCTCTTTCCTTTTCAGAAGAAGAAGAAACAAAAAAGGTAGAAGACAAAGTCATTCAGAATTCAAGTATAGACGAACTGGAAAGGATGAAAAGATACTTGAATTATACATTCCCCAATCATCCTTTAAATCCAAATGAAGTATTTCTAAAAACTAAGCTTTCATTTCACAACAATTGGAATTTCAAACTCAGAAAAGAGAAACTACACACTTAACTATTTTGTTTTCCAGTAGAAAAGGCAGCTTAAGTTGAAATACATTAGTCAAGTATGTGGCCTTAATTATTATTATTATTATTATTATTATTATTATTATTATTATTATTATTATTATTATTATTATTATTATTATTATTATTATTATTATGTTTGCAATTGATGGATTAAATTAAGTACAGAACTGAAAGACCACACAAGACAAGCAAACATTTACACTTCCAATATTTGTGGACCTAAACTTATTAGATCATTATCTCATAATCAAAATAACAGAAGAGGAATGAAATACAAAGGCCAGATTCCAGAAGCCACACTCAGCTAATAATAGCTCTATGTACATAGAATTGCAATACATAAAACAAAGACATGCATCTCCTGCCATCTAAAAGTAAATGAAATAAATGTTTTGCAGATATAATCTCCTACCTCACAAATACACATGTAACGGATACAGGTATAGAGACATATGAAAAAGACAGGCAAGAGAAGTGAATCCTTACAACTCTGATTAACTAAAGCCAAGCAACAAAATATCATAAGGATATTGACATCTATAACAAGATTCTTGATAAGAATTAGGACTGGAACAAGAAAATTAGTTGACACACTGCCAATATTTTGCTAAAAAACACATCTTTAAGCACATGGTCCACATTCAAGTTCATATTTTAATACATAATTTATATAAAGATGAGAAAACAATTGGATGTAATGATTTTGCTCAAGGACTACAGTGGTTTCAAGAATTTTCAGATATGAAAACCATAAATTGTAATTAAAAGCAACTAAAAAAAAAAAAAGGACAAGCCAGATAAGCAATTAACTGAGGGAGACAAAAATTTCCTTGGAAAAGATGCAAAGAAAAGCATAAAATGTAAATCCAGAGAAACTAGCCGGGAGTAAAGACCTACCTGCTCCTGTAAGGTGCGGGCAAGGGCGAGATCAGCATCGATTTGGCTGAGGTCGGTGAAGGGAGTTCTCCTAGAAGGCTGGCGCCCTCCTTGGGCGCCTTCATTTACATTAGTACTAGCACCAAATTCTCCCTCGCGGCTCTCCTCGGCTACTGGCGCAGGTATAGCACTAGTGTTATTAGTTGGCAGATTATTAATAGGGTTTTCCTGGTGGTCGTCGGCGGTGGCAGTTTTAGCCACTTCGCCGCCGTTGTTGGTTCCATTATTAGCTTTGGCGTTCTCCATTTCTTGACAATTAAAGATAGAACCTAGAGACAAATGAAAAGATGATGAAATTGTGACAAATACAGAGCAATAACAATAAATATGAATCGCATATTGGAATTACCAGAGGAGAAGTCTGAAGAAAGTGATTCCAATAAGTCGATTGTGGGTGGAGGAGTACTGCGGTGTTAGGGTATTGCAGTACTTGAGATTTTGTTTTCAGAGAAATTTCAAATATACTCTTTCCCCAAGAAATGCTGTTTCACCCACCAAGTCTCCGTAATTTTAAATGACTCCAACAGTTTTTGAGATATCACCAATGTACCCCTTTATACTCTATAGACTATAGTATTCCCCTTGTCATTTGCCAAGGGAAATTTGATTGTGCCCATTTGTTTATAACGCAACATATAAATTTGAATCCAATCAATAATTTATGTCAAATTTTGATTATATAGTAAATAAAAATGTTTACTTTTTATTTTAACCACTTAACCAATTAAGTGTACTTTGGGAGCCAACCAAGGTTTACCAAATAAATTTTCACATAATTTAATATTTTGAAACGAGTTTCTTGTCGAGATAATTCGTCATGTCGTACAAAAAGATACAAGCTTAAAATTTAATTTATGACCCGTCAAATTAACAACTTGATTAACTCACGCTGCCATTTAATGACGGGCTTGAAGCCTAGCATCCACGGCACCTTCATGTTGGAACAAACTAAAATTGAAAGGTATTATTTATCAAAGGCTTAGTATAAGAAATGAGTAAATGATTTGAATGTCCAATGTATATGTGTGTGATAAAACAATCAAGATTAAGTGGTTGAAATTAGAAACAAATTGACAAAGACTTTGTGGTCTGATGGCATCTGGTTTACACTCTCACATAGAAGGCAGTTCGAGGCGACTGTGTTTCAGTAGGTTGAGGAAATAGTAAGTTAAATGTTGTGACTTCTAGTAGAGCACCCATCAGTATTCAGTAGTGACTGAGCAATGAGCATCAACAGAAGCAAGATTTCCTTCCCCATTTCATGGACCCAATTTTTACAATAACCTCTGTTGCAGCCTGCATCTTACAATCAATTCAATTAAAACTTGCAGGGAGTGTATATGTTTTATTGAGAACAATACAGCCTTTGTTCCTGAATACTACTTCAGTCTACAGCCTACACGTCCTTTTACACAATCTTGAATCTCCTTCATGACTTTTCTCCAACCCATATTTTAAAAATTATGAGGGGAAAGGATTATCACTATAAATTCTACTTATCAAGCTCCTAAGGGTTCACAAAAATCATACCTTCTCAACCTCTCAGGACCTGTTCACTCAAAAGATCGCTTTCCACCTGTCTGTTATCAACACTATCTGCAACTTTATCACTAAAATAAGAAGAAGATATGCAAAATCTCTCAGAATTCTTGCAATTTATCAACAAAAAGAAAATGTCCACAATATGTATTTAGAGATTATAACAAGAACAAAACTGAAAGCAAATCCGCCTTTTATAGTATATATGTGTAATAAAGCTGGATTTAATTGTTAGCGGATGCCCTTCTAAAAGCAAATCTCAAAGAGACAAGCTATAGGAAGGAAGCTTTCAAGTACAATTCCTTGAGTTGCTGAAATGGAAGTATGTTTCCCAGACACACACCACACCAGAGTATTGCTTGAAAGATGCGCTTCAGCAGCTGGATATGATCACATACTCTCAAGGTCAAGGATGAGACACAAAATTATGCATTGACTAATCTGCTCCAAAGTTCAAAAACCAAACCTGCTCGAGGCTCACTCCTTGCAATTTTATAATTAGCCTGCAAAAAGTTATACTGAATCTAGGAAGAACATCATTATCTGGACTCTGGAGAGAGTAATGAATTGCAAGTTTTGGCTTTTCCCTTTTCGGGTTCCTGTTCATTCAGAATTACCATGTACCACTCACTCATAAAACAATTCAATTCAATCCAATCCAAATCCACAACAAAACATTAATTTTGACAGATAGTCATCTGCAAATATATGTATACACACACATAATCTCAGTCTATTAGCCAACTGTGAAAGCCTGCTGCAGTATGAGCAGAAAATGAAAGGGATCAACAGTAAAAATTACCATACATCCATCCATCTATCACACCCAAACATTAACATGTGAAATCTGTATCTTTATTAAGGAGTAGGTAACTTAACAATGGAACACAAACATATATATATTTGCACAGTAATGAAGTCCAAATCACTCATCTCATATGTTAGCAAGCTAGCTGAGCAAAGACGGTGGTCTTCAACAAATTACAGAAATGTATTGACTTGAAACCTCCTTGGCTTCATTACAAAACACTCATGAACACGTGTGGAACTACATTTCTTCATAGTCCACAGCAGACCCTAGTATATCTTCTAATGACCCAGGTGAACAATTGAATTTATTATGAGCATTGTATTGTGCCCAAGGTGGAGGAGTTCCCACCACCAATTCATCACCAAACACCCAAAACTGGAGAAATTGAAGACTAAGAAATGGAATGAAGCAAACCGCCTAAGTTTCTGACAATAATAATTCATCAAGTGCGCAACCCTACTTTCATTCTTCACTCGCTAAACCCTAAACCCTAAAATTAACAACAATTTTTCATCTACACAACAACAATAACAGACAGCAACAGCCCCACAAGCACACACACATATATATATCTCCATATTAACAGTAAGAAACAACGATAATAGCCACAGCTTTAACGTCCGTCGTCATCTCTTCGGCCGGATGAAGGAGGTGGAGGACCTGATAGAGAAGCTAGCAAATTGAGGTGGCCTTGTGCTATGGGCAAGTAATTCCCAACCCTAGCTGCCGACGCCTCGCCCATCTGTTGCTGTAGAAACCGGGAAGGGTGGGAATTCAATGCGGGTGTCGGTACCACCATCTCATGAGGAGCCGCCGCAAAGCTCCACACCTGGCCGAAGTCCGGCCTAGGAGGGATAGCCCAAAAACCAGCAGTGGGACCCACGACAGTGGCTGTGCCGGCGACGTCGTCCTTGTTCCCACCTCCGTCGAGACCATCTTCCTCTGAGCGGAGGCGCTTCCCGAGAATGAAGGGAGCGGATGAAATCAAGGAGTGGGATGGCTTCTGATCGAGCGGCGCGGAGATAGAAGGGCTGGTGGTGGAGGAGGAATTCCTGACCGAGACAGAGACAGTAGAGAAGCTAGCAGGGATGGTGCCAGTACCAGTGGCGGCTATAATAGATGGCTCGGCCTGGCGGAGGAGCCACTCAATAGTCTGGCCATCGGATTTGTGGCCGAGCTCCCTTGTGAGCTGAAACACTCTGGCGGCGCACACAATCGGCATGCGTATGCGTCTGCCTCGCCCATCAACCTTGCTATGGCGGTCCTTAGCGGGCGGCTTCTTGACAACTAAGGCTCCATTGGAGGGCGGCGGTTGCTGTTGCTGCTGCTGCCTCTGCTTTGGGTCAATAATCGCACCATTAGCTTCCGCCGATGTGGACATAGCGCCGCCAATGGATGGGTGTGCTAGCAAATAGCAAATAGCAATACCCCCTAGGCTGAGAAAAAATAAAAATGGTGTGCTGTGGGTAGTGCAGCAGGAGATGAAGATGAAGATGAGGGAGTAAAATTGGAATGGCAATGAGGGGAAGAAGAGAGGAAGGAGGGAACAGGGCTCTAATCATTGAGCGGCAGCGGCTGGTGGAGACAGGAGGAGGGCACATGGGTGGTGGGCTCCACTTCTCTACGTATACGGTATACTACAAACACACACAGCTCACGCCCCTTCCTTACGCTCACTCACTCACACTCCACGCGCCCTCTTTCACTTCCACAGTTCCACCATGTTTTTTTTTTCTTTTCATTTTAGATTTCAACGGTAATTTTTATTCTTCCGAAACTATCCAAATTTAAACCATAATTTACAAGCTAATTTTACATTGCATGCCATGGAGTAATAAAACAAGAATTTGAATAGGATTAATAATATTGTTATGTGATCTTTAAATTACAAATCATTGAGTTGGGATGTTTGCGTTAAATTTTACTTAGTTTTAAGTCGGTTGTTGTTATATTTTCATCTCATTTTACATAGTTAGTTCAATTAACAATTTAATATAAAAAAACAAAAACAAAACAAAAATTTTGACAACCCTCTAAATAACTCCGACGCAATTTTCAGCAACCCAACTCTTAGGTCTAGAATCTTGGTCAACTTTTCGGCCATGATTGCGGGCAATGCAAAGTCAACTAGGCTCATTGGTGCACCCTTGCCACCGTTGGCTTTAAAATTACTCTTTTTCCCGGTTAAGAGTTCTAGCAAGATGATTCCCAAATCATATATGTCACTCGATCTTTGTTATCAAGACATTTAGGCCATAGTATTTTGGATCAATGTAATCCGTTGTCTCAATTTTGTTCATCGACATAATCCTAGCCAAAATCCAATCCCATTATTCAAAGGCAATTGTCGACTGTTTGCCGATTGTCAGTAGCTTTATTGCCGAAAATAGCGTTTGAGGGTTGTCAGAAGTTAGTGCCTTGCTATTACAAGTCACTAATCAATTTTTGGATTGCATTGCACCAAAATCAAATGTTGCTAGGTTTAATTACATATTTAAAAGGTTTTAATGATTTAATTCACTTTTTAAAAAAATAAAAACTTATTTAATTTTTTCGAATCAAAAGTAATTTTAATTAAGTCTCATTAATTGAATCAGACACATAAAATTAGGATGAAACGGGAGAAGTATTTGGCAAGTAGAATTGTTCTGAGGCAGCCTAAGGTTGTGTTTGTTGGGTTGGCGTTGGCCTATGCACAGATAAGCAGGATTTTGGGTCCAAAATGAGAACAGAGAATTAAGTAGGGGTTGTCAGAATTGGGGCCCACAATAAAAATCCGTACTTTTTAGAAAAACTTTCCCTGGTTGAGATTGTTTCTCACTGATGACTGATGAGCTAGCCTAGCAATCTAAGATTGGGCCAACTAGCTAGTTTCCCTCATTTTATTTTATTTTTAAAAAAGCAATAATTATTAAACGGAGGGGGTGGGGGGGCATTAAAGAGTTTTTTTGAAACAGGCATTAAAGAGTTTTTTTTTTTTTGAAGATAGGCATTAAAGAGTTAAAGATATACATTTCTTTTATTTTGTAAAATTTAAGAAATAGATTGGTGTAGTTTCTAATATAATAATCTAATAAAAATTGTACAGTAAAATGCCCGTCAATAAATTGTTTCATCCCTGAGTGAGTGCGGTCCACTCGCGGTTCACCTATTGCGTAGAATATTCACGTATAATTGTTACCGTTCTAGCTTTATTCAGTGTAGTAGTCGTCCGTAGCGAGTAAATGGGAGTCTACCCCCAAGAATCCACAAAATTACATCACACTGTCATTCCAACCCATGGGTTCTAACACAGCCCAGACTGCATATTGGAAACTAAGAATGAATTATCAAAAAAAAAAAAAAAAAACACTAAGAATGAATGATTTGAGTGCGTGCGGTGCATGAGAAATGGTATTGGAGTAGCTTTTAATGATGAGAGGTCTACTAGGTATACTTTTAAATTTTTTTTTTATTTTATTTTATAATATGTTAATTTACCAAACACTTTTTTACGATCAGCTAATGTTATTAACTAATTATACCATCTAACATAATCAATTGTCAGTTAATAACTATTTACCAATTCGAACTATTGTGTGAATCTTAAAAAAAATATTCACATTAAAAATGAAAATTGAAGTTGAGAGTTAAAAAGGGCACATATAGCATTTTGTTCATAATTATGGGCGAGGGAATACCGAATACATCTCATCTCCGTGTGACACGGTTGTGATGTTAATTAAAGGCACACGGGCGCAAATATTCCACACTCACAATTTCTTAATCCTCATTATTATTTAAATAATTTAATCATTTTTCCTTCTCCAACTACTACGATAACGATAATTGTCGTTTCGACAAACGACAGGGGGAAATCTTTGCCACGGATATTGATTCTGCTTTTAATTTGTTAGTGTTGATCATTACATTACTACTCTAATACTGAAATTATGGGACCACCCTCAGCTCAGCTCGCTAATCCCCATCCTCAATTTATTAATTATCATCACATCTCTCAGTCTCTCTCTTTACCATTATTATTACTATTATTATTTATTTTAAAAAAATCTATTCATAATTTTTATTTTTATTTGTGTTTAAATTTTATTAGAGGAGAAAATGAGAAATTGTTAAACATTATGACCCCATATTAATAATTCTACATGCACTCTTAATTCATTCTTTCATTTTTTATTTCCTATGAGTTGACAAATTACTCAATTTAATAGGGGTCATGTGTTTATTAATTCATTTTTTTAATCCTCCAATCAAATTTGAACACAATCGTGAGTAAAAGTTGCGAGTATGATTTTACAAATACATAAAATATTTTTGTATATTAATCAATTAAAGTTTGCTACATTATAAGGAATAGAAAATAAGAGTAGGAAATGAGAATGCGTGTAAAATTCCTCTATTATTGTTGTTGTTGTTGTTGTTGTTGTTTGTGGGCCAAAATGGACTGAGTCTTGCCAATCACTCCTCGGACTTCTTGTAATGCTCACTTGCCTCTTCAAATTTATGGAAATCTATGAACTAGATTCTAAAGTGATGGGAGTGCTGTATGGGCCACTATTGTACTGTGTCCTACCAACTTCTATGAATGGGAAATTTAATGCCGGAAGCCCACATAATTCTGTGAGTCCTGGCCAGTTTTAAAACACCATATTACATATCGGAAATGATTTAGTTATAAACATTTACTTTGACAAATTATTTATTTATTTATTTTATAAAGAAGAGGAGTATACCCAAAAACAGAATCACATGTCGGTATTGAGCAATCTTTATACCATGGACCTGATTACCAATGCACTATGGATCTTAGTATACATGTGTATCTTATGTTGTAAGTTTTTGTATATTGTACTATGAAATTATATATCTTAAGAAACTTAAGGTGAATGAACCTTAAGCATACAAATTCTGTGCCTATAAAAAATACAAATTATGTACTTAAATCAAATTTGAAAAGTAAGTAAATACTCCGTATATAACATGTGTATAGTATTGTAATATTTTGTGTATTATATTATGAAATTCTCTATCTCGTTGTTTCGATCCATGAGTCATAATATTATGTGAACCCATGATATAAATTATCGCTATTGAGTACCACCAATTGGTCCACAGCCTAAACCATATCCCCACACCACAATTGACAGAAGAGAGGCCAGAAATAAGGCAAGCATACACAGAATTGTTAACGAACCGAACATAAACAAACATGGATTGTTCATGTTTGTTTATTAATATTTTTGGAGTGTTCGTATCTGAGTTCATTTTTCTTTGTTAAGCGTTCATTAGTTTTCATTGACACGTTCAAGAACATGTTTGTTAAATTAATAAACATATTTACGAACGTGTTTGTTACGTGTTCGTTAACGTTAACAAACACACGGTTTTGTTAATGAAGATAGAAAAAAATGACCATGCCACAATAATACTAAGACCAAAATAAGATTTTGTGAGAAAAAATGACTAAAATAGACTTGCCACTTATAAATCTTTGAACAAAAATAAATTAACTCAATATTTGAAACCATATATGCACTGGCATGGCTTTATGAAACGAGCACATAAATGACAGGCTTGGCTTTATCACAAATTAATATGGACACAAAAACATGATTTCCAAATTAGATTTTCAGTGGTATGATCATATATATAATGAAATAGCTAAAAAGCAAAAACTGGTAGTTGAAGATTACACAGCACAGATACTCTCCAGAAGACCGTCAAGATGCTTCTTGAGCTTAACTTTTGTTATTGCGCCTTCCCTTCTGCTCTCTTCTACTTCCTTTCCATCTTTGAAGAGAATCAAAGTTGGCAATCCGTAAACTTTGTACTCTTCGATCAGCTGAGGATTTGAATCATGATCAATCTTAACCACTGTTATCTTTTCCCTATACTCTTGTTCCTGGAATTCAATTCAATTGAAACAAAACAAGAATACTAGCAGTAAAACATAAACTCCCAATTCGATCTCAAGTATATATACATGCTTCTCAAACTTTGAACAAATTTTTTAATTGAATGAAGAGAAGACAGCAGCAGCTAATACCTGAGCGAGGGATTCTATAGCGGGAGCAATCAAGCGGCAGGGGCCGCACCAAGTGGCGACGAACTCCACTAAAACGGGTCGATCGGACTTCAAAACTACGTCGGAGAACTCCTTCTGCGTTATCTCCCTTACAGCTCCGCAGGTCACCCTGAACCTGAGCCTGGACTTGGAGATAGAGGAACACTTTCCTAACCGCCCGCACCTCAGACTTGTGGTGGAGATGGGAGAAAGAAAAGAGGATGCTTTATAGTTGCGGGGGGGTGCGGGTGGTGAGAAGGAGACCGTACGAGTCGGAGGGAGGGGCAAACCCGCCGGAATCTGCCAGCTTGAAGTTAAGGCGCCCAAGACTCCCATTGCTCTGCGACTCAAAGAGTGCTCACTTTTGTGTGGTGAGTATGGCTCTGCATAGCTTAAATACGATGCTTGCTTGCTTGCCACTTGGCTTTTTCTACGGATTATAATTTTTATTTTTATTATTATTATTATTCCCAAACACATTATCCAGACCCGACGCCAGGAACCCCCTCGTGTTCGAAAATTGCAATGATTAGACATGCCAAGATTTTGCTTCTCAAAACAAGTCTAATTTTATAACCCTAATTAGTTAAGGCATTACATATCCTTTTCAAATCCTTATCCATCCATTGGGTAGCTTAACCAGCGATATTCGCAAATTGCAACCCTAATAGGAAATTATGAATCTAAAAGAAATTCAACTAGAGCAAATTTTCACTGACAACCAGAGATCACAAAATGTAATATATATTTTTAAAAAATCTCAAGTGCATTCAGCCATTTTTCTGCAATTCTGTATCCTCCCTACCAAGAGTCCAAGACTAGCAGAAAAATCCCACTTGATGCAATGGTAAAACAAAATGTGCATTCAAAGCAATTCATTAGCTGCATAAAGATCAAATTCCAGATCAAGTGTGCACAAGAGAGAATGATCCAATCTTCACTAACCACAGGAGAGATGAAAATAAATTGAAACTTGACCAAGTCATTGACTGCTCCAACAAAAACATCATATTTGTATATCTTGCCTTGCGTCTCTAAAAAAGGTTCTCTCCAGCCCAAGAAGCAATTTACCATTTCTACTTATCATGACTGTAAACTTTCACTCTGCCACACATGATATAGCCTGCAATTCATGATCTCTCGTTAGAAAACATAAGAATGTAAACAATCATCAAAGAGAACATGTGGATATTACAAGCATAAAATGTCGCAGCAATACCAGAGAAAAAAAATGTAGGCACATCATTTTGAAAGCAGTTTTATACCAATACACTAAACTAGAAAAACATATGTTCATATTGGTTGAGTATTTAAAAGATACAAACTTCCTATGTTTTAAGGGCTAGAGATAAGTATAGAGAAGATTTGAGCAAAACCTGTGGTTTCTTGCATCAGTACACTATTAAGGAGCAACATTATAATGGTTTCTACTTTCTACTTCTCTAGCATCAATAAAGACAGTGTTAAGGGCAGATGTTTCAATTCAAAGCTTCTAATTACATTTTCTGATCTGCAACAACACTGACAGAATAATTTGAACTCATTAACCTCAAAACCAGCTCTCTATAAATACATCTTCCAACTCACCCCTTTCCTATCATCACTATATAATAGGAAATTCACATTAGCCTTTAGATAGTGTCCACTTGGTTCCATCCAGGGTGTTTCAAAATCCCAGGTATCTCATGAAGACTAAAGGATTAGTATAATGATTAGAAAACTTCCAGACTAGGAAAGTTTTTGCTATAAACAATTATAAACCAAATACAATCAGCAAAGATGAGTAAGAGAAAAAGGGGGGAAATGTGTAACCATTCATGAAATTAGCAAAGATGATAAATAGAAATTAGAACTATTTCCTTTCAAAAAAAGAAATTAGAACTATTTAATGTTTAACCTCTCATGAAATAGGAGAAATGGACAACAAATGCCATCTAAAATCTATAAAGGAGCAAGAGTAAGGTAAGATTATGCTTGTGAGACCATAAATATTCCAGGATAGTACAATATGCGGATGAAATCATAGAACTAGGAAACTTTATCCTCAGAACAATGTGTTGTTAACATCATAAACACATTTGGAGTTGCTTGAGTTATAAATTGTAGACCTTTATCCAAGTGTTAATATAAATGGTAACCACCATGCGACAAATTAGACTATATCCACCAGTCAGTTTATAACTACATAAAAATCTATAAAACCACATAAACACAGGAACCATATATTATGTGTGTGGAGTATTGCATAAGCAACTGCCTTCTTTCTTCGTCTAGGAGAAAGTATTATGCAGAACAGATCTATTCAGTCAGCACAGAACAGTATGGATATCCAAAATAGGCTTTTGACATAACAAAATTGTGACCTTGTGTCTGAAATTCTGAATCACTTACTATTGTCACTTACCAGCACTTTAGAGAACTCCAGCCATATATATTATATATTCTTAGTAAGAGCAAGGAAAGAATCAAATGTGTTTAACTAATTTGAGTCCCTATTCTGCTGCCAACCAGACTGTGAATCTCCACCATCAGGTGACCGTCCAAAATCCGTTGGGGGCCTTGGTAATGATATTGTGAACCTCCTCTCTAAGGTCCTCTGCCCCTGGGAACTGTTACCAGAACTGCCTGAGGCCGATCCCCCTCCATTTCCCCTAGCCCTGCTCTCATAGTCAGGGTCATCAGTAGGCAACTCATAACGACAGACAGGGCACGAGTTATGCAACTCAAGCCATGGCAGGATACAGTCATTATGGTAGACATGCTTGCAAGGCATCTGTTTAACCTCCATTTCGAGCTCAAAATCATCCTTACAGACAGCGCATTGTGCCAACTCTGAGCTGAGTAAATCTTTATTTGCTTTAATGGTTGGCAGTGCCGCCACTGCAGACTTGGATGCTGGCGGTGTTCCATATCGGTTCGGATCATTCTCTGCAAGTTGTTGGATTAAATCTTCAAATCCCGCACCAATGAAATAGTCCCCAATATTGCCAGGAAGTAGGGAACTCCCTCCCCCTCCAAATGGGCTTCCCTCAAATACAAACTCGAAATTAACACCGTCGGCTTGGCGAGAAGTTAGGTAGCTGAACAGAAAATCATATGGGTTGAACTCTTCACGCTCGCCCCTGACAGGAGATTCATGTCCCGGATTAGAGCGACGGCTATGGCGAGAGGAGTAGATTCTGGGATTTTGAAGGTCGGAGGGGGTGAAGAAAGAGGGGGCGACCGACGATGAAGAAGGAGAGTGCGAAGGGAATAACAAGCTGCTGAACAGAGAGTGGAACGCATCGGAAAATGTCGGGTACGGGTCAGGGTTAGGGTTTTCAAACTTTTCCACGAAACCAGAATTGCACGTTGGACACAGGAGCTCGTTGGTTGCAGAGGGGGTAATGTCGACGGTGCGGTTGCATTGATGACAGAAATACATTTGCGGCCACACGTCGGCGACAGTGACTCCGGCGGAGGACATATCTCTGTATTTTGAGAGAAAGAGAGAGAGAAAGGAACCGGAACCGGAACAGGGGAGTAGGACAAAAACTGCGAGGACTATCCAATTCAGGTTTTTTTTTTTTTTTTTTTTTTTTTTTAAACAGAAAATTTTCATCCAGAAATGGTCCCCTAGTATAATGATTTTTCATATTTAGTCCTAAATTTTTAATTTGGATAATTTTAACACTTGATTATTAAATTTTTCTAAAAGTTTATTACCAAAATGGTTTCTCGACTATTGCAAAATTATCAATTTGGTCCTCAATAAATTTTCATGCCCAATTAAGTCTCTCGACTTTGAAAAATTTAACCAATTTAGTCCTCCATTTATTTTGCCGTTAGACATCCGTTAACTAAGGACCAAATTGGTAATTTTGCTATAGTTAAAGGACCAAATTGGTAATTAATTTTTCACTGAAATGGTCCCTTGACTATAACAAAATTACTAATGTTGTCCCGATTTAACGGCAAAAATAAAGGGATGACCAAATTGGTTAAATTTTTTAAAGTCGAAAGACTTAATTGGGCACGAAAAATTATCGATGACCAAATTGGTAATTTTGCAATAGTCGATGGACCATTTCGGTAATAAACTCTTTTTCCAATGTTGGTCCTTCTGTATGGTCTTTGTTAAGTCGATGTTTATTTGAGGGGTAAATGCATCCTTTCAAGTCATGAGTATATAATTCCTCTTCATTCTCTTTGCTATCGCCTCCACCACTCCTGACGTCATGCCTCCTCCTCCATCTCTCGCCCTCCAACAAACTGTTAGTGTATGGCTAAAGCGCTTACAGATAGAACAGTAAGCTGACACCTTATCCACCTATATCATTTGCCAAAAACCATTCAATTCTCCTCTATTTTCATAAATCTCAACGCAAATTCGATCAACAACAAGTTTTGATGCATCAATTTCTACTCTCACCTTGCCCATATTTGCCCATGTCCTTTGATTCATCCCTGTGCCTAAGGCAACCGCCTTCCCCACCAGTTTATAAATTTGAGCAATCATCTCTATATTGAACAAATGAATCGACAGATTAAGTAAGTTAATCTATACTAGAGCCATCGGCAAATCTTTGTATGCACTCCAATCTGGTGACCACTGCGTGAACTAAAGACGTACTCCATCCACCATTGCCTGGCTTCGCAACCAAGCTCTCATTCTATCTTCCTCCAAGAAAAATCTCAGCAAAATCGTTCGTCTGTCCATCGATCCAATGAGCACCTCGTTGAGGCGTCGTCAGAATTCGCGTGAGATGATGCCGGAATAAGAATGACCTGTAATAGCAGGTCAATTACCGACTATTGGACTTTATTGCCCCGATATAATATCTTAATGGGTGCAATTACATTATTTTTTAAGTTCAAGACCTAATTGATTTTTGAGCTAAAGTACATTCTTCCACAATGTTTCAAATTCATTTTGAATAAATTGAATACGAATTCACCAATGTAAGAGTATAATCTAGTGCTGGACCACGAGGTATTGGTAGCCCATAATTTATTAATTTCACCTAAACTAAGAAGATTGGGTGAATTTCTTCTTCCCTTTTCCCTTTTATTCGCCCGCGTGACCACCCTGTTCGGAGACCCAATTGACACGCCAAATTTCGGGCTAATCGGTATCGGGACCATCAGCGCTGCTCTCGTCTCAACTGAGAGGCGGTTGTCTCACATAAAGAAAGAAATGAATGATGGAAAGCAGAGAGAAGCGTCGCCATCTGTTTCGCAGAAATCTGGTAAATCATTTCGGTCAGTTCTATGATTCTTTCAGGACTAAGTTTATAGTTGTGGTTGACATATAATTGTTTCTATTTTTCTTAGTTTCTGATGATGATGAGATAGACTACTCCATCAAGCCAGAATTTTACGATTCCGACCTCGACGACAAGGACGAATCATGGGTTCGAAAGAAAAGGGGTGGCCGTACTTCTGATGCCATACTCAGTTGCCCGGCTTGCTTCACCACGCTCTGTCTTGATTGCCAGAGGTATGCAGTGTGGTTATATTCTCTCCTCAAGCTCCTGTCTTAGTTGAGATCTCTCTGATTGGTTAGTTGTTATTCGTTTAACTGACATTTAGGATGAATCCCTATCAATTCATAGATTGGGTACGGGTTTGAATTGAGCTTTGCTAATGTATCCCTTTTGGAAAGAAGGCTGCAATGGTCAAGCCATTAAAATGCGTTTAGCTGAAAGTTAAAATACATAGGTAGAGTTAAGACTTAAGAGCTGTTGTTAGTGATGGAGATGTTTCCTCAGATGTTAATATTTGATTTTTTTAAGGTCAAGTGAACTACTTCATCAGAGCAATCTCTTGTTTAGGCTTGCTTTGATTTTAAAAAGAAAATACATAGCTAGTACTATTAATAAATCTTCAGCTAGTAGTATTAGTTACTACAACTTTTGTATTGTAAAAATAACAATATTATGGTCAGGAACTTATGCACAGAGTGAAAATGTTTTTGAGTTTGACACCAGAAGTCAAATCTCACATCCTATCTGGATCTAAGGTGGTGAGTTATAACTCATGTCTCATGCTCTTGGCACATCAGAACATTTTTGTTGAAAAATCTAGACAAGATTAAAGATTGAAAGCAATGAGATAAAGAAGAATACATGGGTTTACGTGGTTCAACAATATGCTTATGTCCATAGGAGCGAAGCAGCTCTTTTATTATGATTAAGAATACATCTCTAGAGTGACAGTATTAGTATTTGTTTGTACCAACCCATCGAACTGAAACCCCATACTTGGAGACAAATACTCACGCTTGACTTGAGCATCTTCCATCTCTTGATTGCATTTGGGCTCTATACAACAATCTGTGACCATATTGATGCTATGCCTTCTAGACGGTCTCCATTGCAAGAATCATTTTATGATCTTACAAGTGTTTGAGAATACAGAGGAATGGACACTTTTTTGTCAATGATTTGATGATAGGCATATTTGATAATAGATAGCTACAAACAACAGATGATGAAAACAAAAGAGAAGATATGGTGATAAAAGTAGTAGTAACATTTTAGCCTCCTTTTAGTTTAATGCTAGAAAGTAAGAGTGGGTGGTGAAAAAAATATATTTGGTATTTAAATTTGAAAATGACTTGTACATCTGATTTTTAGTGCCAAGGCTTGCTTCCCTTGTATTGTTAATCTAATCTAATAATGCCAAATGATCTGGGATCTTGCAGGCATGAAAAGAATGTAACACAATATCGAGCCATTTTTGTGGTCAATTGTAAGATCAATGACGAAGTGATGACACAGCTTGGAAGTAAACGAAAGTGGGGCAAAAGGAAGGGTGAAGCAGAGGCAGCTTCTGATAACAGTGGAACTTTTAAACATGTGTGTTGTGCAGTATGTTTAACGAAAGTTGGAGTCATCGATGAAGAGGAGGTCTATCATTTCTTGAATGTTCTTCCCAGCGAGTGTTGACTCTTTAGTCTCTATACTTCATGCTAACTAATCTACTACTGTCCTAATGTTTGTGTTAAACTAATGCCTAAAAGTTGTTCGGGTATAAGTATAATAGATTTTGTGTTGGAAGCAGCTGGTATGTTTGTTTTTTTTTTTTGCCATGGAGTGCGTAACTAGTATTCTGCTGCTTCTTGTTCTTCAAATTGTTTGTAATGACGAAAATTCTCACAATCAGTTCTGGTGGAATTAAACGAGACACATGTTGGGACTCACTACTCAGGCAGGAGGAGTTCTGGCTGCCTGTCTCTTCTTTTAAATGCCAATCCATTGCTTCCGGTGTTGACAATTATTCGGATCATCAACTTTGCAATGTTACTTTATTCACATAGGGTGTGTTTGGTTGGTGGGTTTAGGTATAAGGAATGAGTATGAAAGTGATTGTTAGTGTTTGGTTGATAAGTTTTGAGAATGCTATTATGGGTTTGGAATACCCCCATTAATGAGAAAACTCACACCCTTATTAAATAAGGGTTTCATTTCTCTTTCTCATTTCTTCCCCAACTATTAATAATCAATCACATTCCACTCAACTACCAAACACGCTAAATAGTTTCACCAAAACCCATTACCCTTACCAAGTATTTGATACCCATTCCGATTCCGATTCTCATGTGCGAACCAAACGCACCCATAATATTACTCTCGCATCTGTATATTTATACTACTACTAATTATTATCAAAATATGAACCAGCATGTTATGCGTCTACCACACTTAACATAACACATAATTACTTTGTGATGTGTCTTTATTAATTTACCAGTACAGAAAATAAAAATCAGAATCCACAATGTAATTATTATGTAATGTTTCTCTAATTTGTTTACCGATACCAGATACCAAAAATAAAATGTGTCAATTGTGGGTATAAAATCTAAAAAATTATTTTTGAACCAGCATCCACAATTTAAAATATACCAGAGTTGCCATCAACCCATCATCATCCACCTTGGGCAAGGCCCAGTATAAATTTCCTTTCTTCATTCATTCATTCATTCATTCGCATAACCCAAAATGGAACCCCACCACAGCGCTTCACCTTCACCGCATCAACAACCAGATCAACCATTTCCACCACCGCCAACCGCCCACCCTCACCAACACGCCGCCACGGGAGCCTGCGTGAACTGCGGCGGCCCCACCTCCTATCCCTGTCCACCTCCCTCCGCCAACCCTACCTACATCCCCATCCGTGCTCCGGCTGTGAACCTCCCCCCTGCCAACACTAAGGAAACCATCATCCGTACGCCTGTCCCGCAGTCCCAAAAGGTGTCCCCTCTTTCCCCTCCCTACCAATTTCAGTATCCGACAAAGAAAATCCAGTCTCAAATCGACGTCGATCGCTTCCACTCCTCTGATGCTTGCCAGAACTTCCTCGGCTTCGTTGTCGCCCTCTCAGAGTCTATTCGCTCCCACAAGCTCTCCGATCCATGCCATGTCTCCTCCGCTGTCTCCGCTCTGGTTTCAGTCCTCCAAACCTTGATTTCCTACGTCGATGAGATCCCTCCGGCGCCTCAATCCTCCCGATACGGGAACGTAGCTTATCGGACCTGGCACGAGCGAATGTGCTCCGGCGCTGAATCTTTCATGATTCAATTCCTTCCAAAGGAGCTCCATTCGGCTACAGTGGAGCTTGTTCCCTACTTCACTGATAGTTTTGGCAACGCTAGCCGAATCGACTATGGTGTGGGATTTTACCAAATTTGTGATTATCTGCAAGTAATTTTTGTATAAATTATTTTGTTAATTGTTGTTAGAAGAAAAAACAAATATAAATTTTATTACCGCAACAAAGAATAGGCTGGCACAAGTTTTGATTTAAAAAAAATGAATTTCAGTTGCGGTTGGGCTTAATTTTAAGTAATCAAGTATGAATATCTTAGTGCAGTTTGCTTGATGTTTTAAATGATATTGGTAGCAAAACAAGGATTAGTTTTTGGGATAATCCAGTCTTATGATGCACACTTGAAACTCTTATGTCTGTTAGGTGATATTATTGTCTGATTTGGTGTTTCAGATGCAGTTTAAATGTTATTTCTTATATGCAAATCTGATTACTAGAATGAACCAGAATTTAAGTGAACAATCATTAAGGCATCCTAATTTTTTACCCCACACTAGATCTGTTCTAAGATAATTAAGGGAGTGAAACTTGCAATTTTGTCATTGTCCTGAATTGATTAGCATTTCAAGGAAATATTTTTTAAAAAATATCTTCTTTTTTTTTGAATTTTTTTTTTAAAAAGATCTTAAATTCTCATTTGGACCTGCTTGGTTTGTTAATATTGCTGTTTCTTACATACTCACTTGTACTGTTATAACCCCATTTTTTTTTCTTAATAGGAACAGGCCATGAAACAAATTTCGCCGCCTGGTTGTATTGTTTAGCAAGATTAGGAGTTGTGAAAGAAGATGATTATCAAGCTCTTGTTGCTAGGGTTTTTCTAAAATACTTGGAGCTGATGAGGAAATTGCAATTGACCTATAATCTTGAACCTGCAGGTTCCCATGGGGTGTGGGGACTAGATGACTATCACTTTTTGCCATTTATTTTTGGGTCCTCACAGTTAATTGATCACAAGTACATGAAGCCAAAATCAATTCATAATCAAGATATCTTGGAGAACTTTTCAAACGAGTACTTGTATCTCTCATGCATCTCTTTCATAAAGAAGGTGAAGAAGGGATTGTTTGCAGAACATTCTCCAATGTTGGACGATATAAGTGGGGTGCCAAATTGGAATAAGGTTAATAGTGGTTTGCTTAAGATGTATAAAATTGAAGTTTTGCAGAAGGTTCCTATCATGCAGCATTTCCTTTTTGGTTCCATAATCAGATGGTACGTTTCTTATCCTCTTTATGTTTTTAAATTTAATAATGAACCATTGAAGTAATAACTTAGTATTGAATTGCTTGTGTTCTTATTCATAGGGAATGAAAAGGAGGAATATGATATGCCATCTGGAATTGGATTAAACTAAAGTATCATCCATCAATGGACAGCAGTAGGAAGAAATAGGTTTTGCAGCCTTTTCACACTTTATTCCTATCAACACCTCTGTTTTACTTTGCATTATCAATATGATGAGATGATGTGCAGATGTGTATTGTGCAACAGGTCTTTTATTAATTTATAGTTTGTACTCTGAGTTCAAAGTTGCTTGTCATTTGTTCAGTGTCCTGCTCCTGCCTGCAATCTATTTTCATTTGTCCAGTGTCGTGTACCACCAGCTTATATGTTGAACTAATCAGGTCCATTAAACTTTGGCTTTTTTTTCCCCTGCCGGATGAAAAATATTGCTTTTGGTTTTTGGGTTTAGGATTGCAATATAAGAGCGCACCATGGCGAAATTAATCAATCAGTGATAACTCATATGTTATATTCACAGCAACCACTTACACAGAATTGGCATATAACCATGCAACGAGAGTACATAGAGACAGACGAACTTATACAATACTGAGTCTTAACCTAACAAAACAAAGAGCTCGCTTGGCTTCATCACCAAATATAAATGGCACGTTCCTACATGCATGCATCACCTTAACAACTTTGATATTTATCCCTCAGCACTGTAATGGCATTTGGATCAAGGCTCATGTATAGCTTGCTACCGCAGAGTCTCTCAAAGTAAGAACGTGCCAAACCAAACTTCCGTGCCATAGGGGACCGTACCCAGCCTGAATGATTTGATGGTTCACCGGTGACTAAAGTTACTGTACCCTCTGTGGCAAAGTTAGCCAATGGGACTAGTGTCTCCGGTTCAGTGGCAGATGAGGCATCCACTAAAATGATATGACTGAAATGCCCAGCCCTTATTCCCTCATTGTGCAGTCGGTAGCTACTCATAAAAGTGGATAAAATGACCTTATATCTACAGAGTTCGTTCAGCAAAGGACAAGAAAAACACTCTGTTTCATCTTCATATAGGCAGGAAGGAAGAATGTCTACTGGCACTCCATCCCGTTCTCGGAATGCTGCATTGGCCCGAAACATGTCATGCTCAGGAACCTGCTTCTTGAGTGCTCTCAGGATTACGTCACATGTTTTGTTTGAAGGTGCACACAAAAGAACCCGGTTCAGCGGAGATGCTCGGCACAGTTCCACTACTGCTGCAACAATCAGATTTCCAGTTTTTGTAACAGATATTGGTCCCTTCACAAGGTAAGGAGGTGAAGCCTGGAGTCTCAGAATCTTATCAAGGGCAGAGGATTGCTCCGAGTCAAGTGTCTTATAAGCAAAGGAATGCTTGGAGAGAAGTCTATTTTCTGGAAGGAATTCAGGGAATAGGAAGTTCCTGAACAAGGGACCTGATGCGGACTCAATTGCCTGGTGAGCACGTTTCAAACAAACTCTGTTGAATGAGAACTTGACATCATATTTGTAGTCTGGACAATGCTGAGAGTGAAAATCTTCTCCAAATTCTGCTAGTAATAGATTGCTTTTCACCACACGGTAGACAAGGCCCTGTTGTAAATAGAAGCACAAAGGTAGAAGTTAAAATAAAGAGAAGAACTTCAGTTGTTACCAGTTAAATATCCCAGACAAAAAGCAATATGTTGCCATGGATTTTTGGCATTATGATAGCTAAGTTCAGCGGTTTCCACAAATTATCTGAAACATTAAAGAAGAGATCATAGAATATGAAATGCTAACAGAAGTCCTTGATTCAATACTTGGCACAGTAGATGCTGGCTTCTACTACATCTATAAGAACTATAACACATATGCTGATGAAGTGCTGTTTAAAAGCTAGAACTAAGGCAAGTGATATTGCCGGAGAAGATTGGAATCAGTTATAGTCAGTGCAATAGGGAACATAAATGCTTCAAAAGTACTAAATTGTCTATTATAAATTAGAAGTTCAGTGCTAACCTCAAAGAGCAGGAAATTCTTCTTTGATGGTCGCAGTGAGACGAAATCCCTAGATAACAGGAAAGGCCTTTTCTCTGGAACTTTGTCAATCTCAAATGCTACAAATGTCTTTTCACCCTTTTGATCATCCTCATCTAAGCTATTGAGTCTACTTCTTTTGTAAGTTGCTGCATAGTGCAACCCCAAGGTGACATTCTTCATTTCAAAATGATCCCATTTCTAAACAAAAATAAAAGGTGTAAGTACTTTCTTTATGATGATAAAGTGAAACTAAATATTTGAATGAAGAAGTAAATTGGTATCTGATGCAACACCGTCCAGAGTTCCTTGATAAGTCATATGAAATCTCCAGCAACATAACTAGAGTTAAGTCAATGAACTTCCCATTCCAGCACATGAAAGGCTCTTGTTTTTTACACATAAAAAATGGAACTGGTCATATCTATATTTGAAATTGGTACTAAAGTCCAAAAATCATCCAGGATATGACTTTTTGACATCATGTAGTACATTTCTTTCCTCAAGGTTTAGGTTTTTCGTATCATATCTGGCATTGCCCTGCCTAGCTTCATCACCAAACCATTAGTTAGTTCTCATAGAAAAGTTCAACTCTAGTTTACATTAGTTTATGACACTATACAAAAACAAGAATTGTGGCCTCCAAGTACAATAAGATGCTCAAAGTAGTAATAAATAAAAATGTAAGCCTCTAATTACCTCCAGATAGCAGTCCTCAGCATACAGTAAGGCACGGAAGTAATCCTTGTAAGTTGAGATAGACAAAGGCTTCTTGAGAACTTGTGGCACAATATCCTTCTCAATTAGTCCTTTTATATCATCAGGAGTTGAAAATGTAGGTGATGCACCCCCGTCAACCCAATGGTATTTAGTTTTTGCATTATGATTTGTTGAATCCTTAAATAAGGTAGGTTTGGTGGAAAAGTCGGGCTTTTTGGGAACTGGAGATGATGAAGAAGAAGTTGTATTAACAGAAGAGGAAGAAAGGAAATCTCTTGGCTTTGTAGAAACTTCACTTTGCTTGTCTGAAATAGATGAGTAAGAAAGGAAATCTCTTGTCCGGTTTGGAGAAACTTGACTCACCACCTTGTGTGAAGAAGTCAAGGATGAATAAGGCTGTTGAGAAACCTGACTTCGCTTCTGTGAAAAGGCAGGTGAAGGAGTTGCTGGTGGCGGTTTCACAGACGACGACGACAATGATGAAGAAGAAAGTTTGGTGGAGGACAAAGAAGCTGGAAACTCAGCCAAAGTTTTTTGCTTCTTCTTAATATAGTCTATATCAGTAGTACTCTCTATTTCTAATTCTGCCTGAAAGCCGCACTGCCACCGCAGCCTATTCTCATTTGCCGTCACATTTGGTTGGGTTGTGAAAGGAAGTTTAGTACTTGGAGCGGAGGTCACTGTCCCCTCTGACAAGGAATCATAATTATTTATAACTTGAGAGTAACTGTAATGCTGACCCCATTCCGTTTCTGCTCCATCCTCCTTCCCGCTTCCACAACAAAGAACAACTTGAAAAATTTCAACGCAACGCCAAATTAGATCCATCATCTTTTATTCACGCTCGCGCGTTAGCTAGGGTTCAACTGTTATGAAGGAAGGGGAAAGGAAAATCGATCACATGTAGTATATTCTTTCTTTGCTCCCATAGTATATTCTTTCTTTTATGAATATAATGTTGTACATAATGCATATCCATTCCTATTCTCAAAAAAAAAAATGCATATCCATTCCAATTTGTATTACCAGTAGCTATATATATTCAATTCATACTACAGCTTGCTGAATTAGACGGAGATTGAAGAACAAACAAACACTGATAAGCACGCCATCCTTGAGATTGAGAAATTCATTTTCCCGCAAACAATACAAAACTAAAAAAAAAAAAAGCAAGTTTTCCTGGACGTACGGATGACTCACCTTCAATTTGATGGATGAACTATGAAAAATAATAAAGCTGATGAGGATCAGTTTAATAGCTGTAGCCTGTCGTACGATCAAATTACCAAGTAGGAGTAGGTGGAGATGACGGAAGGTAAAAGAGCAAGAAGAAGCGACTTGAGATCGGATCTAATTAGACAAAGTAATCAGCACTAGCAGTGTATTCCTTTGCTTAAAAGTAAAACCCCGTAAGCAAAAGTTGAATCCACTTGTATAGTTGCATGCCTAAGAGATTATGATGTTTAATTGTTTATTATAAACTACTACTGTGTAAGTCTAAAACAAAACTTGGTGCAGCCGCCGCTGGTTAAAATATAAAAAAGCCACGGTAGTAAATATCTAGCAATGTATGGAGATCCATGTCATGCTCATCACTCATACACTCTAGCTGAAGTAGGACAATATCTTTTTCCTTTCCTGAAAACTGTGATGCATTCCAGGCATCATAGTTCCTCAAAATAACAGCCTTTGTGAATTCACGATCAGCAATAACTTTTTTAGGTCTCAAAAATAATTTTTTCGGATTGATAATGAAAGCACCAATTGATACAACAATAAGGTTGTATGGATTGCTCTTTTTCAACTCAAGAGCTAAACTCCAAAAAATGGGAAGAAGAAGGGGGGAGAAGAGACATGGTTGTGTTTAAGTGGCAGCTCGATTCCGAATGACTATATCCGATTGATAGTTTAATTCCAAAAAAAATGAGATAAGGAGGAGAGAAATTATCATTATATTCTTCAGTGTCTTTTTTTCATTTATCATTTACATAAATAACTATTTATACATGATTATAAAACTTCTCAGTTCTCACTACCCCATTAACCATCCACTATCCAACTACATGTTATAACTACTCATGAAGTACCTAAAATAGTGGTTATCCCAGCATATAACAACCACTACTACAGCTCCCATGGTTGTATCAGACTTCCACTTTAATAGGAGTGGGTTGGTGTACTTTAATAGGAGCGGGTTGGTGTCTACTGTCTACTGTCTACTTCACAGTTGTGCATGCACCACATCAACCCAAAAGTTGACAGCTTCAATTCCTTTGATGATCAAGAAGTCAGATTTCAGTATGTGGTAAAAGTTCATGCCGTGCAGAACATGAAGATAATTCCTTGGCCCTCATCAAGTAGGCGTTTACATCAATTTGTAGGCGACACCAACGAACTTGTTGACGAGCCTCATTAAATAATGAGCTCCAAGGAAGCTAGCTATAAAGAATTAATTATTTAAAAAAAAAATATCAACCACATATATACACTTTACATTTTTTTTTGAAAACACATACACTTTAGATAAAATAAAATAAAAAACATATAAACCTAGAATACGATCTAGTGAGTCAATCTCAAAAGAAGATCATCACAACATATTTTATCAATCACAGGATTCACAGCCTCATCCAAACCCAAACCCAGAACAATCTTCAACACTAAACCTAACGACATATACCAGTGCTAGTTAAGCAATTGTCATCCATAATATACAAATTTTCTGACAGACGAAAGAGAGAAGACAGAGAGAGGAACATCACAATTTTAGTATCAAATCAAATAATACAGGATAAAGAATAAAGAGAAGACAGACAGCATAAGTTCCTTGTTTATAAGGGAAATATCCCCCCATTGATCTTCAGAGATAGCTCCTTGTTATATGTCCCCATTGATCTTCAAAGATAGCTTGCTGGTTTACCTTTGCATCAGAAGCAACTCGCAGAATCCTCAGCTTTTCAATCTCAAATTAAAACATCTTGTTCTCCCAAGTTCCCATTAAAAATTACACTACAACATTCAGGAAACTGCAACCCTGCCTCCTCACACTCAGCTTTAGTGATATGTGGGCAGGACCGGACATCTAGATATTCAAGAGAATTACACGACTTCAAAAGCTTGTCTATTCCTGCAACAGTGATTTTTGAACAATTACTTACTTTCAAAATCTTCAAAGCCAACTTGCACCCTTCATTTCCTAATTGCCGAAATGCAGCATCTGTTACCTCCTCACAGCAACCAATGTCAAGAACCTCAAGCTTTCTGCACCGCATTAGAATGCTGTCCAGTGAAGCATCTGAAATATTTAAACACCAATCCATTCGTAGTCTCCTTAAACTATTATTACAAGCATCAGCCAGTAATATCATAGACTCATCAGATATGTCCCGGCAGCCACCAATTATAAGCGTCTCCAAATTTTTACAGTATTTGGCCACGTTGGAGATTGACTCGTCACCAACTCTATAACAGTCTAACATCTTCAATGTTTCCAATGTTGCTGAACATACTCTGGATACATCAAATATACCAGTATTTCCAATATTGCTGCATTTGTTGATATCTAAGTGTTTCATTCTATGACAACCTTCAACAAGAACAGTGATACCAGAATCAGTAATGTTGGTGCATCCTTGTAAAGCCAATTCTTCTAGATTATGACAGTTCTCCGAGAGAGCTTTCAATAATGCATCTGACACAAATCTGCAGCCAGCAAGATGCAAGGCCCTTAGGTCATGACAACCTCCAGCAACAGCTGATAGCCCCTTATCTGTTAGCTTTCTGCAGTAAGAGACATCTAAGGACTGTAGAGAGCTGAGACCAGAACCAATGGCTCTCATTCCAACATCTGTTATGCCTGTAAATCCTCAAACACCATCCAAAATAGCTAAGCTCATATCTCAATTTACATATCACAGAGAAAGAGGGAAATTGAAATTAAACATATATTAGCAGTCAAAACACATATACTAGTAAATATGTTTATCTGTTTTCAGCAAATATTTACTTAACAAGTGAAAAATGGTATGGCTTTGGCAAAAGCCACCAATTCTAAATACACAAGTGGTATGATAATAAGAATAACAACAATAACAGGACGATACTTTATGCCAGTTCAACATATGAAAACTACAGATCTTGATAGTTCATACAATAGTATTCATTGTTGGTACCTATATCCACGAAACATTTAGCCTCAAAAATAAAAGAGAAATACTCAAAATTTTCCACATTCCGATATAATTATTCATATAAATTTTTAGGGTGAACTTAATTTAGTTTTCATATTCTTAGTGGCGAATGATGCTTTGAAAAGGGAAGACCAATAATTTATCCTTGCAATTTTGATGTTTTTTTGAAGTTAAACTAAATTAACTAATGAACCCAATACACTCCATATTAACAAACGTTTCTCATTAATAATAATTATTAAGAACCTTGGAGTTCTCAACAATTTTTTTTATTTATTTTAAATTCAGACCTATTAATTAACAAATGAACTTGAAATTGTTGTGATAATTCCACCCCAGCGAAAGAAAAAGAATACGATTTGAAGTTAGTTAATCGATCAAAAATATAACCCACAACTATTGCAAAACAAAAGTAGAAGGGCTGACCTTTGCAGTTTTGAAGATTGAGAATTTGCAAGCAAGAGAATGCAGTGGCGATGACGGAGAGATCGTCGTCAGTGACGCCAGGGAAGAAGGACCTCGAGACAGACTGGGAGAGATCAAGCTCGCGAAGGCGGGTGAAGCGTGCGGCGAGTCGGCAGAGCATGAAGGGGCCAGCCCTGGCGCAGAGCTTCTTCCTCTCAGTGCTCTGGAGGCGGAGCCACCGCTTGCAGACCAGCCCGAAGTTTTCCTTGTCCTTATCGCTCCCCAGTCTTGCCAGCACGGCACGAAGCTCGTCATCTCCCAGGCTGTCGTTAATGAAGGGATTATAGATTACGGCGCCCATTTTGGAGTCTGATTCACAGGCCATGGAGACAGGAAGAAAAGCAGCCTTTTAGACTATTTATTTATTTTTATTGACAAGGAGAGACTCTGGAAGCTTCTCTCTCTCTTTCTTTTTTTTTTTTTTAATAAGGAAAAGCTTTTTTCTTTTTTTTTTTTCTTTTTTTTTTTTGACAAGAAAAGAAAAATATCATTAATAATCACAAGTCATGAGTTACAACAGAGGAAATAAAAAGTGTTTCAGAATCAGACTGTACAAGTAAACTGAGAATAAGCAAAGCTAGCCAAAAGAGGAGCAACTGAGTTGACAGTTCTTTGCACATGACAAAACACAACATCCTAAAATCAAATAGTAAAGTTTTAATATCCTATAAAAGCAAACCAAAAGGAGACAAACTTGGTCTACTGAAACTAGTAGTCAGAAATTTCAGTATCGGTTTGATTCCATCCCAATGATTATTCTTCAGCCAACTTAAAGCTTCACGAATAGCTTGAGCCTCAGCTCCTCTAGGTTGCATAGCCCCTGTACGCCTAACAGATTTAGCCAACACAAAATGGCCATGATAGTCTCGAAGAAATCCAGCCAATTCCCATGTGATTTGAATCATGCCTAACATAATTGTGATACTAATCATGTGTCTTTTATTTATTTATTTTTTCTATCTTCCAATTTTTTAATTTTTCAAAAATCATTATAAATTATCCTATTCGTGACAATAATTAAATCTCATCATACCGCTAAAAGTAAATTTTGAGTGAAATGATTGGGCCTTGACATTATGTTAAGCTGGAAATTGGAATAACGTTAATATATTTTGGAGCACAATGCTTATACCCCAAGCCCTTGAACAAGATGAATCAAGTTCATTGGGCAAATGTTCCATTTTGAACAATACTTTACACGTAAAAAATGAAGCACAGAACAAGCACCAAAAGAATTTAGAGCAAATGGTTAAAACAGCATCTCCCGTCAGTATGTAAACTCAACAATGTGGTTGTATTAACCTTTACCTCAGGAAAAGGGTATCTTCTATTTTGTTTCAGCGAATTGTACATGTATGTATTTTCACGGAAAGAATATAAAAGAATTTGAGGCTGGTTAGCAGTTATTTAAGATGAATGGCTGCAACAGGTCAGCACACAATCCTCCAAAAATTGAGCGAGCTCAGAAGTATACAGTTCTGGATCATTCCGGAAATGGTCAACATGGGGGGTAGATATGAAGTTGCAAGCTCTAACCTCACGACCAGTCCGTCGCTGTCCCTCTATAAAGGATTCCACAGACCCTGCAGGAATAACTTTGTCCGCTGTGCTGTAAATGTATAACTGTGGGCAGCTGGGTTGTTGGGATGTCAGTAGATTCAAAACATCAGAGAGCCTCCTGAGATTTCAAAAAGTACAGTTAACAAGGAGCTATTAAACAATCCATTTCAGAAAAGAACTACACAATCTAGTTACATTAGCATTGACATGACTACTAAGACACTTACATCAAGTTCATGTACACAAAAAGTCTTTACCTGTTTACCGTTGGAAGATTCAAAACCACCTCAAAGAACTTCTCCAGCACTAGTAACAATGCTGCTTCAGTTACTGCAGGTCTGGCATCTACAACTGTCCTTGCTCCAACCGTTGTCTCTGAATGAGGCTCACTTAAGTTTACAAAACCTTTGGTTGCAATACTATTCTTTTTAAGAAAAGCAGCTGAGAATCCTGAAGCCCAAACCTAGATAAGGCAAACTCGATCAAATTCAAAAGGAAATGCAATGATCCAAATGCTCACAGTTGCTTGAGGCATATAGTGCATGACATTACAAGAAAATGAATGGAAGAAAACATCCAGAAAAGGGACACATTTGAAAATCCCCATACATATGAGTGACTTACAACATAGTAATGCAAAGATGGAATAAATTTGGAGATCTGTATCCAGAAGCCTCCAGAAATGCTAAGCATAGTGTTCTTCATAGCCATTTTTATTAAGCAAATTAGAAGGCAAGATCCAGCACAACTAAGTAAAGTTAGTGAAAGAAAAAGTACTCCAAATCAATATTTATTTAACCAGCATTACTTGAGATACAGTATTTCCAGAAGTGATGCAGCACGATTATATCACAAATAGTCTGCAGACAATATTACCTGTGGGTCAGCGGCAGCCACAGGAGCAGAATCCACAATACAACCCTTTATCCTTTCCTTTAGTGTAGGATACTGTTTCTGTAACTTCTCCAAAATGACTCCATAACTGTTTTAAGGATTGTAAAAGAAAAACAATTAGGCAGTGGTCTACGGTCCACAAAAGACTTATATATATACATACATACATATATACATATATATATATATATATATATATATATATATATATATATATATATATTTTGCATGGTGAGGAAGGGGGATGCTTCTAATGAGAGAGGGACTCACATTAACCATCCAGTGTTGCTGAAAGTGTGGAAAACCAAATTTTTTCCGTGCTCTTCTTCCAACCAATCAGCAAGATGATTTACAAGCAATTCTACATCGTGCTCGGTTTTCCCCCCAACCTGATAGCTAAGAATCTCAGGCAAAGGAAATGTAAATGTGACAGCATGGAAGCCTTTGGAGTTATACCACTCTGCATATCTCTTGAGATGCCTCTGCTTTGCCCCTAACCATCCTAGCAATATAACCAGTGTCCTTGACTTTGATGATGAGCAGTCAGAACATCCAGATATATCAATAGAACTTGGCTTGGGCAAATGCCATATATATAATCCTTCGTGAGGTGAGGAAGGAAGAGGATGCACACATGTAGCTGGATTTGCAGACCTGTCCAATGCTGCAGTCCGATACAAATTGAGTAAAACAGGGGAAAAAGCTGAAGAGGTGAAATGACTTGGAAAATAGCTTTGACTGGAGGTAGAAATAGGGCTTTGTATGTGCGACACTGGGACTTGTATTCTGGTGACAAAAGACATGTTAGCAAGCTTGGAAGCTGATATATGATGCACCCATGATTTCTTGTTTTCTTCAATTGCTGCAGAGTGTAAAGAACTTGGCTGTTCCAATGACAGACAACTTTCCGATGATTTGGAGGGTTGCAATTTATCATGAAGATCGGCAGAAACAGAAGCTAAGGCAACTGCAGAGGCTGCAAGTACTGGCCTTTGAAGGATTCCAGACAAGGAACCCATGATACCTTACAAGAGTTACTTTCATACGACTATCAAAAAATCCTAAAATAAACAACAGAGATACCAATAAATTATTCAAGTAAATGTCCAGAGAGGTTCTAAAATATGAGCACTTGCATAATATTAGTACAGGAAGATTGATGAACCCGGACAGGATTAGGCTCCTCTGTAATAAAAATAACCCCCAAATAACACACAAAAAAAAAAAAAACATAAACGTGTTCAAAATTAATTCAATGATGGGTTTGACTCAACAACCTTATTCCTCTTTTGGAGAGGCTGTTGGACTGTTGTTACCCGTGGAGAAAATGGGGCTGTCAATATAGAAAATCTATTTGACAGCCCGGGTCGTCAATCGCAGCCCAGCAAACCTCTTGTAGTAGTCTAAAAGTGCTCTGCAATAAAATAAATAAATAAATAAATAAAAGTTGAAGCTTGTATAGATTAGAAGTTTAGAAATATACAAATGGTGTGTATCAACTACCAAGTATGAGCACATAAAACGTGACTGCAGCAAAGGGGTATATTCTGAGTTTATGCTATCGTATATTCGTATTTAGGTTTAAACAATTTTAGACGGCCACCGTTCTAAGAAAAGCAATGTTATTAACACATGAAATTGATGTTCATATTTGTAAATTAATATTTAATAAAACAATAAATGCTTATATTTTGAATGACTACGACTACTAAAGGGCAGAATTAGTAGCAGACAAGCAAATTGTGGACGGTAATAAAGCAATGGCCGATAATGACCCAAAGGAAGAGGAAAGGGTAGAGACGCGATGGGACAAAACGGTGTTGACCTCTTCCAACATTGGCGCCTCCCAGGAATGGGGCCTGGGATCCACCCACCATGACGCGAGGATTACAACCAGAAACAAAACACGGTCACAGGCTCACAGCCCAGAGTTGAGGGATGAAATTCGCATACTGGCCTCTTCAAAATCCTCAATCACACACAAAGAGAAAGAGATCGACATGACATCACAAATCAAATAGCGTGTAAGGTAGAAATCGAAAATCTGAATTTGTTTTAAACAGGGAGCGGAATAGAGTGAACAGATAGAACGAACCTGAGGGAGAATAACCGATAGTGTTTGCTTATTCTTGTTGTTGTGTCGCCGGCGAAATAAGATTGCTCGGGAGGGAGAAGTCCCGTTCTCTTGGAGAGATAGATTTTTAGGTTGAGTGCCACTACGGGCGTACGTCTAAAATTACAAGCAATCTACCATGACAAATTTTAGTATTTTACCCGTATAGCGGTATAGGCATGTGGTTGGATTCGGACGGATCGCATATCCTATCTGTTAATTTGATTGAATTTTTATTTTTTTTTAGTATTACTAATTCTATTACAATAATATATATTTATAATTACTTTTTTCAATCTATTGAAGTATAAAAAATTAATATTACCTTTAATAAGACTCGAACTCACCATTTTTATATGAGAGTGCAACTAGGTGCCACTAAACCATAAAGTCTTGTCAATTTGATTGAATTTTGGAGTTACTTCTTGTTATTCGTCCCTTCAATATCTTCCTGCTAAACCTATTTGGATATTTAACTTTGGATTGTGGTTATGCTATATTGGATTTTGGTTGGTATTAAGATATTATTAAAATAATTTTCAAAAGAAAGTTCATGAAAACTGAAACAATTCAAAATATAATACAATTTTAATGAGTTAATACTTAATATAACCCTTAATTATAGTGGTTTTACTGCCAAGGACCTTGTGGTCCAGTGGTATCAAACTCTTCTTTTAATACGGGAGGTGGTGGGTTTGAGTATGGGTGAACATCGGTCGGTTACGGTCAATAACCGAAAGCATTTTTTGAAGACTCATAACCGACCGACTATACACACATAACCGACTGAAACCGAACACGTCGGTTTCGGTCGGTTATTTCGGTGACCGAAAAACCGAATTTATGTAACATACTAACATCAACATAAATATTATAAAATTATTTAAATTCCATTCCAAACTGCCTGCAAAGTTCAAACTCCAAACATATAATATGACACTGCAAAGTTCAAAAACCAAACATATAATACTAAGTAATAAGTATATGTTTAACTAACTTAAAAAACTAAAACTTAATAAACTAAACAGTGCACTAAAACTTAATAAACTAAACAGTAAACTGAAATTATATTGCTTACTGTGTAAACTTAATAAACTTAATAAATTGCTTCCTGTGTAAACTTAATAAACTAAACTTACTGTATAAACTAAATAGTAAATTTAATAAACTAAACAGTAAACTGAAATTGCTTATTGTGTAATATATATAAAATATTTATTAATATATAATTATATATATAATATTTATATGTGTGTGTGCGCATATATATATATATATATATATATATATATATATATATATATATATATATGGGGTCGGTTATTCGGTGACCGTGGTTTTGAACTAGCAATAACCGAAAACATAATCGAATGGCCGAATAACCAAATTTTTTTTCCCTTATAACCGATAACCGACCGATAACTGAAATTTTCGGTCGGTTCGGTTATCGGTTTTATCGGTTTTCCGGTTTTTTTGCTCACCCCTAGGTTCGAGCCTCAGTGGAGGCAATACTAACTCTTGTGCTTCAATTGGTTGAGAAAGTAGTTATGAACAGATACCACTATACTATAGTGGTTTTACTTAGTTTAGTCCTAAATGACTTTTTGTGCTCAATTTAGTCATTTACTTTTTGATAGTTTTACACAATAGAGTCATAATGATAATTTATTATCTTTATCTAATTTGGGATAATTCATTCCTTTTCCCATTATTAAGATCTACGCAGAAATGTAAATCTTCGTACCCAAATCAACTTCAACCCTAAATAAATAAATACAAAGTAAATAAATATTTGGGCACAGAATCTATACTCTTAGTACAAAATTTTATAACACAAGACACAAAAACCTGAAACACAAGACACATACACATTATATATTCACTTATTTTCAAATATGATTTATGTTTTATACGCACATAATTTTACAACACAAGGCATAAATTCATAAATAGGACACACAATATGTTGTGTTTTACATAACTACTAATTTGTTTCATGTACAGAAGGAATTACATAACATAAAACACAAAAACTGATAACACAAGACACATACACATGCTTTACAGTTAAAAAATCTATAATATAAATTGAACACCAAACGATCATCGTCAAAATTAAAATTTGTTGGTTGGGCTAACATTTCTTGGTTGGGCCTTTTAGCTAGTTTTAGCTTATAAGTTAGGGCCTTCTTTCTTTATTTTCTTTTGTTTTCCTTGGACTTGAGCTAATTGTTTGGCCTTAGTCTTGGGTCTTTTGTATGGGCTCATGCCCTTTGTATTGTTATTACTTATTAATACAGTTTATTTTTTCTTTTTATTTAAAAAAAACCCCCTTATAAGATAAGAAGGAAATTAGTGCGATGAGGGCAAACTTGGGCAGTCCAAATGTTTGAAATCCCCATCTTGTCTCCTTCAAGCTCTTCTGACTATATGTATCAATTAGCTCTCTTGAGCAGCAAAAGGTCTATAGTTTAATATACAAAAAGGAAAAAAACAAAAAAGACAAAAAACAAAAAAAAAAAAAACAAAAAAAACAAAAAAAACAAAAAAAAAAAACAAAAACAAAGATGCCAGAACAAGAGCTCAAAGATAGGACTAAAGTGTAGCAAATGTACATTTTCATATTCTAATTGTAGTTCAAAAATTATATTTGCAATCGTCACTAAATATATGCATTATCTTTGTTCACAAATTATGCTATGGCTATCAAGGATTTAAATTACACAACTAAACATTTTCACTTCTATACAAAATTACTCCAGCTTGCTAGTGATGCAACTCAAAATGCAAACAATACAATTTATTTACGTTTACAAATTCACTTAGTTAAACCTTGAACTATTCCTCCTTCCCCACCATTTCTTTTTCATTTTATCACTAGCCCCTTCTTCACTTCCCAGTTTATGCAATATAACCTTGGTTTCCTTTAACCTTGCTCCGTAGTCCTTTTTCCAAGATTCAAACATCTGTTTCAGTCTTCTAAGCTCATGATCAGGATTCAAGTTGGCCTCGGTCAGACCAGATTTAACCTCAACCAAAAACTTTGCATCATCGCCAAATACTTGACTCCTTTGTTCAAACTCTTCAGCTAATTGGCCAATAACACTTAGACCTGCACGCACAGGCCTCACTCCATTGTTCTCGAGGGCCCTGTTGCTCCCCATATCCCAAGTAGACTCTTTGTCATCACTTGCATTCACTGATGCATCTGAGTTCCGTGCAGAATCATCTAAAGCTAGGCTCTTCTTCGCAATAGATAGACTTGACTGTAATGATCTCATTTGCTTTTGCCACACTTCTTCCATGGACTTCATTTTCAACTCATATTCTGACCAACGGTTTTCATACTGCTGGAGCCGTTGGTGAAGGATGTCATTCTCCTCTTCTTTTTCTCTTAGTGCAGCTTCAGCCCTTAGAACTCTGCGTTGTAATTCAGCTAGGAATGTAGACTTCACCAATACCTCTTCAGACTCGTTACCCTGTTTAGAAGCTTGTAAATATTATGTGTGCGCGTGAGCACATATAAAATAAAACTGCAACAAATATTTTTATTGCACATCTGCAAAAGAATTGGGATTACCGTAATTCACTAAACATGAGTTCTTTTCCATTTGGTCCAGGCAAATTACCACATAGATACTCCATATATGGGGAAATTATTCCACATTGATAAAGAACATTTAACTATTGATCTTAGAGTTCACTATTACCTGCTTACTACCAAACTGTAGAAGCCCTATGTCTCCAGAGCATCTTCTTACCAGCCACCCACGTATAACTGGAGGAATAAATTAGAAGAGACATATCACTAACTAGCATCTTTAAAGTAAAAGCTGATACCCAAATGACCTTAGAACTACAATGTTCAGACAGAACAATATGCTCAGCTATTCAATACAATTACTCTAGAGATTATTTTGAAGCATTTGAACTCTGAAGTCTGAACACTAAAGCCGAAAGCAAAAAAAAATTTTCCTGACAAGCATGGTGTGACTGGGGTTCAAAAAAAAAAGGGAGACCCAAATCACAGCCTTTGGTTAAAAATCATCTTATCGCCATGACATTTTAGATACGGATTTTGAGCATACCAACTATCAAATGAAAATTTGTAATGACTAGAAAAATATTTGGGAAGTTTGAACAATTACCTGATTGTATCAGGATGGATGCATTACACATATTTCTGTAAGTTCTCCTATGAATCCTCTCTTTTACATGCTTCTGTATACACACAGCTGATCTGTATTTCTGTAGCAAGATTGCATACTCTCTTCTGCTTTTTTCACCATGAACAACTGTACAAGGAAAGATCTTCAAATAGAATAGTCCCAAAAAGAGTAAGATGACAAATTAGAAAAATTAAGTTTAGGCAGTCATACATGACTGGAGAGTAACAATTCCTCTCTTCAATTCTTCAAGGTATTTACGAGCTCGGTGACCTCTAAAGCAGCTTTGAACACTTAAGATACCATGGAGGGTGCGATTTCTAGTATCCTCAAGCACCCCAACCTGAAATGAGTGATTATGTAATGACCAGTTATGAAAAAATATATATGCAATAAATATCACATATAAAAGCATGAGGCAAAAGCTTCTTTCTTATGGTATTCAGCCAGGCATATAGTGTTCACCTTCGAGAAACATGCCTGGCTATTTTGATCTCACCTGCCCAGTTCGGAAGAACAACTTGGTATAGCCAACCTGATACATATCAGGCAGAATATTGAACTGATGAAGAATTGCAACTGAAACACTTAGTGGGTCTTGCGAGGCAACATGGTCCAGTAGCAGAAACCCATATCTGAAGCAGAACAATTTTGATCAATTGCAGAGCAGATATAAAGAAAACTTTAAGGCACAGAAAAGAACATTGCTATTTGCTACCTACCTTCTAGCAAATTTTTGATGGGACATTCTTGCAGGAAATCCAGATCTGGATATTCGAACTACTTCTAAAACACCACAACATCGCAACTGCTGCAAAACAAGTCCTTGGTCGTACTTTCCAGGAGACTGAAAGTTGTTGGGTTTGATACAGCGTATGAAATGTGATGTCGTACTCTCAAGGCGTTGCATCAATTGGAATAGTTGACCCTAAAAGCAAGGAAAACGAAATATATTTAGTACAAAAGCTAATTCTTAACCTTCTGCCCCAAGAAAAGGTTTCAGAGACATGGGAGAAGATGACAAATGCTCTTGTATAAAAGGAAAACATGAATAATGAGTTCCCCCCTACTATATTTTAACATAAATGACATCATTGTTTCTGTTAAAAAATAATTGTTAGAAATATTGAAGTGGACGTTCTGGTGTGTGGCAAAGTGCCATCACTTGTCAGTGTAATCATTCCCAGTACCCCCATTAGAAGAAATGTTGTTTTTATACCATTGGATATCGCACAACTTTTAAAGAATTAGATGGAAAGGAAGAGAAATTTACTCTAATTCTTCCATGAACATTTTGTGTTTAGGAGCTCAGTAATCACTAACAATTATGCAGTTGTTGAGCAAATCATGCACAAAATCCTTCCAATACGTAGAACAACTCAATGGAAAATTTGAGCAACAGGTAGAGTCAATTAAGGCAGGACCCCACAAAGCATATCGGTACCGGGTAGTTAATACAATTCCAAAGAGAAAAGGAGAGGAAAAACCTCACTTCAAAGAATCACCCAGGTGTAATATTACCTTGAATTTTGTGGCAACGCTTAATTTCTGAGAATCAGCACCACCTGATTTATACAAGGGGCCTACAACAATCTTCTCAGTTTGACACAACATATTGGATGCAAATATCTGGGGAAGGTGGCACTTGCAAGAAGAGAGAAGTTGAATGGAATCCAGATGGAGTAAATCACGATTCTTCTCAAGAAAACCAGATGTATCATATGTGACCTGGGAATAAGAATAGAAGTTATGTAGATTGAAAAGGAAAAAGAAAAGGATAAAGAAGAATAGTACCATCATCGCATTCTAACCATGTCACGATCATTGCATAATTGTTTTACCCCATTATGATCATGTCAGAATGCAAAATGGTTTAACACTGCCAGATTATTTGCTACACAACTACTATCTAAATCTCAACTCTGATAATCTTTGACCCAGCACTATACCATAATATAGATAAAATTAGATAATTGAGATGAAGGGACAACAGGATCATTTTTCCCCTTGTCTTTCAAGATCTGGGAGGTTTAAATAAAGATTAGGATTTATCACTGAGCTGCATACCTCGCCTGCATAATGGCATACTGTAAAAGCTTTGCCTCGACCGCCTTTGAAACAAGGATTAGAATTTAAGTGTTGCTTGAGTTTATTTGCAAATGTCAAGTCTGTGCCATTAGGAAAGGTTGACTCCTCATCTAAAAGAGATAACAATCCAAGTGGTTTCTGCCAATAGAGTTAAAAGTTTGAAAAGATGAGCTGCATACATCATTTTACTATTTTAGACTAGGAAAAAGAAGAAGAAGAAGAAGAAGAAGAAGAAAAGAAGAAACAGCCACCATAGCAATGCCATCAAATACCCCTTTTACTTAACAATTCCCTTTGAAAACTTTCCCAAACCCAACACAGTTCTTGTTTGCCTTATCCCTCATCCTTCCACAGTTGCATATGTGAAGTCCAGATGATTTGTAGACATTGATTATTCACAATCATAAGCATATATCTAGAGTTGTTATGGTAATCATCACTATCACAATTTGAAGATAACTGGGTGGAGTAGCTAATTTTCACTTAGAATAACCTTGCAGCAAAAATTGGTTATGATAAACAACGAATGAAAAGCTTTCACTAAGTTCCAATGCCCCTGAAATTTTATGAATATAAGTTGCATATTAACTAATAACTACTACTACAATCTCATTCCTTACACCTCCCCTCTCTCTCTCTTGGGAGAAGGGGGGCCGGGGTCTGGGAATCATCACTATCACAATTTCCTTCAGTAATCATTAATTTACACCAAGCTTTAGGTACTCTGTCTCCATGCAGAGGACATTCTTAGTTATAAAATGTAATTCCTACCTTCTCAAAAAGATTTAGACAGTTTGTATTGTCTTCAAAATCAACTCTTTTCCAGTCAATGCCATCTTGAATGTATTCCTGGAGGAAATAAATTCAAAGCTTAAAGAACAAAATCAAGAGGAGATATGGATATGCAAAGATCTCGAATCCTTGGAGAACTTTCATAGGCACTTCTAATCATTGCTACAGGTCTACAACTGATTATATTGGGACAAAACACAGAGAATGCACCTCAACTTCTTGTGTTCTCTAAGAATCTAAATGCAATTTATGAATAAGAATACTTCATTAATTATCATGAGTGAAAATGCGTTTACATACACCAAAGTTAATGCAGAGCAAGCAGAATCCTTAAGCACTCATAAAAACTCCAAGAGAACAGTAAGGGACCAGCTATACAAAATGGAAACCCTCAAACCCATGATATCGCCAAGGAAAAAAAGTAATCCAAAAATTTTTTACAGTGAAACCATCCATTAAAAAGGGTTAACAGCACTGACAAAAATTCTCAACCAGGGCTGAAGATTCTATTCTCAGGTTGAATGTAAGGATTAGGCAACCCTAGTTGCAGATTTAAGTCTACTCCCTCTTTCCCATTTTATATGCCCTATTTACTACTCAGTACTCATTGGTCAAAACAATTCCTTTTTCTTTGATTATTTTCTTTAACAATTTTATATAATTTGCAAATTTTGTTTTTTCTGTTTAATAGAACGTCTATTGTAGTTTTTAAATATTATTCACTAATACTAAATTATACATTATAAATTGAAATATAAATTACATAAATCAAGCCTCATTATCCAAATATTAGTATATTACATACAAAATGGGACAGAGGTAGAATTAGACTGGCCCTGCATTTACTAAGCAATTGATGCCCATGCTTCCTACTGCTGCTCCTATAAACTGCTACTACTAATTATAAAAAAAAAATCATTTATTCTTGATCTGACCTCTATATTCCACCAACAAGGTTTCAGTAGTGTTTCCATTATATATTCTTTAAAAGCACAATGCCTATACTAGAGATTTAGGTAGATATTCTAGAAAAAGGACATGCATGCCACCAGCTGAACAGTAAAGCTTGAATAGAATCTGTTAAATATAGGACATATAAGAAATTGAAGTAACCTCTTGTTCCAACTTGAATAAGTGACGATTAAAGTGTTGCTGCAACCTTTCATTGGCATAATTAATACAGAACTGCTCAAAGCTGTTCCTCTGAAAGAGAGCAAAATAATACGCAATTAGAAGACAATAAAGCAAGAAACAGATAAAGAAAATACAGCAGAAGAACAAACCTCAAAAGATTCAAAACCATAAATATCAAGAATACTAATAGACCTCCCAGTTCGTCGTTTGCCAACTGCAAGTGACTTATTTATTTGTTCAACCAACCAGTCAAATAAACAAGCATAAATTGATTTTGCCAATGCATCTCTTGTGTCAATGGCCTGAATGATAGAAACATGGCAACCAATAAGTATGTAGCATACCATTCTAAACATAGTGTCACCAATTACCATGTAGAACTGAATAAAATCTGAATTAATATATCCTTACCTGAATTAGAGTTAGCTTTTGAACTATATTATCATTTCCAACTCTCATCTTTCGAGTTGATAAAGCCAGCTTTAATGCCTCAACATCACAACCAAGTAAATTAGCAACAGTAGATAGCCCTGGAACATTAGACAAAGTTCACTTCAAGAACTGGAGTTCACAATAAACACCTTAAAGCTGTATATACTAATCGAGTGAAACACCAGAGCAACACTAACAATCATTATTACAAACATATTTTTGCTTTTACTAAATCCCTCAAGCCATTTTTTACTTTCAAGCAGCTCAAAAATGCTTAGAAGGTCCTGAATATTTTACCTTCATCAACAACAGGTTCAACATGGTTCTCATTGTCAACAACTGTAAAAGAGATATTCCCTAGCCACAATACAGCTGCTAGCATTGAGAATACACTCTCCTGGTCCTCTTTGCTAACATGAACAACATCAAGAGCTTCCTGGGAAAAAGAAAAAAGAGAGAGGAGTAAATTTAGCCTCCGATACAATATGGCTTCACATCAAAAGAAAATAAAGTAGATAATAGACTTGAACAGCTGCAAAAGGGATATCCTTTTCAGTGAGATAAGAATGAAAATACAGTAAAAAAAAAAAGAAGAAGTAATATATATATATATATATATTACCACTACAACTTGAAATTGTTCAGCATCATCAACCCCAGATATGGAGTAACAGTTGCTTTCCCTTAAATACTTATAATCATTCAATCCCTTCAAGTTTAGTTTCCCTGCAAAGAAGGCACCCATATAACAGCAAAGAATTAGAAACTTCATTTTTAACAGCAGCATAATGCCAAAGCCAAATGCTCTCAATCGCAATACATGTGATGCAACACTATGCACTTATGAACTAAATTTTTATTTTATGGTATTTCATCCAGAACCTTATACAAATATCTTCAAGTTCCAACATGTTTTACATTTGTTAATTCTCCATCCTCACCTCATGCGCATATTTATTTTACAGGGGATAAATAATAAGAAAAAAGCAGGTAACAGAAAACAAATGGAGATAGATTTGTACATATCCAGCAGGAGAAACACAAAGCATTTCCTTCCTGCCAATCCTTTACGTTTGGTAGTTACTATTTAGGAAAGAATCTGTTTAAGTTTAAATGTTTTCCCAAAACATTTAAGGCAGATTTGAAGCTTATTCTAATAATACAAGATTACAAGTGCCTGAACTATCAAAAGCAAGTAGCAATAAAGGGGAATAACAGAAACCAAGTTATGTATCAATTACAAAAGCAAGTTACCAGGTATACAACATGATTGCCAGACTTATACAATGTTCATTTAAATAACAATTGATGGGGCAATGAGTACTGTCCCAACCCAGTCCAGGAGGACGGGGCCAGCCAAAGTGTCCTGGAGGCCCAAATTCTGAATAGGCACTCAGTTGCTGAGTGACAAAGTAGGCTGACTGAGCATTTCTTTTCTGTCAGTCAAGGTCCATGGTTGATGGAAGCAGTTCCCAAAAGTTTTGATGGGCAAGGGCCGCAAGGAACAGAAGTTACCAGAAGTTTCAGTCAAGATAATGATTGGACTTAACTTCCCACTAGTCCCAAGGTCATGGATGATTGAATTAGTAGTTACAAGTGAAGGGTCTTCAAAGCAGTCCCAAGGTCATGGGAGGTTGAATTAGCAGTTACAAGTGAAAGGTCCTCAAACGAGTCCCAAGGTCATGGGCGGTTGAATTGGCAGTTACAAGTGAAGGGTCAACCTTTAAATAGGATAAAGCATGTTGTTATGGGGATACTTTTGGCAAAAGTTGTACTCAAACCAGCTACAAGACATTGCACATTTGTACTGACTTATTGAACTAATGAACTGTGAAGGAAATTGACGATTGGCCATTGTGCCTTTGGGACTTTACCCAAATTTGATCACATCTCATAACACAAACCTACGCACCTTTTGCAGCTGGCTTGTGTTGGGCCAAATCTAATAAAAATAAAATAAAATAAACAGTAGCATAATAGATTTATACCTCTGAGCACGGGTGGTGCTCCTGCACAAAGTTGATAAAAGATATGATATGACCTTTCTCCCTCCGCACACTGTACAACCCTTGACTGCAAGTAATAACTTATGAGTAAGCTATTTCACTTATTTGTGTAAGAAACAAATGAACAGACCAATTACAACAAATGGGAGAAATAAATACCTTTTCAAGTAGAACTACAAATTAAGGAGTCATATTTGCAGACCAGAAAAAGAAGAATCAGATATGTTAGTCACCAGTGGCCTCATCAGAGTAAATAGCAAATCCAACTTAAGAAACTTTACAGTATGTGATCTTACAAGTTTGAATATTTGCCCCTGATATCTTTCCTGTCTGACTAAAGTGGATTTCAATCAGTTTTCCCTGTCAATGAATTTTTGTACCTTGTCAAAAATTCAAAATCTAGCAAAGGGAACTTCAGAGCTTTAATTGATTACATCAAGTATTTCATTGGGCTTTTTATAACATGTAAGAACAATGAAAATTAACTTACAAATCGACTTGAGTTATCATTCCTTAATGTTTTTGCATTACCAAAGGCTTCCAAGATGGGATTTGTTTTCAGAATTTCATACTCTATTCCACTGCCACCTCCGAGTGCAGCCAAGTATTGCATTGCTATCTTTGCTGTCTCTGTTTTGCCTGCTCCACTTTCCCCACTGAGACAATCAGACAAAGTGAAAAGATTTTTTAAAAATAAAAAATAAAACAACAAACTTTATCAAAAACAACAAAGCATGATTTTGTGAATTTGTGCAATAGATATGTAGTGAAACTCCTCCCCACTCCCACAACATAAAAAATTAAGATTAAAATTATGCTGCTGTAGGGCATCTGCTGACTACAGAAAAAGAAAAAGAGTTAATACCCAACCCAATTTAGTTCTCGACTAAAATGGTTTTTCTCAACTTAGTCCTAAACATCTTTTTGTGCTTAATTGGGTCCTCGACTTCGACGGCTTTCCCTAATTGAGTCCTCTGTAACTGTAGCTTGGTAATTTCCCCACTATTAATACCCAATTTAGTCTTCGACTATAGTGATTTTACCCAATTTCCATTATCTGTTCTTTTATTTATTTATTTTTTATTTTTTTTATGTTTGACTGTTTTCGTGCCCGTGACGGTAGAACATAACATGTCACTCACTAAAAAACTAGTAATTTACACCAAAACACCAATCTAAATAAGTTGAATGCCCATATGGGGATGATCTCAATCAGGTAACGCTGTTAATTGACTAATAGAGAACAAAAGAAGAGTAATATGAGCAATAGAGGCATTATAGCTAGAGAGGTATGAACAAACTAACCTGACATTTACAAGAAAATAACAAAATGATATCAACTTGCTAACCTTATAATGATAGACTGATTTATTTCATCTGCATCAAAAGAAGATATGTCAGAATTCTAAAGAATTTATTTCCAAACTAGACATTATAATATTTTATTCTCAAAGAA